>CM077646.1:156842714-157322714 GCA_039707465.1 Rhabdophis nuchalis | reverse complement strand
AATTATTTAAAAAAGTAACCTACTGGTTGGAATAACACCTTGCTGTACTACTACAGGTGTTCGGATGATGGTCTTTCCTAGAGCTGACTGCTGAAGAGGTGTTCTTATGACCGTCATTCCAGGCCGAAGAGGTGTCCCAGACATTACCTGATCAAGTTACAAACAAACTGTTCAACTTTTTCTTATCTTGCAAACAGCAGATATGCTAAAAGTAACGTGTGTGTGTGTGTGTGTGTGTGTGTGTGTGACAACACCGTTAAGCCCCAATTAAGGGAGGAAGCACACTGTTCTCCTTTTCTGCCTTTCGGATCATCACCAGAGAGACCATCTAGATAGAAAGCTATGAGTTCCGTTGTGTAATTTTTTTATATGTGTGTTACGTTTTTGAGCTGATCTCCCTGACTTATTTATTGATAAGCTCAAAAACGTAACACACACACACATATGTTGCATTCGGATCTTTAGCCGTGTAAGTTTGAGATTGTCTTGGCAATGTTTCGACAAAGTCCCACTCGTCATCTTCAGGCTGGTGCCTTCGGGTTCATGCTTGTGCGAGCACTTTGTTCAAGCTCCACCCACCACCCAGGTCGTTATAACACAAAAGAACAATGGACACACAGCCAGCACCTCAGCCACACAGGATATACGAAACAGCCGACCACTCTACAAACATCAACTCCATCTACCAATCATGATGCAACTACACAGCCAATTAACCCACTTACAGCAACAAAGCCAGCACTTCACACCCACCCACCAAGATTTATAGAAAAACGGCAGCTCCGACCACGCTTTACTCGCACAAGCATGAAGCCGAAAACACCAGCCTGAAGATGGTGAGTGGGACCTTGCCAAAACATTGCCAAGACAATCTCAATCTTACACAAGAAAAGATCCAAATACAACAAGATATATATAAGCAAGCGTTATGTCAAAGCACCTGGTATGCCTAAATATGGGAGGGACCATACTGCTTTTTAAAACCTCTCTTCTTTTGTTCATACCCTAACACTTTTTTTTATTGCATATAGCTTTATTCAACAGCAGCAGTAACTGCAGCATCTCTCCCCCAAATGGCATTCAGTTTATGATTAAAAAAATGCAAATGACTTGTTTTCAGACATTTCATAACTGAGTAAAGCAATCTATCCCAGATATCTTTGCAGAGTAATATCTGAATCATATGTCTCCTGGAACTACCAATCAGTATTGCCCCTGGTCAACTGAAGTAGCCAAAAAGACAGGATTTCAATGTATTACAGTACTAATTAAAAGATAAAAGCTGAAATCATCCCAAAGTCACTCAAACATTCCCTATATTATCCTAATAGAAGAAAGAGTGACACTTACTTGTGAAGCACTTGTTGTACAAACAGTTCCTGTATTATTTGGCCTAATAGTTACAGTTGCTGTCCTTGGCTGGAATGAAGTAAATGTTTGTTGGTTTGCTCCAGTAGTTGATGGAATGATGCCCAACACTTTTTGCTGCACCTGAACTACGCCTATTGGGAGAGCAATGCATTTATTAATTGAAAAGCCCTGCCAAGTCACAAGATAACACACATATTGTTTAAAATGTTACTCTGATGGAATTAAAAAAAAATAAATCCAACTTTTAAAAAATTCATATCACAAATGACAAGGATTAGACGTGTGAATTAAACAACATTTTGGCTGAACAGGTCTATTTTGCATTTGTAATGTTTAATATAGCGAATAAGGTAAAGGTAAAGGTTCCCCTCGCACATATGTGCTAGTCGTTCCCGACTCTAGGGGGTGGTGCTCATCTCTTCCTAAAGGCAATTACTCATCCTACCAATAGGGTGTGTACATTCCTAGTCTCTTCCCTTAAACATTGCATCTTGTGGGATCAGGAAGTGTGCCTTTTCATAATCCCCGCCCTACGAATTGACTTCCCCTTGAATTCAGCAGGCCTTTACCTCCTCCTAGCAATCCAAAAAGCATTAAAGACCTGCTCTTAACACCAAGTGCTAGGACAGGGTGGGATGGATGAGTGGATTTAACTGAGGGACTGCATTTTGGTACCAGGTTTTAAAAAATTTATGGTATTAGAAATATGTATATTACATTGTTTTATTATTGATGTTGTTTTAATTGTGATGAGGAGGCAGCGTTTGATATGACATAAATGTTACAAATAAATAATGTTACAAATAAATAAATAAATAAATAAATAAATAAATAAATAAATAAATAATAGAGAACAGTTAAACTTGATTTCATTCATGTTTAAAGATAACTAAAATTAAATATAGTAAATGTGATTATTTTCCAGTAGTACATGTAATAACAAACCCCTTGCCAGATTAAAAAAAAAATACAATTTGGGCCTTTAGTCTGCTACTGGCTTCCTTTAATGTCTACCATGGATAAGCCGTATACGGACACTGATTTTAAACGCTAAACTATGCTTTCTCTGTGGAGACTGTGAAAGACAACTGCATGGGAATTTATAGATGCCAATGTGAACAAATGCCAGTCAGAGAAATTAAAACAGAGACTATGAACAAATCCCAAGTAACCTTCTCTAAAGAAAGGTCATAGATAATTTATTAGGAAACCCACACTTAAAAAAAAAATGAATTTAGTTTTTCATGACATTTTCCTACCTCCTTGAGTAGCTGGCACATTAACAGCAACTATTTTGCTATTTGCAGGAAGAGGCAGCTTTGTAATCACTTTGCCCGCCATGGTTACTGGACTGCTGGCAATCTGGAAAGTCTGACCACTGCTAGATATGGTGGTTGCTGATGTAGCAGCCGTGCTGGTGGCTAATAAACCAGAAATTGGGGCCAAAAACAAAACAAAAAAATCCCAATGTATATGTGTAGATTTCCTTTGACAGTTAACGCACATCAATAAATCAATCAATAGCAACAATGTTTCTATTTCACTCTTCTATCCAGATGACAACATCATTATATAGTGCAGCTGCATTTATCTGGACTTTTAAATACACAGCCTTTATTAAAGAAAGGCTAAAGAATCATTTTTAATTAGAGTTGGAGGGCAAGACTAAGTTTTATAAAACTATGGATGTGGTAATGCATAAAAACATTTTCAATATTTATTACAACTTTTAAATACCAATTCTTTGGGGTGTGGAAGAAGCTTCTTGCTCTATAAGACTTTGTGAGAAGTCAAAGCCAATATATAAATTAACAGCTGGTTGAAGCTTATGAACTCAAAAGATGATAGCTTTCACTCGAATAATTTTCTCCACAAATGGAGGGTCATTCTGTATTTTTTCAGAATTCAATAACAGAGGAAGATATAATTGAAAGCAGGGAGTGGTGCAGTGGCTTAGAGGTGGAGCTGTCGCCTCACAATCAGGAGGCTGTAAGTTCGATCCTAGGTAGAGGCAGATATTTCTGTCTCCGGGCACACTGAGAATATATCTCCTAAAAAAACAAAACTCTGCATGGATGACAGGAAGGGCATCTGGCCAGTAAACACTCAGCTCCATTCAGTTGCCCAGGCTACATTTCACAAACGGATTATGGGGTTGTTAAAAGATGATATAATTTAAAGCAGGCAACTATGCAGAAAGAGAAAATAACTGAACTGGTGACAGCCACTTTAGTGTATGTAGTGGTTAAGTTGCTGGCCTAGAAACCAGGAGACTGTGAGTTCTAGTCCCAGCTTAGCCATGAAACCTGCCTGGGTGACTTTAGGCCAGTCACTCTCTCTCAGCCCAACCCATCTAATAGGGTGGTTATTTTGGGGGATATAGGAGGAAGAAGGAGTATTAGCTATGTTTGCCCGCTTGAGCTACTTATAAAGGAAGTAATAAAGGAAAATAAAGCATGAGAAAAGGTGAAAGTGTCACCTTGCTTCAAGGGAATGAGACATGCACATCGTCCCTACTCCCCTTCTGTTCTCTGCCATATGCAGAAGATAAGTCTGCAAGGCGGGGCGTCTCTATTATTTCTCTATCCCTATAGAATCTCCATTACAGACTTTCACCCTTAACACAGGTTGGAAAGAGGAGATAATGTGATGGCTGATGTGCTGTAAAAGAAGCCACTGAGGTCAGTGGGGCTTACAACACAGAATCAACATACACAACTTTCCTTGTGGTTTCTTGCCCAACACAAAGAATTTATTTCCTTGTTGCAAAAAAAGGGGGGAAATCCTCAATATCCCAAGGATTTGTTTCCATGGTTTATATCCCAATTTAATGGAAGAAACTAGGCTGAACACATACACCGTCAGCATCCCTAAGGTAAAGGTAAAGGTTCCCCTCGCACATATGTGCTAGTCATTTCCAACTCTAGGGGGAGGTGCTCATCTCCATTTCAAAGCCGAAGAGCCAGGGCTGTCCGAAGATGTCTCCATGGTCATGTAGCCGGCATGACTAAATGCTGAAGGCGCACGGAGGGCTGTTACCTTCCCACCAAAGGTGGTCCCTATTTTTCTACTTGCATTTTTACGTGCTTTTGAACTGCTAGGTTGGCAGAAGCTGGGACAAATAATGGGAGCTCACTCCGTTACGTGGTGCTAAGGATTCGAACTGCCGACCTTTCTGATCGACAAGCTCAGTGTCTTAACCACTGAGCCACCACGTAGCCTTGAATTAAAACCATTACACAGGTAGTATTTATAGTTCCATTTGCTGAGTTCAGAATTAATGATCATTCAGTGTTACAACGCCACTGAAAAAAGTGACTTCTGACCAGTTTTCACACTTATGACTGTTACAGTAGGCCTGTGACCATGTGAATTCAGGCACTTGGCAACTGGTGTACATTATTTGACAATTGCACTGTCCCGGAATTGTGTAATCTTGTCAGTTGGCTTCTGACAAGCAAAATCAGTGGGAGAAACCAGATTCACTTAATGACCACATGACTGACTTAACAAATATATCTCAGTGTGATCCATCAAAGGCAATTTTTAACCTTCCCAACTGCCTTCTGACAAGCAAAGTCAGTGGGAGGAGCCAGATTCACTTAATGACCACATGACTGACTTAACAAGTCAACTGGATCTTAGCTGGATCCAAGAAAGGCAATTTTTAATCTCTTATAAGCAGTATACAAATATATTATGTGACCAAATGCACTGCCATCATACACAATTGCAGAATCTGCTTTCGGAAGAACACTCTAAAAGTAGGCTTAGCAATTCCAGGACGCAGCCTGCACCAATCACCCAATCGCCTTCAGGGCAGTTAGCATGATGGTTCTACTTTTCAGCGGACACCTCCAGGAGAAGCTGTGCGTAAGGAACTTTCTGAGCTGCACTATTCAGGTGACAGCAATGCCAGGTTATGCAAACAGCAACTCTGTAAACTATCTCTTAGGTGTAACCCTCTCAGCAGCTCCCCGTAATTCCAAAGCTGGCACCCCTGGTATAAGTAAACGCCAATATTGTAAATAAAAACTTGTTACTACAGATCCAAGTTAAGACAGCCCACCGAGAGTATATTTTAACTAAGTCCTTTACCTGTTGAAGGCTGGCCTTGTTTAACCCAGGTAGCAAAAGTCTGGTGGAAATTCTTGTTCTGTTGGAATGTTACTGTAGCTGGAGATCCCATTTTGGTGGCCAGCACTACTTTGGCTCCACTGGGCATGGAGCGTGGTAATGGGCCTACTACAACTTTCTGAGGAGTGGAGACTGTTGTCACAGCAATGCTAGTTGTAGTAGCTGTAGCAGCTCCACACACGACAGGCACCTGCTTCTGTTGTTCCAGTCGCTTCTAAGAGAGTTAAACATCATGATATCACAAAGAACAGCTTCCATTCATCCATGCAACTGTATCATCATTCTTATCCCAAAATACAAAGGTGGACATTTGTAATTAAGAGATGTACAGGGAAGAGGGACCAAAAAAGCAAGGTCATATCACACATAAGGGGAAAATGTAGTGGGTTTTGTTTTTTTGGAGGGGAGGGTATATATGTTTCTAATTCGGCAATCATACTAGACATGGTCCCAAGAATAAGAAAAGGTCGATTTTTGATTTGGCCTAGAAGTTGCCCATTCCTTATATAGACAAATTAAGGCTAAATTTCATTTATATTTTTGGAACCAAGCACTATTATCAACATTGTTAACTCTCAGGACTCATTTTTCTGTTTTCAAAATGAACTGTGTGTGTGTGTGTGTGTACTTGTGTCACATTTATTGATCAGCTCAAAAATGTAACACACACACACACACACACACATTTATATTCATTGATTCTGCACTCAGGGCCCTGAAATGAATTCAACCAATGTCTGGGTTGAATTCAACCTAAATCGGCATTTCTCATTCTTGGCAACTTGAAGACTGGTTGGACTTCAACTCCCAGCGTTCCCCAGCCATTGTGGGAGTTGAAGTACACCATCTTAAAAGTAGCCAAGGTTGAAAAACATTGAACTAAACTGTAAAATACACACGCACGTCTGCATGTATGATTATATATTTATTTTCTTTCCAGAGTAGGCATTAGAATTTCATTTTTTAATGTGGACCAGTGTGTTCATCAAAAAAGTGACAATGAAGGTCATATTATCTTATAAAATACAGCTGGACAATTATATAAATATGCAAATACAACTGTGTAAACATGCAAAAGATAAGCTCATTCACATCATTCTTCAGGACATTCCACTAATTTGAGATAAAATATTTTATAAAGAAAAGCCAGCTATAATGGACACATTGCCATTACAAATTTTCCAACGACTATTAGAATACAGAAACTTATCCACTGAAGTCCTGACCATATGAAACCTGCTATATTGTAATATAGTAGCTAAGAAACTGGCCTACAAAGAATATTCTTAGAGCTTAGATTGGTAATATTTCTGTAACTTGGAACTTTGAAACTCGAATGTTTGCAGCACCGCTGGAGAGTGCTTTAGGATGGCATTCATGAAAAGCAATAAATATTTCCATAAGGTAATTAATTCTGGCCTATCTGAGATCATAGATACCTAGTCGTGGGTTTTGGTCAAAGGATCCCCAAACCTTTATAGCAAATTTAGAGCAGCAATCAAGAGTTGTTCAAGTTGGGAATCCCTGGCCAGTATCTGAGAAGCTTTTCATACAATTCCTGCTTCTCTATTTCTTGTAGCCAATTCCCCACTCACCACTTGTGAGAAAAAGCACTGACACTAATTTTCTTGGTAGCTTTCTAAGAAAGAATGTGTGAGGAAAGAGAAGTCCTCAGATGACTTTTGAGATTCTATACCGGGGGTCCTCTTTTGCATGGACTGGTAGCATCCAGCTCAGTTGGCACTTTTTACTTGAGAGAATTCCTCCACAGAACATCCAATTCATCAGATTCCACAAGATGGCCACTCTGGATCCAACCCATTGTAATATGCAGTGCTTGGAACATTCTGTGAAGTCTTTTATTATGACGGTGAAAGTAAAACTTTCACGCATTCAATCAGGGGAGTTTTTTTAAAGTATCAAAGTTTTATCCTTTTAAAAAATCCTCTTATTTGATAGGACATATTTTTAAGATAACGGGGCCTTGCAGTTATTGTGTAACATTTTAATTGGGCAATATTATTTTATGGCATACTACAGGCACTTTGGATACAGCTGCAATTCTAGGTAACTGAGATGACAGAGGCTTTATCTTGAACAACTGCTTGAAAGCCGCCTAGAATCACTGTGAGCGAGTGGGTGGCTATAGAAATTTTCTAAAATAAGTAAAATAAATAAACATACAGACCCAGAAGAAGTTAACACAATCCTCTGTGCTATTAATCTAATGGATTGGACCCCTTCACTATTAGGCTAGAGAAAACTGCCAGAGATTACAGAAGGGAGAGTTTAGTAAATGGTGAACTCCTCCAGGAGAGAAAGGCATTCCCTTTCTCCGTAGGAAAAATATGGTACGCTTCCACTCAAAGAAGCCATCACTTGATCTTTTGAGAGCATTTCTGAGAATACGCATACAGCTGCAATGACTTCTCAAATGAAATGGGTTCTCTGAATGTCTTTCAGACAGGATTTAGGCCCAGATAAGGAGCAGAAATAACAACGCTCTCCCTGTCTGTATGGGATGAAGTTGCATCAATAAACAAACAATAGGCCTCATCTCAACTGGACAAGAGACGTAGCAAAGCTTGTGACCTGGTGTCTACAAAGATATGGATAGGAAAAAACTCTTTCAGACTCCAGCCTAGCAAAATGAGGGGATAAATGGGGAACTCATCAAATTTGCAGACGACACCAAGCTGGCAGGAATAGCCAACACTCCAGAAGATAGGCTTAAGATACAGAAGGATCTAGACAAACTTGAACATTGGGCACTATCTAATAAAATGAAATTCAATTGTGAAAAAAGTAAGGTTCTACATTTAGGCAAGAAAAACAAAATGCACAAGTACAGTATAGGTGGTCCCTTGCTCAATAGTAGCAACTGTGAGAGGGATCTAGGCATCCTAGTGGACAACCATTTAAATATGAGCCAGCAGTGTGCAGCAGCTGCCAAAAAAGCCAACACAGTTCTAGGCTGCATAAACAGAGGGATAGAATCTAGATCACGTGAAGTGTTAATGCCACTGTATAGTGCCTTGGTAAGGCCACACTTGGAATACTGCCTACAGTTTTGGTCGCCATGATGTAGAAAAGACTCTGGAAAGAGTGCAGAGAAGAGCAACCAAGATGATTAGGGAACTGGAGACTAAAACATATGAAGAACGGTTGCAGGAGCTGGGTATGTCTAGTTTGATGAAGAGGACCAGGGGAGACATGATAGCAGTGTTCCGATATCTCAGAGGGTGCCACAAAGAAGAGGGAGTCAAACTATTCTCCAAGGCACCTGGGGGCAGGACAAGAAGCAATGGGTGGAAACTAATCAAGGAGAGAAGCAACTTAGAACTAAGGAGAAATTTCCTGACAGTTAGAACAATTAACCTCTGGAACAGCTTGCCTCCAGAAGTTGTGAATGCCCCAACCCTGGAAGTCTTTAAAAAGATGTTAGATAGCCATTTGTCTGAAATGGTATAAGGTTCCTGCCCACGCAGGGGGTTGGACTAGAAGACCTACAAGGTCCCTTCCAACTCTGCTATTGTATTGTATTGTAAAATGTAGTGGCTGGTGTATAAGGAAGCTAGCAATACAGAAATTAGTTTTCAGCGGAGGTTGTGCTACCCCAGACAGAGCTAACTTGCAGTCTGAGGGGTTTTCGGGATCACCCCCAGTAGTAGATAATAGCCAGGACTTTTTTGTAATTGTGCTTGATGCATCAACTGTGGCCATTCTTGAATAAGGAGGCGTAGTGCCTATTCAGTCCTGCCCTTGTCATCATCTATCTAGATTATTGCAATGATTTTTAGATAAGACTGCCCACCTGTCCATCCAGTATGAGCTGGAAGAGAAGGCTCCTAAAGGTCTCTTCTCCAAGAGAATGCCATCTACAGGGATTCTTAAACAGTTCAGCTTTTTATATTTATATTTATTGAATTTATACCCCGCCCTTCTCCAAACGGACCCAGGGCGGTGCACAGGAACATTAAAAACATACAAACATATAAAACTTTTTCTTTTTTAAAAAACTTATTCAACTAAAAACCTGTGCTAAAACCGAATTAAAATCCCCATTTTAAAACTATCTACGAGTCAGTATTGGAGGCTACGCAAGGCCTGCTAGTTGGAATAGGTGTGTCTTCAGACAATTGCGGAAGAGGCGGAGGTCAGAAATGGTACGGAGTTCAGGGGGCAAGTCGTTCCAAAGGGCTGGTCCCGCCACAGAGAAGGCTCTCCCCCTGGGTGTCGCCAGTCGGCATTCTCCGGCCGACGGCACCCTGAGGAGGCCCTCTCTGTGGGAGCGTATCGGTCTAAGGGATGTATGGGGCAGGAGGCGGTCTCGCATATAAGAGCAATATATTCAAGCAATATTTTCAGCAATGGTGCCCCTTGCTTGGAATAGCTTGCTTCTGATATCAGAACAACCTAACTCTGTTGGATTTCTGAAGAGATTTTAAAGTGTAGCTTCTCAGGAAACCATCTGGGGAGAATGGGGACATTTTTTTCTTGACTGGTGCACTCAGGGGAGGTTTACTGTTTGAAGCAACAGCTGGCACAAATCTGAAAATTTTATCTTCCTTACTTTTAAATTAGTTTAATTTAATATACCAATAATTGATCAAGCTGTCTTATTGATTTATTATTTAGATTGTTATGATTTGTTTTCATGTATTTGCTTGATGTAAGATACTGAGAATTAAGTGGCATACAAGTTGCAGGAAGATTATGAATCAATTTTGTAAATAAAAGCTTCTGAAAATCTGAAGTATATATATATATATATAAAATTGTTTCCACAACACCCTGTTAAGGCCCCAATTAAGGGAGGAAGCACACTACTTTTCCTTTTCTGCCTTTCGGCTCATCACCAGAGACCATCTAGACAGAAAGCCAAGAATTCCGTTGTGTATTTTTTTATGTGTCTGTTACGTTTTTGACTTATTTATTGATCAGCTCAAAAATGTAACACACACACACACACACATATATATCATGTATATATGCATGCAAGGATACCCATACTAATGAGTGGTTTCCGACACCTGAAATCTTTTATTAATACAAATAGTTTTAAGTTGTATTGCTATACTGTAATATTTAACTAAAAGTATGAAATAGCATGTCTGCTAGAGAAGGAAGCACTGAACACTTTCCTAGAGTGTTTAAACAAACTGTTTTTTATGTCCTTATCAATAAATCACATGAAAAGAGGGGGGTCTAATTGATCTTTTTCCCCCCTCCCATTTTGCTTGTGCTATTATTGCTTGTTTTGTTCATGAATGCCAAATCCAGCAACATGTATTCTGTTTCATTTTATATTAATACAGAGCCTGACTTGGGTGACCATTTCACTTGGGAAAGCGAAATGGACATAACATAAAGAACCAATGACACATAAGAGGGAAAGCAACTGTTAAAAATAAATTTAGGAAAATGACAGAGTTAATTACCAGACAGATGTCAGCCTTGGGCGCATGTCTCATTCACAGCAGATTAATTCTGTATCAAAGGTTATATAAATATATGAACCCCATTTCCATTCCAACATGGAAGTGTTTCTGATTGCATACTTGGTAAAACGCCAAAAGTTACATTCACCAGACCCTGCCAAATTACATATTCTGTCAACATCTACCTTAATAGCTTTGCAACAGAAATTTGAAGAGGCATACAACCCTGCGGAAGAGCTTCCACATGAAGTGTAATCTTTTTCAAATTTATGTAATGTAAGCAAGTACAACAAATGTCAAAAATCTGAAGTACCAATTTAAATTCCCACTATGGAGCTTCATATAGTTTTACTCATAAGAAAATGTTCAAGGAAGACACACTTCCATGCTAATTTGCTAATTGTACATAAATGCAAGCTTTTTACAGGTGGGACTTCTAAAAGGCTATCCCACCTGTTGGGCAGCCAATCGTTGCTGTTTGAGTTGAGCCTCCATTTGAGCCTTGAATTCCTCTGCCTTCTTCTGTTCACTAACCTTAGCCTGTTGTTCAACTGCCTGGGCCTTTTCCTTCTCCACCCTGAAAAGAGGAAATACTGAGCATTATCAAGGAATTACAATTTTTATATCAAGAGAACTCATTTCCAAGCTATTAGGTACAGGGTATCTTAAATTCCTGAAATTTTCAAATGTCAACATGATCTAACCTTATAAATTAATTCTTCCTTTTGAAATATTTTATGAATGCCCTTAAACTTGGTCCTCTGCAAGTCTAGAGGAAACTTGGATCTAATGAAAATTTCCTGCTGGGATAAAAAAATGGAATGTCTCATTACATTTTCCCTAATGTAGCCCTGGGTTGCTCTTCCCTCGCCGTTCTCAAGAATTGGAGAATTCCATTCATATCCTTTAGAACAAACTGTTGGCCACCTCTGAATCTAATTCAAGACACTGCCTGCAATATCTGATTTGCCTGCTGCATTGGCTGAACTATTTTAATGTCCAGATGACACAGTTTACCACCTCTGAATCTAATTCAAGACACTGCCTGCAATATCTGATTTGCTTGGGGGGGGGGGGGGGGGGAGAGGAGAGAGACATATAAAAGCAATTAATTATGCAAAAAGAATGAATAGAAATGAAGAAATAGGAAATCAAAGTGTCTGTACAGTTTAATTAACTGGAATCAGTTTAACAGCCTCAACAGCTATTTTTTTTAAGCATTACATTCATTGAAATGAAGAAACAAAGGTTATCAAGAAGGGCCTCCCCTCCCCCCTCGTATTTCCTGAACTGCACTTACAGTTATGTTTATTTTTCTGAAGTTTCAATTTGTTTGTTAAACCAACTGGCATAACTCAAATGCATTCAAATATTTACCTCAGTACAGCTAGAACAGGTTTTGGCTGCCTGTCACCTTACCTTTCAGAAAATGCTTTTATCTCCCATAATTCCAACTCTTCCTCTGCCACCCAGGTTTCAATGATGACTGGTCCTGTTTGCTTTGGTGTTTCTGGCCTTTTGGGCCTCAAAGCACTCGATCTAAGACCCTTCCTCTGAGGGGTTGGCGTTTCTGACAAAAAAAGTGACGTCAATCAATTAATTCTCAGTTAAATATCAATATGAACGTAGGTCATGTTCGTCCATCTAGGTTATTTGTGTATTTTATACCCGTGTTTACCTTTGGGGGCCTCTGGAACACCAATAGGACAAATAATTTTCCGTATGCAGTACTCTGATCGAATCCCATAGGGTCCAACATCTCTCCGTTTGATTATTTCAGTTGTTGTAATTTCCATTTCTGATGTTTCTAGAAATATATTTGCAGATTCATTCACCAATGTAAAAAGACATTACCACAAATGTTAGGTGAAATTCTGGAGTTTTGGTTTAAGAACTGCACATGTAGTTTGTTTTAATATATGTGCAGAACCTCCCCCTCCCCCTCCCTAACTGGTACTTCACATTTAACCTCCATTATTGATTAAGACAAGTTTTCATCAATTGTGCAGTATGTCAGGATGCTCTTTAAAATTTTGTAACTTCAAACTTAAGTTACTATTAGGTGAACCACGTAATGAAAGTAAGATGAAGTACAGAAATGTGACTAATATTACTGGATTTTACATGTAGTCCTCAACTTACACCTATTCATTTAGTGACCATTCAAAGTTGCAACAGCACTGATAAAAGTGATTTATGGCCATTTTTCCACATTTACGACTGTTACAGCATCCCTATGATCACATGATCAAAATTTGGGCCCTTGGCAATGTATTTATGAGAGTTGCACTGTCCCACGATCATGTGGTCACCATTTGCAACCTTCCCAGCAGGCTTCCAACAAACAGTCAATGAGGGAAACCAGATTCGCTTAATGACTGAATGATTCACTTAATAATTACAGTGATTCACTTAACTGTGGCAAAAGGGTCATAAAATGATTGTGTATATTACACAATCCTGGTTGTGTATATTATTGTACTTTTTATTTCTTCTGTGCACCGCCCTGAGTCCCACTAGGGAGATAGGGCGGTATAAAAATATGATAAATAAAATAAAATAAATAAATAAATAAATGAGACATAAATCATTTAACAACTGCCTTAGCAAGAGAAAGTTTGGCTAAATTGTGGTTGTAAGTCTTATATTTATTTGAGAAAAATCGCTGCATGTTTTGAACATAAGATCTTTAAGATAATATACAGAATAGCCATCATTTTAAACAATAGTTAATGATAATTAAAGTGTAACAGAACAGGAAAAAAGAAAAGCCCACTGCAATGTCTTAACTGCAAAAGATTCAAATGAATGAGAAACCGAAATGTCTTTTCTACTAGGCCAGAAAAATGAGTAACTCATTAACTAATTTAGAACTCTGCCTTCTATGGCCCTTGGAACAAGTTCAAAAAACATTTGTAAAGCAAATAGCTGAGATCTCTGTCAGAAGGAATCTATAGTAGCCTGCTGCATTTGGAGGCAAGAAAATATCTGCACAGAACTAGAGAAAAAAAGGAAATGCCTTTTAATATTGTCATGCCCAAATAAATTCTGGTCTGGAAAAGTTCACCAACAATGATCAAGACTCAATCCCAAACTCCATGTATTCTCACTTGGTATCTTCTTGCAAATGTTAAGCAGTGCAGGTTTATCAATTAAATGTCTAATGTATTAAAAATGAATCCACATTAAGCAGTATTCTCTTAACTGGTTTTGCACTGGTTTTTACACGGTTTTCTTTTTAAAAAGTTATTCTGAGGATCGGTTTTTAATCTGACACCTTTCTTGTGTATACTGAAACTCTGGAAATTGACAAAGATGCTTATGATATTTCTAACTATAACAAAAAGTTATGCTTCAGGTCCAAGATACTGGCTCAATCACATACCCTGGTCCCCAGGCTTCGCCACAAAACAAGGTCTTTAGGCCCTTACAGAAAACCAGTAGGAACTATTGGGAGTGGAGATGTTAAAACAAAGAAAAAGGGTAAGACTTACTAGGAAAAAATCAGATATCTAGATATGTGAAAATATAAAGTATGATAAGGGTTTTATTCCTAAATATGAACATAAAATGGAGTTGTTAACTGGTTGAACATAATAATGGAAAGATAACTAAACTAAAAGGCCAACTAAAAAAGGCCAAAATACATTGAATATAGATAAATATGAAACTGATATGGGGAGGTTATAAAGCAGAGGTTTGTTTCACTTTTACACATGATAATCAAACTAGTTGCGAACTGACGGAAAATGACAACAGTAGGATAACTAAACATTGGTTAAAATATATAAGACATGGATATACGTATATAGAAATTTTAAGATGATGAATACAGTGAGATGTTTACTGCTTGTTTTTTTTAAATAATAGATTAAGGAAATTGTAATAAACATCGAATAGTGTGCTGTTTCATTTATAGACAATTTAAGGATAATTTGATCCAAGTTATAGAAAAATAGAGAGGGAACATGGAACATGGAATTTGGCAGCAGCTGCCAAAAAAGCCAACATAGTTCTAGGCTGCATAAACAGAGGGATAGAATCTAGATCACGTGAAGTGTTAATACCACTGTATAGTGCCTTGGTAAGGCCACACTTGGAATACTGCATACAGTTTTGGTCGCCACAATGTAGAAAAGACGTGGAGACTCTGGAAAGAGTGCAGAGAAGAGCAACCAAGATGATTAGGGGACTGGAGACTAAAACATATGAAGAACGGTTGCAGGAGCTGGGTATGTCTAGTTTGATGAAGAGAAGGACCAGGGGAGACATGATAGCAGTGTTCCGATATCTCAGAGGGTGCCACAAAGAAGAGGGAGTCAAACTATTCTCCAAGGCACCTGGGGGCAGGACAAGAAGCAATGGGTGGAAACTAATCAAGGAGAGAAGCAACTTAGAACTAAGGAGAAACTTCCTGACAGTTAGAACAATTAACCTCTGGAACAGCTTGCCTCCAGAAGTTGTGAATGCCCCAACCCTGGAAGTCTTTAAAAAGATGTTAGATAGCCATTTGTCTGAAATGGTATAAGGTTCCTGCCCACGCAGGGGGTTGGACTAGAAGACCTACAAGGTCCCTTCCAACTCTGCTATTGTATTGTATTGTATATATATACAATGGGAAATTATTATGATTTTAAGATAGAATCACAAGTTGGGGGGGTGTAAGGATGTATAATTATATAAAGATAATGATGAGAATAGCTGGGAATTGTAGCCAGGTCTACATCTCAACCAAAATTAGGCTGCGGGTAGTGGGGTTTAAATGTACAATGACTACATATGTATACTTTTTTGTTCTATTTTTTTTCCAAGAAAGGATGTTAAAATGAAATATGTATATCGAAAGGGAACTATAAATACCATCAACATAAAACGGAGCTTGCTCAGAAGCTGAAATACATCAAGTAAATGATAAGAGTGCGAAGAAAAGAAGAGAGGCAAGGGAAGAAGAAAGGAATATGAGAGAAGGCAAAGAGGGGAGAAGAGGAGAGAAACAAGGAGTGGAAAGGGGGGGAGAGGAGAAGGAGAGAGGAAGGGGAAGTAGAGTAGGGAAGGAAGGAGGGGGGGAGGGGGAGGAGAGAGGGAGGAGAAAGTGATGGATAAGGATAAATATGGTGTATGGAGAGCAGAAGAGCAGAAGAGCCGCCCTGGGTCCTCTGTGGAGAATAAATAATTGTGTTTTAGGAGCTAATGGTAAGATGAATTGATGTATAAACACTTAATAATACAAAATGATGTTGGCTATGTAATAGTATACATGTGACTATATGTTGTGAAAATGGAAAAATATACCCCCCCCCCCCCGCCAAAAAAAGGAAAGAAAACCAGTAGGGACATAGCATGTCTAATCTCCAGGGAATGATGTTATGCTGAACTCCCAATATTGATGGGATACTGAAGGAGTGAAAGACTTAATAAAAATGAGCCTGACCAGCTAAAAGCCAAATTACACATTATATTTACATTCAGATGTAAAGTCCTTATAAGCAATGTTCTTTGGAAATGAGTATCAAGAACTTGGCCCTTCTTCCCTTCTGTTTGCTGAGTAACAAAGACAGCTCTTATATCTGTTAAACCAGTATAATAATAATAATAATATAATAAATAAATAATAATAATAATAATAATAATAATTATAATAATAAGACAAGATGCAACTCTCTACAAATCAGCAATGCAAACCAGTTTGCAGTTTTACCGGTAGTTTATAGGAAATATTTTAACCAGTTTCCCCAATTTAGATATCACAGAAAACCCATGGTTAAGTGAACTGCAATACTAGATTGCGCCAGTGGTTGGCATTTCTGGGTATCTTTTATTTAATAAATACCTTCCTACTTAAACAACAACAATATCCAACTTTCTTGCTATATAATTTTTTTTTTAGTCTGTGTTCAGTAGTGTGACCACAGTGTCCTGTTAAATCATGGACTGAAATTAGTTTCAGTTTCATTCTTATTCATCCAAGTGTGACATATTGGGTAGGAATAAACCCCAAACAGAATTTCATAATAATAATTGATTTCAGAGTTCCAGTTCTCATAATATATTATGCATTTTGAAAAACTGTTTTGATTATCCAGATTTCTGAAAGTCAACTCTACCTGTCCGTGTAGTTCCTCCTCCTGGTGGAGGTTTGGCAGCCATGTCATCCCACTTTAGGCATGCCCAGAGTAACCTCAACATGAGGCTGACCCCTGCCAAAGATTTTACAGTCTGAAGTCGGTACCTGGAAAAAACCCAAAAAGAAATTCATTGGCTGGCCACCTTCAATATCCTAAAAGAAACAGCTTAAATGCCAGAGATCTTCTGAGATAAAATTAATGTTTTCTTTCAATCATAGTTAAAAATGAAGTGTACTTTCACATATAGAAACATGCATAGTACTAGCAGTGATTACAGAGTCTTTGACTTACAACCATTCATTTAGAGACCATTTGATGTTACAATGACACTGAAAAAAATGACATGACCATTTTTCACTTACGACCGTTGCAACATCCCCATGATCACATGATCAAAATTTGGATGCTCAGCAACTGGCTCATATTTATAATAGCTGCAGTGTCCCAGGGTCATGTGATCAGCTTTTGTGCCTTTTGACAAGCAAACTTAATGGGGAAGCCAGATCCATTTTACAGCCATGTTACTCACTTAACAACTGCAATGATTACCTTAACAATGGTGGCAAGAAAGGTTGTAAAATGGGGTGAAACTCACTTAATTGTCTCACTTAGCAATATAAATATTGGCCTCAATTGTTGTTGTAAGTTGAAGACTACCTGTATATAGATCTATGCTATCACATGTTGAATTCTGCTCATTTAAATGCCAAGTTACAAAATATTTGTAGAATGGCGGATCAACTAATTATAGTTTTACAGTCTTAAGTATTTACTGAAATTAAATTAATATGGTATTAGATGTTTTTGTCTGGGCTTTGATAAGCTGACCAAAGAAAGTAAGTTATGCAAAAAGAATTATTTTGCAATGGCAATTTGAAAATTATTTTTTGATGATTTCACATTTCTAGTATTGGTACACTCTAAATAATACTAGTGGCATGTATTAGAACATGAACTGTGATTATTTTGAAAGCTCTCAAGCTCTTGGTTGCTATTAAAATGAGGTTTTTAACCCCATTTAATAACATAAAGCAAACTTACTACACAAAGCATTTGTCTAGCCATAATAATTCTGTAGCCTTCCTTGGTCTCATTCCACTATACCCCTATGCTACACTAATCATGAAAGGAATAGGAATAATTCTGTACCATAGCTCAGAACTGAAGATTGTCCATCCTTTTGGACAATCTTAAAATAATAAATGTTTGCAGTGTTCAATTTTTTAGGCTGCATTCATTTCAAGAGGCTCAAGTTAAAAGGAATGGGAAGGGGATTCCAGGATATTTCTACTTTTTGGTCGCAGTGGGTACTTTTCAGCATATTTAAACTTTATAGTCCATACCCTCTGAAAACTCTCAGGGTTTCATCATCACTCCACGTATCAGATATTTGCATCAAGTGCAAGATTCCCTACCCCAATACTGTCCCATATCCTGATCGAGAAGCAGCTAATAAATCTTTCTTTCTAAATACACATACAAAGAATATTATCCTCCTGTTAAGAACAGGTCCAGTATCTTAGGGACAAAATCATAAGCAATTAAGATTTGTAAGTGATGACAATTAAAGAACTGGATTATAATATATTCACAACACATGCACAACCAAATCTTCTCCCACTCAGTGCCCTCATAATTTTTTAACATTGTTATAACAGTGTACCTCCAAGTGATACCAAAAGTTGGTCTTGGGGATGGGTAAGGCCAGATGTCCAAAGCAGGTTTAGCGGTATAGTTGAAACAAGGAACTTCTCTAATCCCTCCTTTTCTTGCCAGCTTCTTCAAGTCATCGCTGGGTAAAACAAATATGCTCTTTTTGCTGCTTTTAGTAACAAACTTTCTATAAGACGGCAATGCGGTTCCAGAACGAGTTTTTTTAGGTCTTGAAAACTTCATTAGTTTCACTTTGTCCCTTGTGGAATATTCCTTGCTGACTGTCATAGAAGTCACCAATGTTCCACTCGGGGTTGTCAAGGAATCAGTCACTGTCGTTGTAACCACGGTTTTACTATGCTCTTTTACAGAAATAACACTGGTCGTGGGAGCGCTAAGCTTTGTTACAGTGGTGGTGGTGGTGGTGGTTACAGTGGATACGGAACAATTTTCAGCTGATGACACCACACTTTTATCCTCCTTGGCTGCTGACAGCTCTGACACTTTATAAACAGTTTTTGATTCTGTAGAAATGGTAGATGTGGTGGTCACTTCTGTCACAACCGCTTTCACGGCACTCTCTCCATTGATGTTTTTAACTCTGTGTGTCTGCAGTCCATTCTGATCAGCAAAGTCGTTACTCAAACTAGATTCTTCGCATGAAATTACAGGCGAGAGGGCGGCCTTCTTAATACACGATGACTCAATCTCCATGCCTTCTGTTTCACTACTTATGCTGTTCTCGTTACAGGAATGGACAGCTGTGAGGGATGCCTCATCAACCGGACTAGATTTTCCAGAAGAACGTTGCTTCCTTCCACTGTCTTGAGCAGACGGAGATGTATCCTCCTGAGGTAAAACGCCGCCTCTAGGATCAGTGTCAGGATCCACAGAACTCCGTACAGAAAACTCATTCTCTGAATGTCTTCCCTCATCCCCATCTTCCACAGAGATATCTCCATTCATAAATGGTTTTACGGATTCATTAGACGGAAATGATTTACCTAGCAGATTGTTTTTATTAATATTATTGACTTTAGAGTCAAGGTTACTCTCAGCTTCTCTTTTTAAGCATTCTTCGTTGGGCAGTATTTTGAAATCAGCATCTTTTCCATTCATCTGATATGCTGCCGACTTTCCTCCGTCCATCTGGACATCGTGTTCTCCATTTTTATTGTTGTTTTTATCAGCAATGCTTTTAATCTGATCAATGCACTTGCTTATGGAAGTTGGAGGATCACACTTTGCCTGCTCTAGCTTTTCACCATTTGTTTCAGCAATTTTAGAGTGTGTAATTTCATCCAAGATGTTTTCTCCTATCGTGTCAGGAATCTGGGCTTCAAAGGCCTTCTCTGAAATAAGCTCTGTATGTAATGACTTTAGGCCTTCCAGGGCTTGCTTGGGATTTAATGCGATCTTTGGTTCAGATGCATCTTCCTTGCTTTTCGGTAGACTCGCATTTGTGTTATTTGCTGCATGATGATCCTCTACATTACAAGCTTCTACAAAATCACAGTCCTGTTTTTCAGTTTTTAAGGTTTCATTTCCTTTCTTAATGCAAGATGCATTCTCTTTTTCACAGTTCTGTTCAATTCCCTCTGGCTGCACATGATGTTCACAATTAGGCCCTGTGATTTCCTCTGAACTTTTTCCACTGTCCCCTAACACACTGCATTTATTTGATTCTTTATTGTCTATTGCTTGAGAATGTTCCATGGTTGAGTTACCCGCCTCCTTACTCAGCACTTTATTTTTTTCTGTATCCACTGGTTCAGAAGCACTTCCACGAGCATTTGCTGCTATCAAACATTGAGAATCTGAGCACTGACCCGAAATGACGTCTGATTCTTCATCTAAAAGTCTATTCAAGCAAGACACAGATTGGACTGATTCACTGGTTTTACTGAAGTGGAGGTTGTTAGGCGACAAACGGTCTTTAACAGGATCTTCAGATTGCTTTGTACCTGAAATATGGGCTCTCTTTTCATCTGTTTCTGCCTTAGCTAATGGTAGGTCATCTGTTTTCTTTTGTGGACTAAGAGATTTACAATCTGAGGAATTGGAAGCAGCCTTAAGCTTCATTCTTTCCAATCGCTGCTTTTCCTCTAGTGTAAACTGTTTTACTCTTCTTTCAAGTAATCCATCTAATTTTGACGTTTTCACTTTCTTTTTGTAACATGTCCTTAAGTGAAAACCTTCACTAACATTTATTAAATCTGCACTGATTGGAGTTTCTTCACATTTGGGAGAAGTGTCCATTTTGACTTCATCTACTTCCATAGGTTCCTCCTTGATGTCTTTATCATTTTCACAGATTCCTTTTTCATCTATAAAAAATAATGTTTAATCATTACACATATACTGGCAAACTCAAGTCCCCAACCAGGGCAGCTTCCAATTATACAGCGTACTCCCATCATTATGTAACGCAGGGGTGGGAAAAGACGGACCCTTTATGACCTATGAATGACTCAGGAATCCTGGGAATCGAAGTCCACAGGTCATGTTCCCCATCCCTGATGTACAGCATCAATAACAATAATAAATAATAATAATTTTAATACTTATAAACCGCTCCCTCTCCCCATGGGGACTCGGGGCGGTGCACAGGTAGAATAAAAACAATAAAAATATACAAACAATTCTAAAACCAAATTAAACTAACCTGTGCTAAAATTCCCATAAAACTAACTATACTAAAAACTACCCAATAAAAACCCCAAGACAGGGAGACTATCCCAGGCCGGCCAGACAGAAAAAGTGAGTTTTTAATTTAAGACGGAAGGAGCGGAGGTCCGTGGTCGTTCTAATATCGGGGGGAAGGTCGTTCCAGAGGGCCGGGCCCGCCACAGAGAGAGCCCTCCCCCTGGGCGTTGCCCGCTGACAAAGTCTAGTGGACGGCACCCGGAGAAGTCCCTCTCTGTGGGAGCGAATCGGCCGTGAGGATGTATGAGGCAGGATCCGATCCCGCAGATAGCTAGGTCCCGAGCCATGGAGCGCTTTAAAGATGATAATTAACACCTTGAAGCGCACCCGGAAGACGACAGGTAGCACTTAAGTCTTATATACTGCTTCACAGTGCTTTTAAAGCCCTCTCTAAGCAGTTTACAGAATCAGCATATTGCCCTCCAACAATCTGGGTCCTCATTTCACCAACCTCGGAAGGATGGAAGGCTGAGTCAACCTTGAGCCTGGTGAGAATCAAACTGCCGAACTGCAGGCACCCAGCAGTCAGCAGAAGTAGCCTGCAGTACTGCATTCTAACCACTGCGCCACATAGTTGAACTATGTAGAGAATCCTGGAAGTCTGAAATTCCCATTTGGAACGAATTCAGACTGAGGAAGGCTAATCTAAATTGTGACAAATTACATATCCTTTTGCAACAATATATCCAGGCATATGGAATTAATAGAGCACTCTGTTTCTACTATGAGAAATTATTTTCTCTAGACTGTCTTCAAGTAAACGTTGCATGCATAAACATTTTGCTTAACTATGAAAAGTTAGATGTTCATTAAAACGGATAAAAGCGCTTATTACCTTCCTTCGCTTGATCTGATTTTTCAAAATGTCCATCAATTTCAGCTTTTTCTTCATTTAGTTCATTTTCTTCCTTGATTTGACTTTTCTTCGTGATCTCAGAATGTTCAGTTTCTTTTTGGTCCTTTTTATGTGGTTCATGGAAGCTCTTTATTCTATCTTTCAAGGAACAGTGCTCTACTTTTACTTTTGCTGGATTTTTCCTTTTATCCAATTCATGCTGTTGTTCTGTGATAGCAGCATTGCTCTTTGCTGATAAATAAATATACAGATACTCATATGATTTCGGTCACTTTGTCAGTATAATAATAATAATAATAATCTTTATTGTCATTGTAATAAGATTGTAATAAAATTACAAGCCTCTCAGGTAGGCATACACTTTCAAAAGACTTACTGTATTCAGAAATAGGATTATTGC
This sequence comes from Rhabdophis nuchalis, assembly GCA_039707465.1. Taxonomy (NCBI): domain Eukaryota; kingdom Metazoa; phylum Chordata; class Lepidosauria; order Squamata; family Natricidae; genus Rhabdophis; species Rhabdophis nuchalis. Next base: position 157,300,025 of record CM077646.1, on the reverse strand, counting down.
AATTACAGTAGTGCGCTATTTCCCCCCCTGAAATGCAATTTTGTTCAATAAAAATATTACTGACCATGAAATCATACAGGATCATCATAAGATCCAACAAGATTTTAACAGAGGAAATTGACTAAACCCAACCACCAAAAGTATTAAAGGTTATTATCTATTACCACATAATAAAAATAGATATTCATTTCTGTATCAATGATAAATAGAAAATAACATTATTATAACAAGCTTAACCATTTTGTTTGCAAAAGGTTTTGGATCTTGTAGAAGCTCTCACTAGGTCAGGGGTGTCAAACTTGAGTTGTCACGTGTCGTCTCGTGGCTTGTCCCCCTTCGCTAAACTGGGGGTGGGCGTAGCCAATGTGTGACGCATCTGGCTCATGGGCTGTGAGTTTGACACCCCTGCACTAGGAAAAACAAAGGTGACTTTGTCCCTTTCCTTCTGCTACAGTGCTTTCTTTCCTACCATAACAAAAGGCCCCCTAACCTTCCAGAACAGATTTTCTGATCACATCAAAAAAGGGGAGAAATGATTTTCATCTATGGAAACATTCTATTTGTCAAGGTCTGCTCTATATAGCTGTGAATTTATTACACTGGGGTTTAGAGTATATTACTAAAACCACGTATTTTCTCTTTAATTACAAAAATCAATATAGTAAAATGGACTAGCTGTAAAAAATTGATATGAAACCAAATTACAGTAGTTTGCTTCTTCCATTATTTAGAAAATTAAGACAGATGTGAATAATTAGCAACTTTTTACAGCAAAACCGTAATTGATAGAAACAAGAGTATTTTAGAGAAATTTATTTTTCTCCTGAAATGCTTGCTGTAACTAGAAAGAAATTAAAATATTACAATGTTGCTTGAAAATACATAGTGGAAACTGGTGTTTGATGTTTTTAACCTCACTTCATATTTCAAAATCATGGCTATATTTTGTAAAATACCCAGTCTGTTGGATTGGTCAGTTATAATAAAATTAATGAAATAATAAAAATGATAATGATGATTTCTAGCACTTACCAAGTAGTAACTTTCTGTAACTAACATTAGTATTTCCAGGTAATCTGGGTACAAATCTATGAACATGTGTTTTACTAATCCATATCCATCCACCATATCCTGTTACTCTATATTCTTCTCCTTTTTGTTTCCAGACCTATGAAAAAGTTGAAATACATTTTGTTAATTTTTATATGAATTTGCAGCCTTACCACATATAAAATACAGCTTTGAAATAAAGCTTCAATTTTCTTTTCTTTTTTCTTAGAAGTTAACGCTTTAGTCATTCAAGCTCTAAACAACCTTTTGCTGGGCAATTTATTTTTTACAATAAAAAGTTGCATAGCACTTTAGAAATAATTGCTTAGAAGTGCACATTCCCCTCAGAGCAAAGTGCCTCTGCCTAAAACAAAAATCCTTTTCATCAGTATGAAAAGGTGACAATAGAACTTATACAGGCTTCTTGAGCATAAAAAAACAACTAGCTTAGAAAAATTAATAAAACTGTCTTATGTCTACTCTATGAATTCAGCTAATGCTGAAACTGAAAGTTTATTTAAGGTCTGGCGTGAATACATGCACCTTAGTTAACAGCCATTCTTCACTGCCAGAGGCATGTATACATCTGACTTGAAAAAGGCGGACAAGTAATCTTAAACCCTGATTTCTCTAATTTTTTGGAAGTTCAAATGATGCTTAGGTTCTCAACTATGATTAACTCAAGTGGTAACTGGCAAAATATTTAAAAATGAACGTTTGTCTTCTCCTTATTACCTTGCTAAAAGGACATTCTCTTCTAAATTACTGTGATCGGTAGAACTGAATACTGTTTTAGTGGTAACCATACAGCTATCCCTCGTTTAGCTAGATTCTCTAGGTAAGCAACCATTTGCAAATATGATTATGCTATTAATTAATTAAAAATTCATTTCCAGCCAATGCACGCATTTATATCTAAATTTCATCTGCCTGACAACAATGCATGCCTGACTAAGACAGCACGCTGCACAAAATAATTTTATCTGAATGAGACTGTAGCAACCAGTAGCCTCCATAGTCTCTGTCTGTTGTCTGTCTCCTTCCCCCCCTCCATCACATGTCCCATTAGTTATGATTCTGCTTAATCTTCTGTCTCTGGAACACACTGAACAAGAAGTGTGCCTATGGTATTATATGAACTGCATTCAAGAAGGCAATAGATACAGTTTATGTATTAGTTATAAAAAAGCATAATAATTTATTACAAAGAAATCTGAACCAGTTTACAAATCCTAGGTCTGGAATAAAACTAAATTAAAAGCTGAACAAAAGCAAGCCATCAAAAGCAGCATTATATATGGTAGGGAAAATTAATAACCAATATATTGAGGGTTTTAAAAAAACATGCCACCATTTTGGGGTCTGGTATATTACAGGGGTAACCACAAGAAGTCTTAATTAAGAAGTCACAAATCACACATACACATGGACACTGGGCTTAAAAAAGCAAGTTTACAATTATACAAACCAAGGGAATGGCAATAGAATATGGTATATATCAATAGACTACACTGCTAGGATAGGAACTCCTGCTCCGGACTCCAGTCAATCTAGAAGAGGAACTGTGGGCAGGCCTGCTAACAATAGTGAGTTGGGTACTTTTTCCACTATTTTCATTCCTTTGAACTCATACGGAGTAGGAAAATGTGTGGCTCGCTGGCTATTCCTGAATTAGAATTTCCAGTATTCCTCAATATTGGTAGTGTTGCTAAAACACAGCAAAGTCTGGAGATTTAGCTATCTACTTCTATACTACTTTTCAGTTTTTCCGTAACTGGCTCCATTGTCAATCTGCCCATACCCTTCAGACACTATTCTCTAATATTCAAATGGAATCTGTGATTGAAATCCATTCTTCTACATATAGGACACATCTTGATGTTCTTTAGAAAGTTATTTTAGGTATCTGCTACTATCATATCTGCTTTCTTCATTCTCAAGAAGAAAAATTCTAATTTCGTTGATCCCTCTTCACAAGATTTTTCTTCATCCTTGATCATTTTTATTGTCCTTCTTTGAATTTGCTTCAGTTTACCTGATTTTTTTTTTAAATTACTGTTTGATTTCCAGGACTAGATAAAATAGTTAAGGAAAGTGTCTGAGTATGCGGTACAAATATTACTTCACATGATTTGGAATGCATACTTTTATTGATGCAACATTGCCTCTTTGGCAGTCCCTTCACATTTGGTTTTGGTTGTCAGTTTTGTCCACTGAGCCTAATTTTGTGTTTGTTTGATTCACTTTGTTATGAACAGCTGCATCCTTTGTCAACTCTTGTTGTGGTGTTACCTTTTTTATCTAAGAAAACTTTGCCCTCTATTTTCAACTGGGTATGCTGATTCATTGCACCCATTTTCCTATTTTAAAATTTTAGGGTTGCACTTCTAAGTGCGTTTCAGGCAGAAATTCAGGTCACAACGGTTCTACCTGTTGATGTAAAAGTCACCCACGATGGTTAACAATCAGCTCTCTGGTCACACACCTTGCAAATACCAGTGGTTAGGGGATGTGATCGCTTTACTCATCACACATGAATGCACGGTCTGTCAGAACTCTCTGTTTTTCCCTATTCCCACAAAACTCAGAGTATACCTGTTTTCACAAGCTTTGCAAAAGGGTTCTTGAAAGTAAAAGGGGAACAATTCTATTCCATAATTTACTTTTCCCTCTTGCTCAGATTCTGGTTGTTAGAATTTCCGCGTGCTAAGTCAAAAGTCAGTGCGTTTTAATTCTGTGATCTTCTCAGCTGTTTAACAACCAACTACATACCATGCTTACCAGAGTAAGAGAGAAAAAGATCACACACACTCTTTTGGGGATATAGGTTTGCCATTCCCAGCTGGACTCCTTAAGAAATTGACCTCCACTCAGAATTCACTGGGGGAGAAGAAAAAGGGTCCATCTAAGAATTTCCCTTAATTAACTCTAACCACATTCAATATCAAATATGTTTGGTGATCAAATGAGCAAGATTACACCCCCAATGGAGTGAGATCTGATTACAGCATCACTCCACATTCATTCAGGTCCCTTCTTTTTTTCTTTATTGTATTACTGCAATTATTTCAACTCTCATTCCATTAATATTCACAGCCTTTTACATTTACTCAAAAAGTAGCAATCTGCTAAAATAAGTTAGTTTTTTTTTTTTAAAGAAAGAGAATGTTATGTAGAATACCTGGTGTTTGATGGGAAAGGTGTATTTCACCCAAGTTGCTTGTTGCATGGTTTCTTCTTCCTCTTGTTTTCTCTCCTTTTTTTTGGCCTTCTCTTTTTCTTCCCTTTCAATCGCTGTCATTCGGCGTAATCTGATTGTAAGATACACATAAGAACATTTAAAGTATGAAGCTGGCCTAGTATTGTCAAGGACTCTGGGAGAGATTATGGGAATTGCTTTTATACACACTCAAATATATTACCTGGTGTGACCCAAGGACTCCCTCCAAATGGGCAGCATGACAACTGGTTTAATTGCGCATTCCAAAATAGCCAGAGCCAATGCAAATTCTCTAGGTTTGCTGCACATTTGGACAGCTTTGATCCAATTAGATCTGTGATTCGACAAAAATATGAAACATAGTAAGTACGTTGTGTTCACTAAGCCATCTTCAACAGCAAAACAAAAACAATTCAACCTCAATCCTGGGTCTATTGGGTATATCTATAGTATGATAAAATATAAAATCTGATATTATTTTCATTCGAATCCCTTCTTAATGTCCCCCCACTTTGCAATGTCTTTTCTATATCTGTTCTCTCCTGTGCAACAGAAGCAACTACCTATTATTTTTATGTTTATCTTATTTTTACTCCTTTGTTTTTTCCTTTATTTCTCCAGTGTTGCATGTTCAATAAAAAGCTCCTCAACTCTGGTGTGTTTTCCCATAATTTAATGCTCCCATGCCCAATATACCTATGAAAACCATGGATGTCTTTACCTGTGTGAAGCCCAGTTGGGATGGAGGAATGAGGAGGGGATGTTATTCTCTAGCTGAATTATTGTTAATCTTAGTGTAGATATTGTGAGAACTTTTGACCCATGAACAGAACCATTCCATTTGAACTCTCCAGCAGGACTTAGACAAAACTTGTGAGAAAGGTGACGTCTTTTGTCATGGTCTTCTCGGTGTTGATGTTTATTCAGAGCAAAAGAATTGTTAGCATATTGATTATGGTAGACACGATACTTCCCTTCTTGACCCAGCTTAAAATAATTGCTGATGCCTGCTTTCATTATTATTTCCTTCTTGGTATTCATTCGGGAAATTTCCCCTTGAGAATTAACCACAAGCACCTTATTGAAGTCAAAACAAAACAAACAAAAGCAACAAAATTTAAGAATGTTATTTTTTAAAAAAAAAACTTAAATCTCAAAGTTTTAAACAAGAGACAAAATTCTACAGCCTTTAGGAACTACTATGTTAAGAATGAGCAGTAATGTTTACTATGGCATGTATTTGACCATATGGTTTGCCTCACATAATAGTCTCCTACATACCATGGCAGATATTGCTTTTAAACCAAAAGTTAATTTCTATACACTTAACTGTATTGCCAGGTTTACCATTATCTCTTTTGAAAGGGATATTCTGTTTTCCTTTTTCTTTTATTTCTTTATCATTTGTAAAGCTTAAAAGTCTTTCTGGAATTCAACAATGCAAGTATAGTGGTAATAAAAAAACACATAAACAAACCTTAATAATAAGCTAGGCTTGCATTCCATTAACATTTTTGACAGAAGTTCAAGCACAGAAGTTTTTAATTCCAGAACAAAGAAACTGAAAGCACATGTTTAGGAAAACAAGTATCATTCCAGATTCAGAAATATACAAATATAATAACGATAATGATAATATACATGTATACATATGTGCATAGCTATTGATGCCTCATTGCTGGCATTTCCATGCATTTTTGTTTTTGATTTTGTGTGTAACTCTTATTATTTTGGCACTTCAATGAATCAGAACACTTTTAATTTTTCAACACTAACACAAACCTCTTTGCCTTCTTTAAAAAGCTTATTTGCTTCATGTGCTGCAGCAGCAACCTGCTGACTTTTCAGCTGACTGAGTTTGCTATCTGGATTTCGTAACCTAGTGACCATTCGCGTTGAACCTGGAGTGCCTATTCCACTGTTTGGAGAGTCACTTCTCTCACCATTAGATTTATCGCCTATCAGAGAGAAAAAAAAGGTTAAATAGGAATATACAAGTAAAGCAAATAAGCACAGCCAGTTTACACTAAAAATTAGCACTCAGTACATTCTTGTAATTATTAAGCATTATTTGTACCTAGATCGTCTGAGTTCTGAGAACATCCTTCAGTGATTTCCACTTCATCAGAATTCTTCACAGATTCACTCTGCATAGAATTTGGTTCATTGCTACTGCTGTTTTCTGGGTCTGACAAAAGTGCTTCAGCAGACAAATCAATGTTCAGATTAGGAACTGCCTTAGTTGTTTCATCTACCAAAAAAGAAAAAAAAAAGAAAAAAAAAAGCCAATTTAGGTACATAGTATTCACCTGAAGAACATTTCCAATACAGAACATTAACATCTGAAATCAGAAAGCTACATAAGTCTCGTATACCTTATAAATATCTATATTACCTTAGACTGGAACCGGGGGGGGGGGGGGGGGGGAAATGGATGAGGAAAGTTATAAGGGAAGACAACTGCCTACTCACAATGTACTTAATATTAATATTAATTAGAGTTTATTTCAAGAAACTATGCTGGGCACTTTGTGATTAATAGTCTTTCCCACTAGGAAGTTTTAATCCACAATTCTTATTTGTACAAGATAGCAAGATTTTGGATTTTATAATCCAAAGCATGTCATTTGTATTTTATTATAAATACCAGCATTAAACAATCAGTATCATTATACTATCAGTTAGTATAACTAACACAGGGGTCTGCAAAGTCGGCTCTTTTAAGACGGGTGGACTTCAACTCCCAGAGTTCCCCAGCCAGCATAGCTGGCTGGGGAATTCAGGGAGTTGAAGTCCACCCGTCTTAAAAGAGCCGACTTTGCAGACCCCTGAACTAACAAATACAATAATGTGAGAGATGTTCATTAAACATATTTAGTCAATGTTTATTAATTTTGCACCAGAGTCTATGTAAACTAAATTTGTGCTGTTGAGTCAGTCTTGATTCTTGATAATTGCCTGCATAGGTTCCTGTAGGTTTTTAGCTAATATTTTTGGAAGTAGCCTGCACTGCCTTCTTCCTAAGGCAGAAAAAGAATGACTCATCTGAGTCACAAAATACCTCTAAGACAGATCTAGAACTCACAGTCTCCTGGTTTCTAACTTGGTTCCTTTAACCACTAAATCAAACTGTGTATCTTATGGAAAGTAAATGTGTAAAAAAAAATCAGATATATATCAGCCATAACTCCAACAATAGCAACAGCATTTAAACTTATAAACTGCTCCATAGAGCTGTACAGCCCTCTCTAAGCAGTTTACAGAGTCAGCATATTAATCCCAACAATCTGGGTCCTCATTTTACCGAACTCAGAAGGATGGCAGGTGGAGTTAACCTGGAGTCAGTGAGAATCGAACTGCTGGCAGTCGGCAGAATTAGCCTGCAATACTGCATGCTAACCACTGCGCCACACAGCTCAATAAACTCTGAACTTAATAACTATAATGTGATAAAGAAAAGCAAACAGCATTTAACTTTAGGAAACTACTTATTCAACTCAAGACACAAAAAACAAAACCATCTATGTACCTGAAATATCCTTAAGAACGTCTGATGCTATGTTTTTGTCTGCCTTATTGTCATCAGAAATTTCTGAATCGCATCCTACTGTATTCTTCCCTTCAGAAGGATCAGCCTCTTCTGCAGAAACATTTGGGATGCTGCTTCCAGGAAGAGATAGTCCAGAATTGTTTTCCTCACACGCATCTGATGATTTTGTAAGAAACACATGATAAAAGTTCATAAGCATTAATATTGATTTAACAATCATTTTTTTTATTTATATCCCATCTTTATTATTTTTCCAAATAACTCAATGGTTGTAAACAATGTTAACTGAACTTGAACTGAAAATAAAGTATCATCTGTCCTGAAGAGCATCACTGGAAAATTACTCCTGATTCTTCAATGAAAAAATAGTTGTATTGATTATAAAATTTAAATGTTTAAAATGTATCAGCATTGCTACTGAAACAAATACATTAACTAAGCAGGCGTATCACTATTACCTTCCTTTCCTCCTTTTTCAGAATTTTCCTCTGCTACTATTTCCTTGTTGACCTCCATCTGTTGGTTTGAAAGATCTTCTTTTCCATTCTCAGTATCTGTGCACTCTTTATTTTCACCTGTAGCTTTTTCTTCATCAGCAACTGAGCTTCTGTCCTCTAATAGTTCCCCTTTTCTGCCTCTGACTGCTTCCATAATTTCTTCTAAAGAAAATATGGGGGTAGAAGATGAATCAAGGCCAACTTTTTCAAGTTTAAGAGTACCGTTGATATGTTCTAAGTTGGTAATGCACCATGACACCCTTTCAAGGCACAGAAGTATATATGTGGCAGATCTATATGTGAAAATGAACTGAGTACAACTGACAGTTGGTAATTATGCAGCATTGTGCACATCATTAACTTTTTCTACTTTTTTTTAATGGAGTGGCTTTTTCAGAAATGTCAGTTCCAGTCATATGGTGTCTCAAACTTATAACTGCAATAGTTTATAAGTGAAATTCTGGTCCCAATTATAGTCGTAACTCAAGGAATACCTGTAACTTTCTATATTTATGCAACAATAACATATACAAAATATCTGAAGAAAAAAACTAACAGTTGTATGCTGACATTCAAGAAATAACTAATGCAAATGCAAAAAGAATATAACGTGGGAGATTTCAATCTGAACACTGGAGATAAAGAAGTGGAAACTGTCAGCAGATTTATTTTAGGAGAAAAGAATGAGGCAGGTGACCACTTGATGTGCTTCTGTCAAAAAAACAAGCAGAGGATCACCACTATATGGTTTATTTAATCGAAATGGACATCTCCAAGTGGTTGATACTGCAGCCAAAAGTCTCACATCTTATACAGCCAACGAGGGAAGCTGAGATCTCTCGCGTAAAACTTAGGCTGCTTCAAACCGTGGCTTTAAGCATGGATGACCTGTATCAAAATTGGTCTCAAATTTACCTTGAAACTGTACATGAACATCCAGGAAATATGATTTATCCAATACAAGCCACCCACCCCAACATGAAGGCAAATTGTTTTCAGAGAAAAACAATTCAAATTGCAAAAAAGAGTGGGAAAGCTAAAACCATTGGTAAAAGAGATAAAACAAGATAGATAAAAGATTTTAATATAAGGCTAGAAAAAAAACCCAAAGAAAATTACCGGAATGAGGTATCCATAAAAATGGAAGATAGAAATGAAAAAGGACATACCAGAGATCTTTTTGTCTTAATAAAGAAAATCCAGATACTATGCACTCTACATAGAGGAACAAAGAGACAGAGATGGGAAGGAAGTGAAAAATTGGAGTCAAATGAAAAATAGATGGAAGGAACAGACTGAGGAATTGTATATGACTGCTAATGTTCTTTAACAAGCAGAATTTGAAGCAGATCCCAGTGTACTGGAAGGTGAGGATAATATAGACACTGAAACGCCTGTCGAAAATGAAAATGCCTGGAATTGATGACATTGGTATTATCATATCCACAGCAGCAACTGTAAAACTATGTCAAAAAAATGTCAGCCATTCAGTAAATGGCTGAAAGACTGGAAAATGTCAGTGTTCATCCCAATCCCAAAGACTGGTGACATATGAGCCTGCTCCAAGCAATGAATAAAAATCCTGATGTTAGATGTTGTGGAAAATCATATACCTGGGTTCCATCATGCAAAATGGGATTCTGGTGATTTTAGAGGCCCTTGAGATCAACCACACTGCAAATGTTCAATAGAACTTGGACATTCCAAAAGGAAGCATATCAGTAGTTAATTAACTACTGTAAAGCCTTTGGTGGTATCGAATGTAGAGATATTCTGTAAACTGGTTGTAGACTGGAAAAAGTGTGTGGCATAATTCAATTGTCATTTCTTATGCAATTTATATACAGAAATGATTTTAAGGATCATAAACAAATCAGAAACTGGAATATCAATTGGCAGCATAACCCTGCCAACCCTGTTAGCCATTCATAGGGTCCTAACAACCTGGGTATCTTCTCTAATATACACAAGAAAATCTCTACCGTAACTGAAAATTAGATGGGACGGTGGGGTTAAATGAACCCTCAGCTAAGAGTTTCCCCAAGAGGAAAGATAATTAATTTAATCCACTCCATTCCCAGTGTGTTTATTCACTGTAATATTTGAAAAACATCAGAACTAAATGAGGGCCCCTGAACTATAAATCTGGTTCAAACAAATAAAAACAAATCTATTAAAGAAATACACTCTCAGGTCAAAAGAAATAGGTTGGTAATTGCAAAACAGAACTCAGTTAGAGTTTGTTAAGACTATATATAGCCAGTAACCTAACAATTTGCAGAAAAAATCATTCTAATAAGACTTCAGAGTCAAAGGCAATGATTATTACCGTGTTTCCCCAAAAATAAGACCTGGTCTTATATTTTTTTGTCACCAAAAAAGGCACCAAAAAAGGTCTTATTTTCCTAGGGGATGTCTTCCACTGACTCACCTCACTTATGCTTGTTGCCCCTGGCCTCCTATTCACTGTCAGAGGCCTTCAGGAACTTCTGCGGCTGGCAAGGCTTTCCTGAAGGCCTCTGCAGCCAATAACAGAGCTTTGAATCGATCCAGCACCGATAACATAGCATCCAGATTGATCGGCCAGCAAGGCAGGTGTCGAGGTGTGCAAGGCCTGGCTGCAACAGTCCAAAGATAAATAGTAGGGCAGCTCCACTCTCAACCCCTTAATTTTTACCTATGAGCCTTGCCCCACCCTGTGTAACCCAGAGTGGGCAGTGTCTTAATTACCCCTTATTTGGGGGTGAGGGCTTATATTGGTTGCACATGTAAAAATCAACTTAGGGCTTATTTTTGGGATAGGTCTTTTTTTCGGGGAAACATGGTAGGAAATACAAATGTTCACCATTCTAACTCACTAACATTTAAAAAAATAAAACAATACATTAACTTAATACATTATTAAGTTAACCAATGGCTAGAAATATGACACCAGAGTCATTCTTCAAATGGCTCATTACAATAAACAATATTCACATGCAAAAGGAAGACCAACCAAAAGATGCCTTGAAGAACCCCATCACCAGGATCACCTAGAAAAGTTATAGATGGTACTTGACTTACGATCATTTGTTCAGTGCCTGTTCAGAGTAACAACAATGCTGAATGGACTTACAACCATTCCCTGAAGTTCTGGCCACTGCAGTGTTTCTACTCCACTACCACAGTCATATGATTGCAATTCGGACATAGCGCAATCTGTTTGCATGTACAGCTGGTTGCCAAGTGCCTTGCAATCATGTGATTGCTATCTGCAATCTTTCCCTGCTGGCTTCCCCAGAGAGATAATGGCCATTATTGATATGAGGTTGCATACATTCTCTATTGAATAATAATGCCAACAAACATATCATACCTATGCCACAGGAAGATTTTCCCTCACCCACAATTATTTTCATTCAGTTATTCTGCATATACAAAAAAATCACTCTGCACTTTTGTTGTGTTCAGCAAGTTGCAATTAGCTGTCATTTTGTTCACTTAATCCAGGGATGTCCAAACTTGGGAACTTTAAGACTTGTGGACTTCAACTCCCAGAATTCCCCAGCCAGCATAGCTGGCTGGGGAATTCTGGGAGTTGAAGTCCACAAGTCTTAAAGTTCCCAAGTTTGGATATCCCTGACTTAATCCCATGAATATGGAAATAAAACAGCCATAAACCAGTTTCCTATGTCTTATCTCTAAAACAATGGTTCAATGGATTGCAAATAGACCTGGCTTGCTTAAAACCTATTAACTGTTTGTGCATAATGAAAAGCTATGATTAACTGTGGCTTCTTGGTTTTTCATCTACACAATATATGGGGGTGGGGAGCAGAAAAAGAACTATATTCAGACAAATGCCTTTTTAGTGTATCACATATTATTAGGATCTGAGTGTTTAAAATGTAATAATTAACCTGTAATATATATTCACAGATGCAATGAATTACATCTTAATTATCTGTCTTGGTTTTCAAAAATTGGGGGTATGTGTGTGTTTGAAATCAAGAAAACACGAATCACTATTTGAAGGAGATATATGGTAGCCGCAAGTCAGGACTCTGGTAACAGAATGACTAGCACATTCTATTACAGCAGTGGTGGGCAAACTCATTAGTCAACAGAGCCAAATATCAACAATAAAATGATTGAAATTTCTTTTGAGAGCCAGAAAAGGTGTGGCCTATTTTGTGAGAGTGGCTCAGCGGTCATGTGACCGGGTGGGCGTGGCCAATTTGGAAAATGTGGTGAAACTCACTTAACAATGGTCTTGCTTAGCAACCAAAATTTTGGGCTCAATTGTGGTCAGTCATAAGTTCTTTCTTTCTTTCTTTCTTTCTTTCTTTCTTTCTTTCTTTCTTTCTTTCTTTCTTTCTTTCTTTATCCTTCTTTCTTTTTCTTTTTTTAATTTCTCATTCTTTTTCTTTCTGTCTGTCTGTCTCTGTGTGTCTGTGTCTGTCTCTCTCTGTATCTCTGTCTCTCTCCCTTCCCTCCGCCCATCTGTCACTCTGTGTGTGTGTGTGTCTGTCTCTCATTCACTTAATCACTCATTCTGTCTTTCTCCCTCCCTCCCTGTCTCTCTCTGTGTCTGTCACTCTCTCTGATTCCCTCCCTCCCTCCCCGTCTGTCTCCAATTCAATCCCTCCCTCTGTAATTCTGTCTCTCTCCCTCACAATCTTTCTCTATCTCTGTACTCTGTGTGTCTGTCAGTCTCTCTCTGATTCTCTCCCTCCCTGTCTCTCTCTCTGATTCCCTCCCTCCTTCTGTCTCTGTGTCTGTCAGTCTCTCTCTGATTCCATCCCTCCCTCTGTCTCTGTGCCTCTCTATGTCTGTCTGTCTCTCCTCCCCACCCACCGGGGAGCCTCTTCAGCCCCTGGGAAGCAGCTGAGTGGGCGGCATGCTGGCTGGTGAGGCTATGGCTGCCTCTTTGGCCTTTGGGCAGCTGCTGCGCTTCCCAGGGGCTGAAGAGGCTCCGCAGGGGGAGGGAGGGAACTGGCGGCCGATGGGTGAGCGAGCAGGGTGGGCAGGGAGGGTTGCTGCAGCGGCGCCAGCAACCCTCCCTGCCCACCTGCCCCGCTGGCTCACCCATTGGCCGCCAGTTCCTTCCCTCCCCCAGCAGAGCCTCTTCAGCCCCTGTAAGCAGACGAGTGGCTGGCATGCCAGCTGGGGAGACTACAGCTGCCTCTTTGGCCTTGGGGCAGCCAAAGTGCGTCCCCGGAGCCCAAGGAGTCCCGTTGTCACTGAGCGTGGGGGAAGAGCCGCACTCAAGGAGCCAAAGAGCTGTTTGTGGCTCGCGAGCCGCAGTTTGCCGACCACTGTATTAGAAGAACAATCCTTTTGTGAGCTACAGGTGATTTCATCATATACAAATCTATTTTTGGCGTCCCTCAAAGGTTCTACAATGGCACTTAGATTTAATGGAATCTTCTCAAATGGATTCCATCGTCATTAAAAGCTGGTATTAGCAAACTATCTTTTCCAAATATAAACCAAACAAAATTTGGCCTTCATTTTAACAAATAATGTCCATTTTCTTTCTCTCTCAAACAAATGGAATAGTCACCAAATACACTTAAGCAACATTTATTGCATGTCTAATTCATTCTGCAGATGAAATCCTTTGCTTTAGCTAGGTTCATTGCAAGTTGCTTATCTCAGCTGTATTTACACACTTTTTTGAGTATTCTGGGATCCAACAATCATTACACTTTGCAAATAAATACTGCTTTCTGAAATATTCCGAGGATCCTCTTTCCAATTTGCTGTGCCTTTTTATCCTACCCTTTTGCGTTAATACATCTTTCTCACAATTCTATTTTTTGGGAATATGAGTCAACACGATCAACATATGTTTATCAGTAATTAAAAAGGTAAGATTAATTGGTTCTTACCATTTACTGCTGTGAGAAAAGACTTGTTGGTGCCACGTGCTTTATTAGTAAGGTCTTCTGTTATGTCCATGTGCCGATGAATTTCTTCATGCATTTCTTCCAGAGTTTTGCAGATATCCGCTTCCCAGTAATCTTTGTCTAGGCATTCAGTTAATTCTGCCAGCTGGACTTTTGTGCTATAGTACCAGATTCTCTTATGCTTTTCACATTCTGCATCTTCCTCTCTGTGACAGTATGAGAAAAATTGTTTATGAGATGTGAGGAATGAATAAATGAATGAAATGCACAGACACACACACACATACGGAAGGAAAACATTAAACATTATCCAACTGCTAGGAATTGTTTTTTCCTATTCATGTCAACACAGCACTGAACAAAAACAATAAAGGCATTTCAAACCACATTATGTACAAATTAATATTTGTATATAGATGAGGTCACCTCAATTACAATGTAATGCAGTAGTCCTTAACGCACAACAGCTTGTTTAGTGACGGTTCAAAGTTACAATGGCAGTAAAAAAAGTGACTTATAATCATTTTTCACACTTATGACCCTTGCAGCATTCGCATGGTCACGTGAGTTACATTCAGATACTTAACAACTGGTTGCTTACCCCACACATACTCAAACTTTAATTGGGAGAAAAATATAACTGATCCAGCCCTTTCTTTAACTTGGGAAAGGACAGGTCCATATCTCTAATGTCATGCTAACTTTGGAAGCACCCTGAAACAATAAGAAACTCTCTCAATCTGTGCTGGGGAAGGCACTATGAACATAATGATATCGCTTGAGATATTGTGATATCAATTAGTTTAGCCACAGAAATGCAAGATAAACTAAAAATAATGTGGTGGTTAAACTCTTTGGTCCTGCTTACTCCCCAGTTTTGTGGGGAAAAAATGAGTTTCAATATTTCTTCACAGACATTCTCCTGCTATGAAATGTGGAAGCTATGCAAAAATATTACCAAATTCCTTTTACTTCAATTCTCTTACATAAGAATGCACAACATATGTATGCACACTATATAGGTTTGAATAATCTGTTTAGCTTTATTTATTTTTGATTTTGTTGTAGATATGAGCAGTGCAAACTTAAGTAAATGTGATATACTGGTTGTATAGGAAATCATTTCTCCTCTTCTCAATAGATCTGATTGGTGTAAATTCATACCATTAAACAAACAATACATTAAGTCTAATTTCATCATCTGCAAAAGAAAGTTATTTTTTTAAGCAAGCAGCATATACAATTATTTCCACTCTCGACAATTAAAAAAAATCTTAAATTATCAATCTGACATGATACTATGGGTGATTTAGTTTTAAATACTAATTTTGTTTCTCCAAATCTGTTCTTCTAACAGAGACTCGGATTTCCAATGTACCATATTTTTCGCTCCAGGACATAATCCCCTCCCCCAAAAAGTGAGTGGAAATGTCTGTGTCTTATGGAGCGAAAAATACGGGCCACAATAGCGGGGTCCCTTTACAGTGCTGAACTGCCTCTTCTTCGTCGCTGCCCGATTTCCTAGGTGCATCTTATAGTGAGAAAAATACGGTAGTTTATGAGAAGGAAAATACGGATTCTACTTTAAGAAACAAAGCAAAATGTATGCAGTTCCTTTGCAATGATATCAGATACAATAAAATTATCCCAGGGACTTTTACCCAAGGTTCTTGTGAATAAAGCTCCATACATTAGGAGTACAATATTTATACTAGGACAGTGATGGCAAACGTTTTTTGGCTTTTGTGCCAAAAGTGGAGGGAGCGCAGGGGGGTCATTTGCAGGCGTGCCACACCCATAATGCTATACACATGACCCCAGCGCGCATGCGCACATGCCCAGCTCCGGAGGGCTAAAACCAGCCCTACGAGCAAACTGGAAGTCCGTCCCCAAACTTCCGGTTTGCCCGTCGGGCTGGTTTTTTGCGGTTTGCCCTTCGGGCTGGTTTCAAGGAAGCCTCCAGAGGGCAAAAAATGGCCTCAAAAGAAGGCCGAAGTCAGCTGGCCAGCGAGCGCATGCACGCTGGCCACCTGACAGGGTCTTGTGTGCCCTGACAAATGGAAACGGGAAACGGGCCTGTTTTTGAGAGGTCTGCAGAGTGCAAAAACATTTTTTTAAAAATCTGCCTCTTCAAAATCTTGATGCGTCTTACACTCTGAAAAATACTGCATGTGTCTATACATTTTCAATGGTTGATTTTATAAAGGAATTTCTTGCCTGCATGTAAGACCACATGGTTAAAGAGCTTGCTTATTTCAAGATCAATATAAAGTTTTTATGATCCAGCCTAATGTATCTTTCTCCAATACATCACTGCCCAGAGTTAATTTTTGTGAGATGGGTGGCCATATACATTTGATAAATACATGAAATAAAATTTTATTTTAACTTTTGTTTTGAATAAAATAAAATAAAAATCTTACTTTCTATTTTGATAGAGCTGAACAAGAGGGAGAAGTCTTGACTAGAAAGACTAAGAACTCTTCATATGAATAAACTAGGCAAGCGTCAAGATGTTTAGCCTGATTGGTCACAGATAATCAATTGTCTTTGATTGGAACTGTTGAACAAAGTGGTCTTCAACGGGTGTCCATAACAGTCTTGTCTCAACATTGATTTATATAAAAAATTAACTATCTTGGCTGTTTTAATTCTAGTTCATAAATGCTATGTTAGGCATGGAAGCCATCTTTTGCATTGGGCCTTCAGGCCTGCCAAATTTAATGCTGTGGGAAAATGGGAGTGGGAACTATATGGAGTATGGGAAGTATAGTCAAAATAACATTCCTTTCTCAGAGAGTCAAGGAGATTTTGCCCTGCACCTGGAGTGGTGAGAAGCAGCTAGTTGGGATGGTGCCTGATTGGGCCATGTGATGGACATGTGGATGCTGGGCAGAGGGGCTTGGACTTTCACTTGGGTGGGGAAAACCTGGAAGCTTTCAGATACGGGTTTTCCCAGATATGCCAATATGACATCTCTAATAAAATGGGGCTTTGAGGAAACTCAAGCCTTGGAGACTTCTTTCACTAGGGGTGTGACTTGGAACCCTGACATGCTGTATCCCAGCATGGAATTTACTTTTTAACAGCAATTGCACATTAGATATTTATTAAGAATACAAAACAACATAGTTGAAAAGGACCCCAGAGGTCTTCTAGTCTAGAATTCCCCAACGTTTCCAACTCTGCGGACTGGTGGGGAGGGAGGGGGAGAGAAAGGATTGTTCTGCGCGAGTGGCTGGCAAGTGTGCATGCAACTCCATTTGTGCAAGTGATGTGCACATGTGCCTGCTGCTCACTTAAATGGAGTGTGTGCCTATGCGGGCCCACTGGTCATGCAAGTAAGGATGTGTGCACATGGGCACTCGCTGGTAATTTCTGCGGCCCGGTTGCAAACCCCTCAGCCCACAGGTTCAGGATACCTGTTCTAGTCCAACTGTCTGCTCAAGCTAAAGATCCTATAACATTCTGGACAAATAACTGTCCAATCTCTTCTTAAAAACCCCCAGTGATGGAGCACCCACAACTTCTGGAGGCAACCCTAGTTCAGGGGTTCATTCTACTGATTAATTGTTCTCACTGACAGGAAACAAACTGTTTAGGTTCCAGGCTGGATCTCTCTTAGGCTTCCATCTGTTGGGTCTTATCTAGCCCTCAGATGCTCTGGAGGCGAGGGAGGTGAAAAAGGGGCCAGTTGTTTTGACCTCCTGGTGCTTCTGGGCACCCTACCCCCCCCCCACACCTCCAGAAACATTCTGCAGGCCAAAAATAGGCATAAATGGTCCATTTTGGGGGCTTCCTGGGGCATCTGTGGGCCCCATTTTTCACACTCACCCACCTACCTCTAGAAGCATTCTGCAGGCCAAAAACAGCTTGGTTTTTGGGCAAAACCAGGACATTTTTGCCCAGTTTTTGGCCTCCTGGGGCATCTGTGCACCCTGTTCCCCCCCTCCGCACACACACTTCCAGAATGTTTCTGCGGACCAAAATTGGAAATTATCTCAGAAGGTAAGTTCTGCACTCAGCCAAACGGTGGGTGGGGCGATGTGGGTGGGGGCAGACTCGTGGTCCTGCGCGGGTTGGATTAATGGTTTTTGTGGGCTGCATGTGGCCTGCAGGCCGTAGGTTTAGGACTTACGCTTTGGAGAATAGGTTGACCCCTTCCTCCCAGTGACTGCCCCTCAAATATTGAAAAACTGTTATCATGTCACCCTTAGTTCTTTTTTTCATTAGACTAGACATACTGAGTTCCCACAGCTGTTTATTGTATGGTTTAGCCCCCAGTTCTCTAATCAACTTTATTGCTCTTCTCTGCACTCTATCTAGAGTCTAAATATCTTTTTTATTTCATGACCACCAAAACGGGACACAGTATTCCAAGTGTGGTGCTACCAGTGCAGCATAAAGCGGTACTAGCACGTCATGTGATCTTGATACTATGCCTCTGTTAATGCAACATACGACTGCATTAGCCTTTTTTTGGCAGCTGTGGCATACTGCTGGTTCATTTTTGTCATCTAGGATTGTTGTCACTGCCATTAATACAGATATCATGCTTATCTGTACCTGAATGCTGTTTAATTTTCTGTTATACAACCTTTAATCCCTTTTTATTTATTTTTATATCAACATGCAGACAGAGTTTTAACTAATAAACCTGCTGCTTTTGCAATGAAGTTCTACAGGAAACAAAAAATGACACTGATATTTAAGCCTAACATTTGTATCTTTTAAAGTTAAGACATACTGGGAAATTTCCTTCACAGTATGGAAAAAAGGGGATAGAGGTTTTTCTCTTTATAACATTTGAATTAAGTTATTCATTCAGGGTGTTGAAGAAAGGGTGTTGTGGTGTTGTTTACACAACATGTAGTTTACACAGTGAATATGCCATTAGGAGATGCGATAACCACCATTTTAAATAGTCTAGAAGGGGACTGAGTAACATTGATTGAGTTTATAAAATCTCCTTAAAATTGTGGTGCAAAAAAGGTGGCTTGGGGATACATAGAGCTTATCAACCTTCCTTCATTGACACTTTCTTGAGGTTAAGGGGAAAATAGCTTTAAGTCTTTCAGGGTGTAAAACATCCAATTTTTATCCTTTAAGCCTAGTATGGCCTTCAAGTCAGCACTTCAACATTACAAATTAGCTTCACTGAACATACACATAAAGACACACACTATTTTACGCATGCATCCAATTCTGTAAATTATAGTTCTGAAGATGAATGATACCATCATATGAAATGCGCACATGCAGCTATTTTATAGTTATATCAATTTACTTTGTTTTTTGTTAGTTACATTTTGTACCAAATCAAAATTTTGAAAACATCCATTTTAATATTTATTTAAAATTTTATTTGACCACCATATTTCAGCTAATGTATTCCAACAATAAAATAATAGTAAAACATATAAAAATGTCTTTCAATAAGGGTGACATGAGAGGCTGCCACAAAGGAGAGAGAGTCAACCAATTATCCAAAGCGCCTGAAGGCAAGGCAAGAAACAATGGATGGAAATGAATCAAGGGGAGAAGCCAATTAGAACTAAGGAGAAATTTTCTGACAATGAGAACAATTTCTACAAAAATAGGTGGGAGTGCTGGGTACAATCTTCTAAATATGGGAAGGAAGTAGCAGTGAGACAAAAATGGTAACACTAGAACCACCAGAGCGTGTTTCTTAAGTAAGTTCTGCGGTCCCCTGAGGATCTACCAAACTCTATGAGGGCTTTGGCAAACCAAAATTACTTGCTAAATATTGAAGATATTTGCAAAAATATAAAAACAGCATCACACTTCTCATTATTTTCTGATTGTTAAAAAATATAGTTTTTCATTTATGTTAATATCTAAGGAGTTCAATATTATTGTTACATGACTCAATAAACTAAATATTCTAAAAATGCATCGGTGTTAATTATTGTGATAAATATTGATAGATATGAAACACACACACAAACACTCCCACTTTCAGGATCCTGCATAATTTTTAAAAGTAAGAAGAGGCCTGACAGCAAAAGGTTTAAGAAACACCGCATTAGACTAAGAAACCACAAGGCTGGCTAAGCTCTTCTCCTCAGAAGATGAAGAAAGACCAGACAGACATATCTGCAGTATTTGTGAAGAAAGAAACCTGTTCTTTCATAAGGAGGCTGCCTCTTAATTACACCAACAGCCTGGGAGTTTTTTCTGCTCTCAGTTATCACACAACTGCTAATGCTTAATAAGTTTTCCAAGCAAATTTTTTCACAAGAGGAAGAGGTATGGCTTGTCAAGAATATCAAATCAGTCTAAGGAACCTTAACTTCTTCCTGTCAAACAAGTGAACACTCCAAAGGCAAGAACCTGGCAATAGTTGAAAAAAGCCTCAATTCAAGAAGAATATATTAAATAAGGGTTTTCTTATTTCAATGATTTTGGCTTCGCATTCTACACGAATATGATCAGTTGATGAAAGTGTAAATTGCAGGCTAAAAAATAGATGGTTTTCTTTCTTCACAAATAACACCATATTTGATATTAGTTCGTTTGGTTTAAATATACTCCTTTGGGAACAGAAATATTGACCACCATTTTAGTTACAAATAAAACCAGAAAGAAACTAAAGCATCGACAATATAATATGAAATTAATCATTGATTAAAAGAAATTAAACACATTAATGCTGAAGTTGATCATTTCAATTCTGTTAAGAACCCAGAGCCACCAGAATCATAATCAAGTGTATCAGGCTGTCAAAGATCCCCATGTCCTCTCATGATGTACTTTGGATTTATATCAATGCCTTGTCTGACATCTGTGAAGGTTCGCAAACAATACTAAAATATAATGTAGTTTGTTTTTGGACAAGCATAATGATAACATCACCTATTATGACTTTGCAATATATCTAAACCAGGTCATTTTGGTTTGTCTAATAAATCATAATATAGTATTATGTCAACACTTGATTCTTCTGCAATGTCCTGTTCTTTGGAAGCAAATTATATCTTATTATTTTTTAATCTGGAACAATCTTATGCCTAATGCATTACAAAACCTATTTCTTTTTGTCACAAGAGCCCTATGAAGTAGACTGGGCTAAGAGGAAATAGGTGGCCCAGAATAATCCAGTGTGTTTCCATGGATGAATGAGGGGTCTCCTTGTTCTGATTCCAACACTTCAACCACTATAGCATGCTGGCTGTCGAATAGAAAGATGTATCTGTGGTTATTCAAAGCCCTCATTTCAAGCTTCTACCAGACTTCCACAAAAAATAAAACTGAACTCCAGGATCATCATCATCGTTGTCGTCATGTTCCTGTAACTGCTTGCTGCATTTTAAATTAGGTAAATTTGTTATCTGGGTTTTCATATAAAAACTGCAAGTAAGATGAAAAGCGTTAAACTGCCACTTTGAAGTAGCAAGTAGAATAGCCATTTCAGAGACATGGGATATAAATAATACTATAAATTGCTTTCTTGAATTTAAAAATCTTAAATAAGAGCACCACTAACACAAAAGGGAAAAAGCAACCCATTTTTCTAAGCTCAGATATCAAGTTTTAAAACTGAAAAATAAGCATCTGGCATTTTTCAGCTACAATTACCACAAACACCCCCCCCCCCCAAAAAAAAACCCAATATGGGGATTTTTGTTTAATCTTATAAAAAAATATATGAAGCCTGGAACCAAGTTTAAAAAATTAAAATATATCAATCAAATGCCTTTTTATTAAAAAGGTGTATAATATTGATATGGCTGGAATATGTACTTACACAACAATCCTCCTGTTCAGGAACCAGTATTTCCGCCGGTTTCTATCGTATCCAATGGGTTCATGTCGAATGTATGGTTTGTTTTTTTGGATTTCAGCAATACAGTCTGTTACACCAGGCACCTTGTGCGCTACACAAACTTCACACTGCCATTCATCCTCTGGGACCTCTTCAAGAGGCGGTTTCACACACTCTAAGTGGTAGACAGCTGAGCATGTTTCACAGCAAAGCAAGTCCCCCAGTTTGTGACAAACTCTACAATGGTCATCATACTGTATCACCCCTTCTGACATTAATTCCTCCCGTGCAATGTTTGTTGTCAGAAACTGATCCACTAAAAATTGCAGAACTTGAATTTTATTTTTAACTGGTCCATAAGGGTAGTCCTCTGCCTCTTGAAAAGGAAGAACATGATGATACTCCCTGTCACTCTCACAGTATACCCGCAAAACCTCTGGCCAAGTCATCCCATCTATAAAATATAACGTGGAATTAACGCTATCTTTGAGGTCAGCAGGTCCAAAGGTAGTATTGGAAGTGTCCTCTTCACGTAAAACTGCTTTTAAAAGCACTATGTGCATCTCGGCCATCAGCGTACACTGTTCTTGGCTTACTAGAGCAGCACAGAAGTCTTCAAAACAAAAAGGGGACAGGCGTAAAACGGTGCCAAAGTTCCGCAGTACCTCATAGATGGCAATAACATTCATGATATGCTCATTAGGCACCATTAAGTCCTCTGAGGATTTGGGCAAGTCAAGAGAAGGGATGTCTTTTTCTTCCAGGATTGGAGAACGTGGTCGATGTACTCTCTGTCGCCTTCTACCTATAAGTGAACAGTAAAGAAGGAAGAGTGTGAGAATAGTGAGCAAAAGCAGAAATATCCCCAGTGACAATCCTGACTGAATTTTCACTTGTTACAATGATATCTGTAGCAATAGCACTTAAGACACTTAAGCTATGCTGGCTGGGGAATTCTGGGAGTTGAAGTCCACGAGTCTTAAAGTTCACAAGTTTGGACATCCCTGACTTAAGACTTCCTCAACTTAATAATAATAATAATAATAATAATAATAATAATAATAATAATAATAATAATAATAATAATAATAATAATATAATACTTATAGACCGCACCCTCTCCCCACAGGGACTCGGGGCGGTGCACAGGAAGAATAAAAACAATGACTATATACAACATTTCATATTAAAAATAGATTAAACAGTACCTGTGCTAAAATACCCGTTAAAACTAACTAAACTAAAAATTCCCCAATAAACCCAAAAACAGAGGAATAACTATCCCAGGCCGGCAAGGCAGAAGAAGTGTGTTTTTAGTTTAAGACGGAAGGAGCGGAGGTCCGTGGTGGTCCTAATGTCGGGGGGAGGTCGTTCCAGAGGGCTGGGCCCGCCACAGAGAGAGCCCTTCCCCTGGGTGTCGCCCGCTGACAGAGTCTAGTGGACGGCACCCGGAGAAGTTCCCTTAAGCAGTTCATTTAATGGCTTCAAAGTTACAACGGGGCTGAAATGATTTACAACCGTTTTTCACAGTTACAACATTTGAAGCACCCCCTTGATCATGCAACCAAACTTCAGATGCTTAGCAACTGGTTCATGTGCTCCCCTTTTGCAACCTTCTGACAAGCAAAGAAGCTAGATTCAGTTAACAACCAGGTTACTAATTTATCAACTGCAGTGATTTGCTTAACTGTGGCAAGAAAGGTCGTAAAAATGGGGCAAAACCCATTTAACAAATGTCTTACTTAACAACAGAAATTTTGGGCTCAATTATGTTTGTAAGTTGAGGACGACCTGTATCTAAATCAACAGCTATTTAATCAAACTTTAGAAGCAGGCAAAACATTTCTGCTTTTGGTGGTTTACTCTCTGCAAAAAAGGCTATAATTAGCTAAGACCTGCTGCTTCCTTCTAGAATTCTAAAAAAAAAAACTATCTGGAAAATTAATATATCTTAATTTTGGAACCAGAGAAAATGAAATATCTTCATATTCTAAGGAGAATCTCTACAAACCTAGACAAAGCTTACTATGTAAAATCAATTATATCAATAAAAGCATGCAAACAGTATTTTTATTGATTTCTCTGCTCTTGCTAATTTGGTTTTCTTCAGAAGTAAAGAAACTTCTTGGATGAGAAGCAAAACATCTTCCAGGAAAAAAAAAAAAAGTTCAGTTGCCTTTTGAAAAAGCACCTTTGGGACAACCATGACCTGGATGATTGAATCTCCATAGACATTTAGCTATGCACTATATACAAGGAAGTTTGCCCTATAATTTGCAAATTACTGATCTACAGTTGGACTTAGGGATTCTCATTCAAAATCAGAGAATTGTCATGCAGCATTCATCCTCCCTTTTGAAGACTCCTTCAGAGAAGAACAAAATGTAATCTCCGGGTTCAAAATGCCAGTTAAGACTAATGAGATTTAGACATCTCAATCTTCATTCTATGTTCCCAAAGCATATGAACAGATATGCAGTCCTGTATAAGTGATCCCATTTTCAAATAAAGATAGGACTGAGCTAGACTGTTTTTATTTTTTACACATCCTTCCCTTAACATTGCACAGTAGTTCAAATGAAGGGAGAAAGGGTGAAATAAACAATGGTTCTTTGGCAGAGGACATCCTCAAGCTTCTGTCTGCTCTTTTACCAGCAATTGCCTGTTGGATTCGGAGAGGAAGGTGCTTGCCACTTCTTCTCTTTCGTGTGAGATTGGAGAAACTTTTTGCTGGTCTACTGTTGTTTCACAACCGTGACAATTTCTAGGTGTAGAGATTTCAAACCCGAGCAGAGTGTCGAATTCTATATTAAACCTTAGTTTGTGGACTCCGAGGAGACCTAGAAGTGGTCAAGTTTGGGAAAACCAAATAGTTGCATAACAAAGGGGAAACAGACAAAGATTGTTACTTCTCTTTGTCTCATCCAAATGGCACTCATTCCAATTCTAGAGATTGTTGCAGTTGGGTTTAAAAAATTTTTAGAACCTCTTCTGTAGGAGTGGCCTGCTTTGTGGGAGTGGCTTGCCAGCCATGTGACCAGGTGGGCATGGCCAACTTGTAAAATGTGGTGAAACTCACTTAACAACGCTCTTGCTTAGCAACCAAAATGTTGGCTCAGAAACTGTGGCATTTGAAGCACTCAAGTCTTAAAGCTGTCAAGTTACAAGACCATTGCACCCCTAACCCTTTAGAAAAAAATCCCCAGGGGTGTTCAAACTTGACAGCTTTAAGACTTGTGGACTTCAACTCCCAGAATTCCTCCTCTCGGTCTTCATCTTGATGATGTACAGACAGGCGGGGGGAGGAAGCTGGAACCGGTTCTAAACGGCACTGTACATTTGTGGAACCTCTTCTATAGAAGAAGTTAGAACTGGCAGGAAACCACTCCTGCTACAGTTGAATATATTTTGAGTTCACCTTTTGCCTATTCAACCAATAATGGTTAAACAAACCATGATTCGGGTTGAGGGAGTCTACTCTTCCAAAAAGGAAAACTGACTACAATATTTATTTTGCTACTCTTCACAGCAAAACACTAATAGCACACAATTAACTGTTTCTAAGAAGCTTGACAAATAAGAAAATTAATCTGTTGGGATAGCTGCAATTTGCACTCAAATCTCCATCCCTAACTAAAAATATTTACTGCAATCACATTCTCATTCCCTCCCCCCCCCCCTTGCAAAAAATCCTAATACAAAACACCATAAAAGTGGTTGGAAGCCTGCAGGAAAGGGAGTGTGGATTTCATAATGAATGAAAGGGCTAAATTGCACGTCTAAATATATCAATGGTTGTCATCTAGGCTGTTGTAAGTGCACATTAAAGGAAGAATCCACAGGCTCGTTATAACTGCATATTATGCTCCACTTTGGAGAAAAATAAGCAACATTCTGAATGACTATAATCCAGAAGAAAAATGTATTCTTCTAGGTAACATGAATGAATTGGTGGGAAACAAAGACAAATGAGTACAGAAAAAAAAAAAGACAGGACCATTCAGGGAATAAGCATGGATGAGACTAGTGACATACAGTAGCTATTTAAAAAATGTTCTGTGTTTCATTTTCAAAGTTTAAGTTCAAGTCATATGTATGTACATGCATATGGTTAGTCCTCAAGGTAAGACACTAATTGGGGCTGGAATTTCTATCAATAAGTGATGCAGTTGTAAAGTATATATCATGCAACCACATCACTTAGCATAGTCATTCCTCATTACCGTTGTTAGCCGAATTGTTAGGCAAAGGCTCATGTTGACCTTTCCTATCTTGGTTGCTCTCAGCCCAAGCCTCAATAATGCACTGCTTCCTCTTCAATCTGCCTTCCCTGCCATCTCTGTACTTTTGGCTGCCCTGTACAGTGGCACTCCTCAGTGGCAGTGCTGGAGCTGAAGTAGACTGCCTGGGGTCTACTTTCCTCAAGGCTTCTACTTCAGTTCCTGTGTTGCCGCTACTATTGAAGAGTGCTGGCTTGTAGGGTGGCTAGAAGGGCAGAGACAGGAGGAGGAAATTGGCTGGGGGAAGCTGAAGTGTCCCTGTGGTTGCAAATATGTGTAGGCTGCCAAGTGTCCAAATTTTGATCATGCAACTGTCATACCACTGAGCATAAGTACCATTCATTCAGCACAGTCATAACTGTGAGTTGTTGAACAAATTGTTGTTAAGCAAGGACTTCCTGTATATCCAATGAAACACAAGTCTAAAGGCATGACCCATTTGATTATGTTGAAGGACAAAGAGAAATATGAAAGATTAAAATGCAATGAATAGTTTTGAATGTTGGAGATGCCAATTTTTGGTAGTGTCAAGTTCTTGGGAAAAATTAACACGGAAAGCAAAATGTTAAACAAATGAGAATGAAAACAGAATAACTGCAGAAAGAGAAAGTATAATCCAATATGAAAAAAATATTGGGACACAAATTAATCTCCAATGAATTTAGTTTTAAGTGGATGTTATATAAAGTGGATAAGTGGTCATAAATGCTGTGAGAATATCAACAAACTGCATGGCTGCAAGTGTAGATTATAAGTGAAGAAAGAGTTAAATGCATATGTAGTTTATCTACAAAGTGGCAGTTGCTTGACAATTGGAAAATACCCAGGGCACTAGCCAATATAAAACAAAAGGTAGCAAGAGTAAAAATAAATATTAAGGTGGATTAGTTTCGAAAGGTGTCAAAATGTTGAATTAAAAGGTATGAAATATGAGACTAAAAAAAATTGAGCTGTACGAGGTAGTTTTCTGCAGAACAAGGGACTATGAACCAAGTTTTTGTTCTTCAGTAGGTGATTTAAAAAATGCACCTATGTTTCTCAATCTTTTTACCCTGGAGGAACCCTTGACATAATTTTCAGGTCTCAGGAAGCCCTACATAAAAATGGCAAAAAATACAAACACAATATAATTCACTTTTAACTTACACAATCCTTGTTTTACAATGGCACTTAACAGCAAAGCAGCATGCCAGCACTTAAGAAACAGTATATAAAAATCCTCACAACTGTACAAACAAAAAACAAACTTTAATTATGACCTCTCATAGAACGGCCATGTATGTGCAAAAGCAATACATTGCTTAGTAAATAGTTCAACATTAATCTATAAGTAAGACAAAGCAGTGTGGTGTCCACTTGATTATTTATGGTAACTACAGATAAATGCACAAGGAATGTCTGTCTTTCTGCCCAAAGAAAGAAAATGGCTGTATATACGACTCTGCTTCTGTTAAGTGAGAGCTGGGTATATTAGGAGAAACCAAAATTAACTACAGTTTAAATGGGATATTTTGGGTACTTAAGAAGTGATTGTTGCTGACTTTTTCAAGGAGATGACATGTGAATGGATGCAAACTGGATTTTTAAAAAAGTGATTGGTATGAAAGTTTATTTAAAGTGGTTTGGTCATATAGAGAGAATAAGGCTCAAACTGCAAAATACTGCAAATATATGAAGTGAAAGAATCCAGAGGAAGGTGCAGACACAGAAAGCTACAATGAGATGGAGCGGAGAATCTCCAAATGAAAGAGGCAAGAACTCTGAAGAACAAAAGGCAACCTATGAAGCAGTTGTTAAGCGCAGAGGAAGCAAGGATGGTTTGTAAGAATAGAAAGATATGGGGGCGTAAATTCGTTGTAGCTGTTTTCTTTTCTTTTCCTGATCATGCCTTTAATTTCTTTGAGCAATTATTTCTTACTCCTTTTCTACTGGCCACATAATGCTGCTCACATCAGTAGAAAACAGCATAATGGGTACAATTGTATTTTATTTATTATTTATTTATTTATTTAAATTTATATCCCGCCCTTCTACATAGAGGACCCAGGGCGGCGCACAGGAAATTTAAAAAGCATACAAAATACAATAAATATGATTTAAAATACTATTAAATAATCCTATCCTGCGCTAAAATCAAAATTTAAAACCCAATTTAAAACTACCTAAAAGTCCCCATGGGAGGTTAGGCTAGGCCGGCTTGTTGAAACAAATATGTCTTAAGACATTGGCGGAAGAGGCGGAGATCGGTGATGGTACGTAGTTCAGGGGGTAGGTCATTCCAGAGGGCTGGACCCGCCACAGAGAAGGCTCTTCCCCTGGGTGTCGCCAGTCGGCATTGTCCGGCCGACGGCACCCTGAGAAGGCCCTCTCTGTGGGAGCATATCGGTCTAAGGGATGTATGGGGCAGGAGGCGGTCTCGCATATAACTAGGCCCCGAGCCATGGAGCGCTTTAAAGATGGTCGTCAAAACCTTGAAGCGCACCCGAAAGGCCACAGGAAGCCAATGCAGCTCGCGCAGGATCGGTGTTATGTGGGAGCATCTAGTGGCTCCCATAATCACCCGCGCGGCTGCGTTTTGGACTAGCTGTAGCTTTCGAGTGCACCTCAAGGGAAGCCCCATGTAGAGAGCATTACAGTAGTCGAGTCGGGACGTCACGAGAGCTTGAGTGACTGTGCGAAGGGCATCCCGGTCCAGTAAGGGGCGCAATTGGCGCATCAGGCGTACCTGATGAAACGCCCCCCTGGCCACGGCCGCCACATGGTCTTCCATGGACAGCCGGGAATCCAGGAGGACACCCAAATTGCGCGCCCTCTCCACGGGGGCCAGTGTTTCGACCCCAATGGCCAGAGTTGGAGTAATCTGGCTGAACCGGGGTGCCGGAAACCACAGCCACTCAGTCTTGGCAGGGTTGAGCTTGAGTTTGTTACCACCCATCCAGATCCGTACGGCTTCCAAACACCGAGACAGCACTTCGGCGGCATCGTTGGGGTGGTTTGGGGTGGATATGTACAGCTGGGTGTCATCAGCGTACAGGTGGTACTCCACCCCAAAACCACGGATGATCTCACCCAGCGGCTTCATATATGTGTTGAAAAGGAGGGGCGAGAGGACTGACCCCTGAGGAACCCCACATAAGAGAGGCCTCGATGTCGACCTCTGCCCTCCCGTCAACACATATTGCGACCGACCAGAGGTAGGACTCGTGTCGTCTCCCAGGATGTAAATGTACAATGTAAAAATAGAATAGGTAACCTAAATAATAAATAGCAGAAAAAAATAGTTACCTATGTTAATTACTTTGAGATAGACTTTAGAGTTGTAGGAGTTTGACTTTGTTACTACCGAGGATATGGACAGGCTGTCAAGGAGACTTAAGGCGACCACATGTTTATTGGACCCGTGTCCCTCCTGGCTTGTACTGGCATCCTGGGAGACGACACGAGGCTGGCCCCAGGGCATTGTCAATGCATCTTTGAGTGAGGGGTCCTTGCCTGCCATCTTGAAAGAGGCGGTAGTGAGGCCCCTCCTCAAGAAGCCGTCCCTGGACCCAGCATTATTGGAGAACTATCGTCCGGTCTCCAACCTTCACTTTTTAGTAAAGGTTGTTGAGAGTGTGGTGGCCCAACAGTTTCCACGACACCTGGAGGAAGTTGATTATCTAGACCCGCGCCAGTCCGGCTTCCGACCCGGTCATAGCACCAAGACGGCATTGGTCGCGTTGGTTGATGATCTCTGGAGGGTGCAGGATAGAGGCTGTTCCTCTATCCTAGTCCTGTTAGACCTCTCAGCGGTTTTTTGTTGTTTTTTTAATTGAAAAAGTTTTATTGAGTTTTACAATTTTTTCGAATAGGGTAGGGTAAGGTGAAATAAAGAAATATTTTGAGAACTTTCACGTCGAGATCGATGGCCCCCTCCGGGGCTTCTTGACAAAACATAGATAATACATATTTCAATAATACTACAAGGTGAATAGAAGTGCATACATCGTTATAAATTCTATGCTAGCAATCTGGAACAGCTTGCCTCCAGCAGTTGTGAATGCCCCAACCCTGGAAGTCTTTAAAAAGATGTTAGACAGCCATTTGTCTGAAATGGTATAATGTTCCTGCCCATGCAGGGGGTTGGACTAGAAGACCTACAAGGTCCCTTCCAACTCTGCTATTGTATTGTATTGTATTGTAATCGTGTACAAACATCCAAACAAAAGTTATACTGTATTAAAAAAGTCATTTTTTAGATCTAAGTCTCTTAGCAATTGTGTCTTCTTGTTCTCCTCCCTGACCCCCAGTGGGCGAGGCCGTGGCCCCCTCTGCTCCTCCAGTTTCATCCTCCAGGATTGAGGAATGTTTTTTAAGAAAGGCTTCCGCCTCAGCAACTGTTTTAATCCTTACTCTTCCTCCGTCCCAGAACACAAACATCCCTTCTGGCATCACCCACTTGAACCAAATCCCCTGTTTAAACAATTTTTTAGATAAGAAGGAATATTTCCTCCTCACCTCTCTAATCTTTTTTGGGATCTGCTTCAAGATAGCGACTTCCTTTTGTTGGTAAATTAACGGACCCTCTCTCTGCGCCCTCAATATTCCCTCCCTGGTAGACCTTCTAACAAATTTAATATGTATCTCTCTGGGTAGTTCATTTATCCTGGCATATGCTGAATTTATTCTGTAAACCAGGTCAATGTCCCCCCTGATCTCTTCCTTAGGTTTGTGTAAATAGTCTGCTAAATTGTGCTCATAAGATCAGGAAGGCATTCACCGGATTCTTCAGAAATGTTCTGAAATCTTAAAAAATATGACATCCTTTCAAAATCCATCCTAGACATATGACCAGTCAAATTCCTCTCGGCGGCTTTTGATACCATCGACCATGGTATCCTATTGCACCGACTGGGAGGGTTGGGGCTGGGAGGCACTGTTTTGCGGTGGTTCTCGTCCTACCTCTCTGGTCGGTCGCAATATGTGTTGACAGAAGGGCAGAGGTCGACCTTGAGACCCCTCTTATGCGGGGTTCCTCAGGGGTCAGTCCTCTCGCTCCTGTTTAACACATATATGAAGCCGCTGGGCGAGATCATCTGTGGTTTTGGGGTGGGATATCATCTGTACGCTGATGACACTCAGTTGTACATATCCACCCCAGACCACCCCAACGATGCCGCCGAGGTGCTGTCCCGGTGTTTGGAGGCCGTACGGATCTGGATGGGTAATAACAATCTCAAGCTCAATCCGTCCAAGACTGAGTGGCTGTGGTTTCCGGCACCCTGGTTCAGCCAGATTACTCCAACTCTGGCCATTGGGGGCGAAACACTGGCCCCCGTGGAGAGGGTGCGCAATTTGGGTGTCCTCCTGGACTCTCGGCTGTCTATGGAGGACCATGTGGCAGCCGTGGCCAGGGGGGCGTTTCATCAGGTACGCCTGATGCGCCAATTGCGTCCCTTACTGGACCGGGCTGCCCTTCGCACAGTCACTCAAGCTCTCGTGACATCCCGACTCGACTACTGTAATGCTCTCTACATGGGGCTTCCCTTGAGGGCACTCGAAAGCTACAGTTAGTCCAGAATGCAGCCGCGGGGGTGATTACGGGAGCCTCTAGATGCTCCCATATAACACCGATCCTGCGCGAGCTGCACTGGCTTCCTGTGGTCTTTCGGGTGCGCTTCAAGGTTTTGACGACCATCTTTAAAGCGCTCCATGGCTCGGGGCCTAGTTATATGCGAGACCGTCTCCTGCCCCATACATCCCTTCCGCCGATCCGCTCCCACAGAGTTGGCCTTCTCAGGGTGCCGTCAGCCGGGCAATGCCTTCTGGCGACACCCAGGGGAAGAGCCTTCTCTGTGGCGGGCCCTGCCCTTTGGAACGACCTACCCCCTGAATCACGGACTTCCGCCTCTTCCGCCAGTGTCTAAAGACACATCTTTTTCAGCAAGCCGGCCTAGCCTAACCCTCCTGTCGAGACTATTTAGATAGTTTTAAATTGGGGATTTTAATTTGATTTTAGCATAGGATTATAATTTAATTTAATATATTTTTAAATTCTGTATTTATTGTATTGTTTTGTATGTTTTTAAATTCCTGTGCGCCGCCCTGGGTCCTTTGTGGAGAAGGGCGGGATATAAATGTGATTAAAATAAAATAAAAAGTAACCTTTAGCATTTTTTTAAAATGCAAAACGATTTGTTTTAACTGGTGGTGATAAGAAAAGGAAGAGACAAGAAAACATCTTTTTATTCACTCATTAACTTTGAAACATGTACATATGGAGAAAAGACTATTTCTTATATTCTGGGGATTAGATGTATTATAAAGCCTAAATGGACTAAAGAGTAAAAATATTAAGTCTGGATATAAGAGCTACTGAAATCAGGAGAGAATATTAACTATCTCTAGCAAAAAGGTCAAAGTTAGAAACAATTTTTTTTAAAAAACCAACAAATCTAAAGTATATACAAGAACCCCATCAGGAGTTAATAATAATAATAATAAATTTTATTTATATCCTGCTCTCTCTCCCCGAAGGGACTCGAGGCGGGGCACAGGGAAATTAAAAACAAACAACAACAAAATACAAAGCTAAAATCAGATTAAACCTACCCTGCGCTAAAACTTCTATAAAAATATAACTATCCCTAAAAACCCCTTAATAATTAACATTTAAATTAAAATTACCCTAGGCCAGCCAAACGGGAGAAGTGAGTTTTTAATAGCTGTCGGAAGGAGCGAAGGTCCGTGGTTGTTCTGATTTCGGGGGGAAGGTCATTCCAGAGGGTTGGGCCCGCCACAGAGAAGGCCCTTCCCCTGGGCGTCGCCCGCCATAGCCTAGTGGATGGCACCCGGAGAAGTCCCTCTCTGTGGGAGCGAATCGGCCGCAGGGATGTATGAGGCAGAATGCGATCCCGCAGATAGCTAGGTCCCGTGCCATGGAGCGCTTTAAAGATGGTAAAGTTGGGGTGGGAAGTTTAAAGTTGGGGTGGGAAGTTTCTATATTCAGAGAAAGCAGAAGCTTCTGTATTATCTTGAGCCCCTTGCAAACATGTTAGTGCTGCAAATACGTGGTTCTCACCTTTCAGTTTACCACAACTAAAACTTCCTCTAGAAATAAACTTCCTTGGTATACTATACACAGTAATATTATTCAGCCTCTATTTTACCATATGCCTCAAGGATATCATAAGAAGCTTTATTCAATCCTTTCCTGAAGACTTTTACATCTTTCCCATTATTTTTATTTAAACATTTTGTATGTGTGTCCATTGTAAAATACAAGTAGGGGCGACTCACAATAAAAACCCACAACTATAAAAACCATAAAACATAACCAAAACCTGGTACCTCAGTCATCCCCTTGGTTTCCCCAATCCAAAATATCCTCATTCTGTCTCAGGGTCAGAGTAAAAAGCTATGTCTTCCTGGCCTTTCACAAGCACAATTACACAGATTAGGTTTAATTCAGAGATTCTCAAATTCTGTGATACTTCGACTCCCTAAAATGACTGTATGACTCCCTTCCTAACAAAATTTATAACACCAGCAATTAGTTTCACAAAGGATTACTTAAGTGTGAGCAATTATGGCCCCTTTATGACCTGTGGACTTCAACTCCCAGAATTCCTGAGCCAAGTCCACAGATCCTAAAAAGGCCTCAGTGGCCACCCTTGCCCTCACCCTGATAGTCAAATCCTGTCAAAATTGATCTCACTAATGTCTTAATCCAAGCAAAGAGAACTAAATTCTTAAAGTGTGCTGTTTGTAGTTACAAGTGTGATTTAAAAAAAAAAAAAGGATTACTGTGGACCCACATTCCTTTAGGGACTCTGGGCTGATGATTTTGTATGACAGGCCAACCTCTGATGTAGGGAATGGTACATAGAGAGTCACAATTCTTATTTTTATTGCTCCCATTTGAGAATCCACACAAAATTAGAAGCAACGGGTAAAATCTGGGCATGCTGAAGACCAAGCAAAGTCTAGATTACATCTCCTTTGATTAAAACACCAAACTTCCAGTATACAAAAAAGAAGGGAAGTGTAAGAGGAGCTATTGATTATATGATGTTTTTAGTAGTCAACACATCCTTTTCTAGATGGTCACAGAGCAGGCACTTAATCTATCCTACACTTTTACTCTGCATTATTTTTATTGATTTATATACAGTCTTCTGAGTTTCAATAACAAGATCAATTAACTGGTCATCCATTGGAATCACCTATTCTTCAAAAATTCTCAAAGGTTTTACCAACAGCTCTAAAGAAACATCTATAAACTTTTGGGATGCTTATCTCTAGAGAGTTTTCCTTGAAGGTGCTTTTTTTCAAATCATGTTGTGCAACTTCAATGTCTTTCCAAGACAAGCTAAAATTCCCAAAAGGTTGAGCAGATGTTTCTTTATGTTCATGACCAAGAGCAGAACCTCTAATCCACAACTATCTCAAATGCTAACAAAGGATACTATGGTCAATGGTATCAAATGTCATTGAATAGATTGAGAGTAGTACCACAACCATATCTATGTCTTTCTTGGTAAAAGATTATTAGGGTACTCAAGAGCTACTCCATAATGTGGGTCACAACACTTTTAGGACGAAAGATTGATATGATCTGAAGAGAAACCAAAATATGAGTCATAATACTCATGTTTTTTCTAAAAGGTCCTCGGAATTACAGTATCACGATCCCCCTTTTCTAAATACGAAGTAAAGGATACAAATCTATTATTATTAAAATTAATTTGGTCTAAAGATGGCTTTTTAATCAAACTGATAGGAAATCATTGCTTTTTGTGTCTCATTACTAAGCACCATCCCCAAAATGACAACTTTTATTAATTTTCTACATCAATGGCTTCACGTTATGAAATTCCTTTCCTTAGAAATCTGCTACGCCTTTATTTAAACTTTTTACACTCCTTCACAGCGGATTGTTAGGCTGTACATCACATCTAGGTGAAGAGAAGGGAAGCTCCCTACCCCTACCCCATCAGTGAAAATGGCTATTGCTGATGGAACTAAAACATTGGATTTCACCATTCATGCTTTACATTTACTTCCAAATAGTGGAAAGGACACTTTTCTATAAGTGATAAATGAAAGAAAAATACTGACCCACAAGGTATGGCACAATTAGGAAACTGAGGAAGAGATAATAATAATTATTATCATATGCTTATTGCTTTAAATTAGGGATATGCAAAATCTAACAATTCAGGAAGCAAACATTCCAGAGTACTCCTGAGAATTTTGAACCCTATCCAGGCCAACCCTATCTCTGCTTTGTGAAATATGCCAGTTTTGGGACCATATCGGGAAGTATATTCCTTGAACTAGAAGTTGTGAGATATGGTGGCCATGATATCCTACCTGGATTGCAAAAATTTGCACATTTCTATGCTAAATTATACATTAACTAGAGTTGACCAAAAACAAAGGCAGGACAAATATCTATTAAGTAAAAAAAAAAATACTTGGCTCAAAATAAAAGTATTTTCTAGAAATATTTTGCTCTTTAGTATTTTAAGAAAACTTTTTTTAAAACTGCATATTAAGCTACAGTAATACTGCATATAAGTGAACAATACAGGACAACAGGTAGAAATAAAATTTGCAATTTAGCACATTGCTGTGGTCAATGAGACTTTAGTCAGGCACATTCATTATAAACTACCAAACTTTATTATCACTGGTAGTTAAATAAAACAATAAGAAAACATGGTAAAATATATCTATAAAATAAAACTGGCTACTCTATCTGATATTAGTCACTGAGAGCCAGGCAGTATACAAGTTTGATACATTATTATGTTGATAAGAATCTTTACTTTTTAATCTTTAAAACTAATCTTACATACAATAACATCTATAGTCACACAATTAGTGTTATATAAAGAATAGTTTACACAAACTAGATGCAACTCTGAAGTATTAAATACATCCTAAAGTTCATTCAAAATCATAAATGCATAATATAATTAAAAATGCATTCCATATTGTGAGCATGGGTAAACAGCTTTGTTATTTGCTTTCCTGGAGAAGCATAATTATCAATGTCTCCTTGGACAAATTTAATTCAAACATCCTAGTTAAACACCGAATTGTATCAAATATTTCCCTTGCCACTGAGGAATCAAAACAAAGAAAAATCAATAAACACTGAGCTGGTAAAAACATTATATGGATAAACAAAGCTTTATACTTTTCTATGCAATCTATTATGACCTGTGAAGTGAAGAAAGTTTGCTTTATAAAAATTGGAAAAATTAGCTTAATGTATTTGGAGGGAGGGCAATATGGTACTCTTCAAATGTACATAATTCCGTTACTCCTCAATCAGCAAAATCCTACTTGTGATTTATAAAATTGTAATCTAATCTAAATGAAGGATGTTAGGCTGGAAAAGAGTGGTTTAGGTATTCAGAAGTGCCCAAATATATCTATTGTATCTTATCATTGTACCTATCTATACATTAAAACGTAGAACTATTTAAAAATCCTTGACATGATACAGTATAAATGTCCATTTAATCACAATCCCAATAAACTGTATTTTGGCAAATCACATATTGTTCCCCTTGAACTAAAATATTTTACTTTCAATTTATCTAGTCGTAATTTAGAAACAGAAACAAAAATTACCTAACAGAACAAATTAAGTCCATATAATCTCCACTAACAACATTTTGCTTGAATACAATATTTACTCAAAAGTTTAAGTTCAATGGAACTTAATTTAAGGCACACTTAAAGTTAAGTGTAGCACTGTGTCAAACAATGCTTTATACGATTTGCACTCTATTAATACTTATTGGAAATAAAATATAATTAATATTATAATTTAAATTATGTAAGCATATAATATGGGTATAATTAAGACAGGAAGATGAGCTCTAGCAATTTATCAATTTAGCAAAACCACAGTACAGAAAAGGCCAAACAAAGCAACAGTTTCAGTGCCCTTAATCAGTTTTACACCAGAAAGCTATTAAAATTAAAAATAGCATCCGACATCCAAAAAACGAAGATGCCCATTATTTTAATTCGAAGCACAGGAGTAGCCTTGCACACTACATTTAAACCACACACTTTTGCACCCCCACCCTTAACATTCAGGATTGAACGCATCTGCCTTGCTCCAGGTGACTGTACAACTCACCTGGACTGTCTGCGGAGAGCAAGAGCCCCTTTCCAATCCTCCTACGCCAATATTTACTTACAACCTTTCCCCCAAGTACAACAGGATGAGCTCCCCCACCCCTTTCCTCTGTTTCCTTTGCAGCTTTGGCATTGTTGCATTTCAGGCATCCGCCGCCCTGTTTTCTCTGTCTCTCCCAAAAGTCCCTTCCGAGTCTCTCTCTCTCCGCCGTCTGTTGTTGGTCTGCATGCAGTCGCCCCTCTTCTACCCCCGCCGTGCTCCCCAGCCAGCCCTAAGCCCGGTGTCGGACCATCGGAGCGACGCCCTCAACCCCCCCGTAAAGGACCGACCCTCCCCAACACCCCCACCCGCCCAGGGACCCCCACCCGCGACCCCCACCCTCCTCCCTCCCTCCCTACCTGGGGTACTGCTGTAGGTGCTGTGGCTCCTGAAGCTGCTCTCCGTGCAATAGCTGGCATCGTCCTCGTCCTCCATCTCTTCGGGGTAATCGGAATCGTCGTCGTCGTCCATGACCGCCTCCTCTTCCTCGGAGTCGGGCTTCTCCGCCTCGCCGTCTTCCTCCTCCTCCTCGTCGGACCCCACGCTCTCCTCTTCCTCCTCCTCGCTCTCATGATCGTCGTACACTACTTTGCCGCCGCCGCCACCGCCGCCGCTCCTCCTGGACGAGGCGGCCGCCCTGCTTTGGCTGCTGCTGCTGCTCCGGCTGCCTCCGCCTCCTCCTCCCCCCGCCGCCGCCGCCGCCGCCGCTCCAGCCCTACCCCGGCCCCTACCGCTACTGCCTCCCCCACCAGGGGTGCTGCTGCTGCCGCCGCCTCCCTTCCTCCTGCCGCCCCCCCTGGAGGAGGAGGAGGCGGCGGAGGCCTGGCCAGCTCCGGACCCCCTCGACCTGGGCCCCGCAGCCCCAGCCGCCTGGGCCGAAGCCGCCCACCTGCCCCGGCTGCTGCCCCGCAATCGGGACCTCAGACCCCCAATGGGGCCCGGCGGGGCGGGCGGAGCAGGGGTGCTCACCCGAGCGGGGGCCACCGGAGGCTGCTGATGTTTGGGCGGCCTGCCTCGCCGGCCCCGCATCGCTGGGCGCTAGCCGAGGGGAGGGAGGGGGGGAGAGAGAAGAAGCGAGGGGGCGAGGGCACTCGGGTCCGGCGGGAGGCTGCCGGGAGCCTCCTCCCCGCGGTCGGAGCTCTGAGGGGGGGGAGGGAGGGGGCGCCACCGACTTGCGAGGGCCGAAGGCTCAATTCGAATCGCCGGCGTCCCGCTCCGGATCGCCACCGGCCGCCATCTTGTTTCTTCGTCTCTGCCTCGGATCGCTCCGCTCTGACTGGGGGAAGCGGCGGCGGCGGCAGGCCCAGAGCGCCTCACGTGACCGGCTTCCTAGGCCGGCCTTGGCCGCCGGGGGGCGCCCGAGAGTCATCGACGGGGGCAGCGGCTACCCTCGCCTTGGCTTCCCAGCCATCTTCGATGCGGAGCGAGCGCCGGTTGCAGCCTCGCTTCCATCCTCTCGGGAAGCATCCCGCCTCACACAAACCACCCAAAAACACCTGTTAGCCCTCCGTAAGGGAGAGCAGCACCTTTCTCCCCACCCCCGCCCGTATGTGGCTCACGCCCTCAGCGGCCACCGCCGCTTCTGATAACGCCGAAGAGTTGTTGTTTTTTCCCAAGCCCCGGTTGCTCCGTATTTACTTCCTGAAAATGTTTCCGATTCAGAGCCGTTGCCCATTACAAGTGGCACGGCTTTCCTTCAGAAGTTGTGGGTGCTTCATCCCTGGAGGTTTTTAAGAAGCTGGACACCCTTTTGTCTGAAATGGTAGAAGGCCAGGGTCTCCTGCTTGAGCAGGGGGTTGGGCTAGAAGACCTCCAGGCTCCCTTCCAGCTCTATTCTAATTGATGGATTGGTTTCTTTGAGCTAGGTTGTATATGTGCATGCGAAGGAAAATTTGTAGGAGGTATCCGAAAGTGTCAGGCTGGTTTCAAGAGAGGTGGCATGGAAATGCAACAGCAACATTATGCTATGCCTTCCTGGCCTATTACTTTTGTCATGGGGGGTGGAGAAGGAAGGGAAGGAAGGAAAAGAAGAAGGGAAGGAAAGAATGCAAGAAGAAAGGGATGAGATGAAGTAGAAAAGTCCAACTCTCAAACGAAGTCATAATGCACTTTGAAGTGTTTTACATATTCCAAATTTAAGAAGACCAACCATCATCCTGGTAGCTATTTCCTGTATCTATCGAACTATTTGTTAGAGCCCATCCTTGACCTACTTGTCTTTCTATATCTGCACACTGGATAGAACCAATTTTGAGAATTTTTTAAATTAAGGATTTTACAAAGAAAATAGAAACTGACCCAAATTAATAAACAATAAAAAAGAAAAGTGCAGAAAAACTAAACCAAAAGGAACAGAAAGGAGCTTTCAATTTCTCCTTCAGTAAACATAAGCACAATTACAATATTGTCTCTTATTCCATGATTATAAAAAAAGCTCCCTTTTTTCTATTACCCAATTTTTTCTAATCATCCAAACCATAACATGAATTCATGCTTTCTTTTTCATGCAAATAATCTTTAAGGTATTCCAGCCAGTCATAAATACAGGTTTCCCCCTGTATTATTATAGATGCAAATGTAGCTACTTCTGCCAGTTCCACCATCATCACCAGCCATTCCTCAGTTATGGGTAATGTCAAACCTTTTCACTTTTGAGCATTTAATGTTCTCACTGTGGTTATCATATATTAAAAGCACGTTCTGTGACTTTTTTCTAGTTTTCTATCCAGTAATCCCAAAAGAAAAGTCTCTGATTTCAACTGCACTTTAACCTTTAAAATCTCCTGGATATATGGTTGCACATATATCCAATATATTTTAACTTTTTTGTGTACCTAACAATCATGGTAAAATGCTCCTTCATGTTCACTTTCAGCAAAGATTCAAAGTACCTTTATATATTCAGGGCAATTTCTCTAGTGACAAATACTAATGATACATCATTTTATAAAATTCTTAAGGCTATAACATAAAGTGTTCTAAAAAACAATATATTATTTGCCTACAAGCAAATCAATTAGGAAAAAAGATGTGAAACATTTGATTTATAAAACTTTGGATGAGAAACTCAGATTAGGAAGAGAATTAAGAGTTATTTTCTATATTAATCTCAACTAACTCAGAACTTATTTTAATTCACAAAAATGGAACAGAAGTAACACTACATTAAATTAAACCTCTGGCTGGGAGGTCTATGCCCCAAATGAAGATAAAGTGACTTTTTATAAACAACTTATGAAGAGACCAATGGATTTTTTTCAAAGTACTCTCAGGTCGACTCTCTGGGCTGGATTTTTTCCTATGATAATTGGTGTCTGGTGGTATTGGAATGGTTTCCCCTCAAATGGTCAGGACTTCTGTGAAAAATATTAAAATTATTTTAATTAAATTAAACCGTGGCAATTTACTAAAGGGTTTTTTTATGGATAGTTATTTGGTGTATAGAGTCAGACGAATGGTAAGTCAAGAGAATATACTATACTCGGGAAAACCAGATCCATAACCAATTTCGTTGTATTTAAGTACCATGACAATAAAGATTATATTTATTTATTTCAAGAAGTGTGATTAGAATTTTGAAAAAACCTGACTATTAAAATTTCAAAAGTTTGGGTGGTAAACATTAAAGTTTTGACCAGTCACACTTGGGTTTGCGGAACATTGTCATAAAGACAAAAAAGGCTATACCCAGAATTGTTCTTGCTTCACAAATTGAAAAACTAAGATTTCCAGTTATTTTTGATTGGTTTAAAAAACCTTAAGAATCTTTTTCTTTATTTCTTCTTGGGAAATGTGCAAGAGCCTTACTTTATTTATTTACATGTACATCCCATCTATATTGTTTTTATAAATTTAAAGGCCGCAAACATACCTAACATACCTCCCTCCCTCCTTCTTCCTCCTGTTTTCTCAACAAGAACCCTGTGAGACAGGTTAGCCTGAGAATTATTGGTCCAAAGTTACTTGGCTGGCTTCAGTATCTAAAGTTGGACTAGAACACTCAATCTCCTGGTTTCTTAACCATTAGACAAGTGTCTCTCAAGTTTTAATTCAAGCAATCCTACTAGTTCAGCCATTACCAACTTAATGTTGATACGGATCTTTTTCCAAATTGGGATAGTATTTCATTTTTACAAGAGCAGAGTAGAAGGTTCATACCGTGGGATTTTTCTTTCTCCTGGTTAGTTACTGTATTTACTGGAGACCCTAATATAGTACTGGATAAAGAGCTCTTGCATAGATAAAATAGCATTCCATGCCGATAAAATAGCATTCCATGCCAGTCCCATCTGCAAACTTGTGCTATTATTTATGAATCTTCCTTAATCAGAAGATGACACTTGAAGTACAAAGTTAAGGCCTCTAGAAAAGCACTTGTTATTCTAATAACCACTGGAAGTCAGGCAGCATGTAAATGTAAATAATAATAGGAGATAAATGATTCTGGGTAAATTTCAGTCTCTTCAATGGCAATTTGTTCAGGCTTTATCAGATAGAAAAACTGAAGGAGCTATGAGGGTCATCATTTCCACTGAAATTAATATTGAGTCATTCTGTTAATGAAGATTCTTAGTCACCTGGTCATGGTTGTCCCAAAGGTACTTTTTCAAGAGACAATTGGACTTTTCTTTCGTTTCTCATCCAAGAGGCTTCTGAAGAGCTGACGTTTCTTGGATGAGAAGCGAAACATCTTCAAAAAAACTCCAGAAAGTTCTTGTTCTGGATTTTGGACAAATTGTAGTTTTGTTGAGATCTGTGAATATGATATGATCACCCATCTTGAAATCAATTAATTTATTGAATGAATGATTAAATCTGTTCTTTTTGTCTATTGGGAAAAGCAGTTCTATCTTTTGAACTATTTGTCACATTTTTCTCTGAAACTTAGGGGGAGGCTGTGCCATGCAAACCAGTCTAATAATGAGTGCCTGCTAATAGACAAAAGACTGCGTTGATATTGGCGATACATTATTCCCCTTTAGACTTCTCCAACTATCAGTTAGAGGTTATGCTTTCTAGTCTCTATCTTAAGCAATGGAACTTGTCAAATTAAGTTATGACTTCTTTTGAGGTGGAGCTAAGAGCCAAGGTGGCATAGTGGTTAGAGTGCAGTACTGCAGGCTACTTCAGCTGACTGCTAGCTGCGGTTTGGCAGTTCAAATCTCACCA
Source organism: Rhabdophis nuchalis (assembly GCA_039707465.1). Taxonomy (NCBI): domain Eukaryota; kingdom Metazoa; phylum Chordata; class Lepidosauria; order Squamata; family Natricidae; genus Rhabdophis; species Rhabdophis nuchalis. The sequence continues at coordinate 157,257,400 of CM077646.1, read as the reverse complement.
GCTCAAGGTTGACTCAGCCTTTCATCCTTCCAAGGTGGGTAAATTGAGGACCCAGAGTGTTGGGTACAATATGCTGACTCTGTAAACTGCTTAGAGAGGGCTATAAAAGCACTACGAAGCAGTATATGAGTCTAAGTGCTATTGCTATTTTGACTTGCTCTGAGGATTCCTCTTTTATGTCTCTATGTGCTTTAAGATGTAAGGAGCTCAATTTGCATAACTAAATTTGAGTTATTACGCTTTTTCTTTCCAGGTCCAGCTTAGGTGCAAGTTAGTTTATAAAAGCCTTTTTTTTAAAGATTTTTTTAGAATTTTAAAGACTTTAAAGATGAGGATAACTTTGAACTCCTGCCACAAGTTCTTACTGCATTTCAGATACGAAGTTAAAAGGTTGTCTTAGAGCAGGCCTAGGTGACTCCACATTCATGAATCTCTCCTTAAGAAACTGCATCTTATCCTGGAGTTGCTTGCCAACCCCATGATCCAGGAAAATATGCATCTGATTTATGGAAGTACCAACTATGCATTCCATACCTGCTCATATATCCCTTTTTGGTTTGGAACCCAAAGCCCGGCACATTCCTGTTTCATAAATGTATTAAATTCCAATTTAATACGTTTTAGTTATACTGCTGTAGAATTGTGAAGTACAGTATTTTTCACACTATAAGATACACCAGAGCGTAAGATGCACCAAGATTTCAAAGAGGAAAACAAGAAAAAAAAAGTTTTGGTCCTCCCCAGCCCCCAAGAGCACTCTGCAGGCCTCCCAAACCCTCTGTGTGCCATTTTAGCAAAAAACAGGTCTGTTTTTGGCAAAAATGGGATGCACGGGGCAGGGTTTCAGGAGGCCAAAAATGGCTGTATTTGGTGTATATGCACCAACATTTCCACCCTCTTTTAGGGGGTGAAAATGTGTGTCTTGTGCTCCAAAAAGTATAGTGGTTTTGTTTATAAGCTGCTCAAATTAATGTCATGCAAAACTATAAATGTAACTTGTAGAACATCATTCTAGGGACAGTATATTTCCCCTATAACATCATTTGGTATATTTAGTTTAAGAAAAGCCAAATTACGTTTATATTTGTAGTCTTCAGATAAGATGATTAATATAACTTAATAAGAGAAATGTTCATCAGTGAGAGACACACCACAAGTATTTCTCTGAAATAGAATAAAAGGCTCTTTACAAGAGATTCATAATAATAATTTAATGAAGTTGTGCGAATTTCAAGTAAGCTTTATAACTTCTATGGAATATAAGCCCTTGTCTTCTGGGTTGTTTATTCTCTGTAAATGTTTCAGACTTCCTTCAATCTTGTTCAATTCTGAGTAAAAATGTACCTAAAAAGTAAAAGTAAAGTTTTAGTCAACAAGTAAAACCTCCATTTTAATGTATCATTCTTCATGAGAACCACATAATAACTGTCTATGTAGAATGAGTAAAACTGCAGAAATATATTTTTTGTAGGAATGGGAAGATAGATCTAGTATCACTATTGTCTACAATAACTACGATCAATTTCTGCTTGTGATTATGGTATTAACATGGAGGAAAACTTACTTGGGCTCTAACAAACTTGTGTAGCTTTGAAAGCAACCCTCTTGCTTCTGGCAGCATAACAACAACTGTGAAGTGAGCATCTAGTAGGAGGCACAACCAGTCCATAATCTGAAAATAAAATCAAAATACACAATCATCATGAATGAACATTTTAGTATTTAGCCATTAAAATGCAAGCCAGTCTGCTATGTATACAGAATTTTGTTGTGTACCTACTTGCAGTTCAGCCTTTTAATTTCAGTCTTGAAACTAAACATTTTGAAGAAGGCAGCATAATTATTACTTTTATTTGTTTGCAATCATGGTAAATCTGTGAAGAATTTACCAAATTAGGTGTTTCTATAATTTTAATCCCAGGCAAGAGTGACCTTCACATCAGTGTGAATATATTTCTACCAAAATTTCCAATGCCCTTTCCCCCATGAAATATAGAACCATTACAGGCTTCCTAGCAATGCAATCTCGCTCATAATCACAGCTAGTTAATCAGTTTGTTGCCACACATTTAACTAGAAAATGTTTGCTATGCTTTAGTTTTTAATATAGGAAGTACAATTTGGGCTACTAAAAACTAGTTAAAAGGGTCATCACATTACAGGATGTTCCCAGCACATATGATAAACCAAATAAAAACAAACGAAGGCATTATAGGTGAAGCTCTAATGCAATCACTACAGTCAATATGCTTGTATTGTTTACAGGATGCCACTTGTAATCTACAAGCAAGACTAGATTTTCTGTATTAATGGTTTCTTCACTTACAGTACAACAATGAATTGAACCAAATTTAGCCATCCCATATTAGATTCATAAGAATAAATAGGCCTAATCTGAATTTACCTGTCTTGAATTTAGTAATAGGTGGCAAGCAGATCCAATTAATCATTTTCTTAGACATATAGTCTATTATTACAGTGAGAGCTGGAAGAATTATCTCATTTTTCCAGAGGCACTAAATCTGAGTATGCAGCTCTTAAAAGATTTCTTTGGGCATATTTAAGAATATCTTGATAGTTTTTGTAGGACAAATTCGATATACCTGTTGTATGGTCAGATGAAGTATTCCAGGGAAGTGTGTGGAAGACTCTTTACTACATTGCACATATACGTACTGAAGATACTGGAGGAATAACTACAAAGAAAACAATAACATTAGATGTCGCTGAATACAACTGTATATGCAAAGAACGTTTCAGTCCTTTAAAAAAGAATGGCTTGTTTTATTTGGCGGTGTAACTGAGACACCCCATATATCAATAAGCAAGTCCCTACAGCAAAGTTCCCCTGACCTTTATGGCTTTGCAGACCGCCCTGGGGTGGGTGGGTGAAAGAAGGGGGGTAGTTTTGCATAAGTGGCAGGCAGGTGTGCGCACAGTTCCATTTGCACAGATGCGCATGCTTTTCTGCTGCTCACGCAAATGAGGATGCACACATACTTGCCCAACACTTCTGTGGCCCAGTTCCAAAGGGCTCAAAGCCCGGTTATGGGCTGCAGCCCGGGGGTTGGGGACCTCTGCCTCCTTTTTTGGAATACAGTGAAGTGAATTTCAGTCTGGATTTTCCTCCCAGATAAAGTCTGATACATACAAAGCAATCCAAGTTTGAGAGTTAAATTTCTGTAAATTTTATGGTGTTCATGTGATTGCACAAAATATTATTCCTGTATTATTTATATTGACACAATTGAAATTTAACAGACATTCATAAGTAACAGGCATCCCTTCTGCTAGAAGAGAATACAAATAGTTCTCGGCTTATAATAGTTCATTTAGTGACCGTTTTTTACCCTTACAACCGTGTATCTTAATATCTTCTGTATCTTAACATTAAACTATCATATAAAAGGGACAACTTCAGTGAAGTGTCATAATCAAGTGTAAAATTTATTTGACAGTTACTGAATTCTGAAGGCACAAACCAATACTTACTATGACTTCCTTTGCCGAGAGGTCTTTCAAATGAGGTAAAAGAAATGTTTCACTGTAAGCTGAACAAATAATTGCATTTCTGCATAAGGTAGAGATACCTGAGTCAAGGATCTACTTCTATTCAGATTTGTGTCTTATTTTATCCCCTCCCCTTTTAAAAAAAAAGTACCTTTAAAACTCTTTTTTTGTTTAAATTAACAATTAAAGCAGCCTTTGTTCGTCAAACAAAGAACTGAGTGATCCAAATTACAGAACATCAAGAATCAAAACCTGGGCACTTTGCAAATTAAAACTGCTGGTCCTAGCAACAATTCTACCAAGTCTTTCAATCTACCAGAAAGAGAAAAAATGTGACCAGTACTTTACCTACATAGATTACAAAGGGTTAACAGTGATTATGCATGTTGATATTTTTATGCATACATCGTGAATACCAACATCAATTTTTCAGTGAAGGTTTAGCAGAATCAAATAGCAGAATTGCTATTTCTTGATCTAAGAGAAAAGAATTGCTTTCTACAGGAAGTTTAACATAGAGAAATAAAGTTGGGACTGGGGATCATGAGTTAAAAATAAACATATACTAAATAGTGGCTCCTAAAAGAAGGAATGCAACTAAGGAATGCAAAGACTTGTTTGGTCTTTATCTTTGCAATCAGATATTGTAGCAATGCAGCAGAGAACAGTACACGTAATCCTTTACTTTTCAGAGGAATTACTATAAGATTTACTTCTCACTGTATCCATTTGATTCTAGGACAATAGTGGGAGACTTGTGGCTCTACAGGTAATTTCCAAAACATATTATTCCTAAGTAGTCACATTGCCTAAGGTGTGGCTCAAGCAAAATTGTTAATATTCTAGTGTGGTGTGCTAGCAAAAAGTCTAATCTTGTGGCACTTTGTTGAAAAATAGCAACCTGATGAATGAGGTTAGCAATTAAGACACTTTCAGACTTTAGTAAATAAATCTCATTCGCAACTTTGCTTCAGCTGCATACATATTTTGTAACAATACTGGTAAAATTTGTTACAGATATGATAAAACAATCTAAATACAATCCATTTCAAAGTCTACTCTCACATATTATTTAGGTCAACCAATTATTTCGATTAGAAACAATCTACATTGATCAGTGTTTCAATATTTTATTCAGACTTTAAAAAAATACCTTAATATATATTTTTAGACATAGCTATTCCAACAAATGTTATTTTATGCAGTGGTTTCCCAAATGTATACTTTTATGTAAATTCTGGAGCAGAGTCTGAAAGAAGTTGCTAGAATCTGTTCATGCTTTTTGGTGCATTACTACATTTTGCTTCCAATTAATATATATTTATACACACACACACACACACACTGTATACCACAATCAGTTCAGAGGCCAAAGACTATATCTGAGGGTTATCATTTTCAATTCAGATAATACTGAATTGGAGGAATAATAATATTTTCTTTTAATCATTCACATCAAAAATATATTCCAAAGGATACAGTAATGTTGCTTTGTGCGGCCCAACTGGACATATTTCACTTAGTTCTATTTCTTGGGATTTCTGTATTGCCTGCGTATCACAATTATCTTCCTCTATAAGTTCAAAAGTGCAGCCATTCTGCACAACTTTAGACAGTTCATCCATTTTGTTGTTTTCAACAGTATGAACACGATCTGGTACAAAATCTGAATTCATATTCATTGTTTCAAGGTGGTCATCACCAATGCTACAAAGAAACAAAATGTCCACAGATACTCAAATTTGTTTAAAATGTTATTTAAAACTAATCCTGAAGTTGAAACCATAATAAATCTAAGACAGATTATTTGCTGTTAAAATAGAACAACATAGGGAAATATTTGCTTTTGGCAGGCAAAATTGATAGGGATAATAGTACATCAAGGATGATAAAATCCATTATTGGTTAATTGCTTGAAGATGAATTTTTCCCAATCTGAATCAATTAAAAGAAAGCGTCTACAATCTGGATTTTATAAAAGGGAAATTATTTAGGTTTGTGCAGTATTAAGTAAACCTAAATAAATAAACTTGTAAAATGAAAAGTTCTCCAAAGAGAAAGAGATGATTTATCATAGCTGTCATTTCTTCAGCTTGTCCATATGCAGATCTAAGACTAGTGCCATCTTTTCAGAGTCTTTTTATAAACAAAACTTAAACTGGGGGAAAAAACTCACTATTTTAAAACAAACTTTTGCAAGAACTATTAATAAATTTAAATATAAACAGAAGTATGTATTTTTACCTCAGAAAAATCTTCAGGCAAGTACAAATAACTGCTTCAGGGATATCAGGAAATTGCTGCAGACAGAGTTGCAAGAGATGTATATCTGTTTTCTCCACTGCAATTGCCATCAGTTCTGGACACATGCTGGAAGATAAAATTGTGAAGTTCTCAATATATTTAACATAATTATGATTGGTTACACAGTCAGCCACATGTTTAGACTGGATTTGGCATTTCTGTCCACTCACCGAGTCCCTATTATTACTATTATTTTATCCTGTCCTTGTTTATATATAGAACTCAAGATGGCATACATATCTAATACTCCTGATTCCTATTTCCCTCCCAATAACAACCCTGTGAGATGGGTTGGAGTTGAGATAACGACAGGTCCAAAGTTACCCAGCTGGGGGCCTAGAACTCAGCCTCCTGGTTTTTAAGCCAGCACCTTAACCACAGCACCAAACTAGCACTCTACTGTGTCAATGTTTTTTTTTCTTGTACGTATTTCCATATATCTTTTAAAAATTTTCTGGTTTATAATGTAACCAAGTCCTGAGAGCTAATGCTACAAAAATGTGAAGCAAGCTGCTTGTTAGAAAATATTAGATATTTATTACCTGTAAGAGAGGCCTTGTGTTTGTATTAGTTGTACCAAGCAACTGCGAGGAAAGAATGAAGATTCTGCTTTACATCTATTCACAAGAGCAGATATTATATATCCAACTGAAGCTTGAAAGGCTGTCACCGGAGTACTAGACAAAAACGCCAGTAGTTTTTCTTCTACAGTATTCTGAGAAGCACCCTGAAAAAAGAAATATTTTACTTATTGCTTCCAACTTAATTATTTTCTTCTTTGCTAATTAAAATTATTAACTACTGGACTAGTCACCCAACATGGTTATTATAAGAGTTTGGTCCATTAATTCTTCATGAGACCAAATCTGTAAAAATAAATGTTTTTATTTATTTATTTATTTTATTAAATTTATACCCCGCCCTTCTCCTACAAAAGGACCCAGGGCGCCGCACAGGTAAATTAAAACACAACGTACATAAATAGATCAATTATTAAAATCCAATTAAATTAAATTACCCCGTGCTAAAACATTTTAAAATTCTGTAATTAAAATTTATAACTAAAAAGTCCAGATCGGGTGATCTGGATACTTTACATGTATCTTTGATTAAGAAATATTTTATCTTTGGCTCTATTTTTGCAGTTTACCGAACAACTTTTTTTAAAAAAGAATCACACTGACCAGATTTGTTAATTACACTTAAAAATGCTAATTAATATAACCATGAAATTCATCTTTAATTTGCTTTGCTGATACTTAAAGAATTACAAATTAACAACTCATTTAGGTACATATTCCACTACACATTTGTACATAGAGAAAATGCCACTCAAAATTGCCATGTCACCCTTAGTTTTCAATATGGAGTGTTCATAATTACCTTAATAATGTTAAGAAGCTGTTCCACTGTCAGGGTCCCTTCTTGAGCATTCTTTCTTGATCTCAACTGCAATATTTGACAAAGAAATTAAGATTCTCTGAAACAAGTAGATAATATTCCTTCAAAATTAGTAATCAAGATTATGTCTTCAATGAGATCTCCATTCTAACAGGAACCTGATTCATTTATTATGAAGGCACTATCTGGGTAAGAAAGACATTATCAGATGAAAAGTATCATGTGACCCAGGCTGTCAGCGTTCCAAGTAATGTATCAAAAAAAAAAAAAACAGAACTCCAAGGCAGATGAGTTCCTCAAAGAACAGTTTATTAGCCACATCATATTGATACAACTGGTGAAAGCTGACTCTGAAATTTCCCATGGCTTTCACCTGATTAAAAGTAAAAGTTTCCTTTTTCTTCCCAGGTCACTGGTCACACTGTCCAATCTAAGTGCTGGCCAGTCGTTTGGTTACTTGCTCCTCCTCTGGCCAGCCACATGTGAGAATGTCCTTAGTTTCCACAGGAAACGTTTGTTTTGGCTACAAAATTCCATTTAATAATTTATTTCCCTCCCACCGTTGTGTGGAAACCTGAAGCATCCAAGATGGCTTCAGTCAGGCTCACTTCAGGCTTGGTACAGGCATTCTTAACACATATGTCAGCAGTGATTTTACCCACTAGAAATGTAATAAATGCATTTAAAAGAGTCTCTTCTATACCACAAAAGCTCACACTCCAGAATGGATGCAAAACAAACTATGTAATAGGAAGAAATATTGATGCATTGCTGGCCTTTGTTAGTTTATGCTGAAATCGTTAATAGAACAGGGTGTGGTTTGGTTGCCTTTATTTCATCAAACCAAAATTAGGCCCTGAGAGGTGCGGGGCAAGTCATGCATGAGTTGAGGAAGTGAGGTGCTGGGGTGTGGCGCAAATGCAGGAAGGCCAGGGAAAGAGGGTGTGAGTGCATGAGAAAGCAAAGAAGGCTGGAAAGGATGTTTGTTTGTGAGTGTAATGAAGGGGGAAGGAGGGTGCTCTGTGTATAAGTGAGTGAAGGGGGAAAGGAGGGCGTTATGTGTGCAAAGACAGGCTGGGGAGGGGGAGATTTATCTAAGTGCATAACCTTACCTACAAGCTTCCCCAATGACCTGGCTAGTGGGAGACTGGCAGGAAAGATTGCAAATGGCAATTTTATGATAACAGGGCACTGTAGTCATTGGTTGGCAGTTGTGTAACTATGGGGGCTCTGCAACAGAGGAAACTTAGGACCAATCCTAAGTCCTTCGTTAAACATGGTCATAACTCTGAACAATTGCTGACAAATGGTCATAACTCGAGGACTACCTGTGAGTTTTAGGGCTGCCTTAGGAATAAGGCTACCTGGATGACTTAGGGAGAGTCACTCTCTCTCAGCCCTAAGGAGATGGCCACAGCAAATCACTTCCAAAAATCATGCTAAGAAAACAATCTACATGGACTATAAAATGAGTCAAAATCACAATAAACCAAAAACATCCCTTCCCTCACGACTTCCCGGTTAGGATTAGACCAGTAAATGTTGCTTACTGGATTGTTTGGGGGAGGCGAGTTAAAATCTGTAGAAATCTTCAACATTATGTGAATATTATGTATTATTACATTATATTTAATTAATCAACATTTGCCTATCCCGGGTCTTTGGGAAGGACTTGATAGGTGGATAAAAATACCAAATCCAATATGAACATCTGGCTGACTGCGATGAACTAAATAATATTATAAATATTATAGAAATAGAAGAACTGTGGGAAAAGAAAGCAGTAGTAATAGGTGCCTTGGGTGCTCTGGCACTGGCCAATTCACCATCCGTCAATTGCCACAGGCAGCTTTGCTTGGAACGGCTTACATCCTGCAGTGATGTATCTGTAACATCATCAAACATCCACACCTGCTTATCCCAGATCCTTGGAAAAGACTCACTAGGCCAGTGTTTCCCAACCATGCGAGTTTAAGATGAATGGACTTCAACTCCCAGAATTTCCCAGCTCCCAAATTTCCCATAATTCTGGGAGTTGAAGTCCACTCGTCTTAAACTCGCCAAGGTTGAGAAACACTGCAGTAACAATGTATATACATGTATGGGTACAACATAAGGAAATTGGATGTAAACTGTAAATAATGATTCGGAAAGGAGGATTCAAATTTTTTGTTACTAAACATTATTGACTTTTAGTTGGAACAGGCCATAAGGATTTGCTGTTATTGGAGGATATTAGAAATAGCTAATGAAATGCCAGTATGTGGTTGTGTTTTAAATTTTAGTATTATTTTATGAAGAAGGAAGTTTAAACAATTATAGTCAAATGAAAATGGAGGTATGATGATGATAATATGTACAAATATATCTGATTTAAAATACTTGAGTTAATATGAATTATGGGTGATGACTGTGGAAGAGATGCACAAAAGCCTTTTGTAACTAACTGATACACTTTCTACAGTATGCAAAGAAGGAGGATTATTTGTGTTGTATTTGTTTGAAAATTTAAAAAAAAAATTAAAAATAAAGCCAAATCTAGTCTATCTGGCTGACTGTGTGATGAACCACATTAAAATTACATTGTAAGATTATGAATCTTAGGTGAATATCTCAACTCAGTTAATACATTTTATGTTTTGAAAAAAGAAATGTTCTGAGAATCAAGGCTAGAAAGCCTGGGTTAGCAACCATATTAGAGACTTGTGTGAGGGGCTGATGGCAACTGCCTGAGAGGTGCATTCAGAGAGAACGGCTTTTCCACTTGCTCAAAGATGATCCAGCTATTTCTTTCTATTGATGGGAGACCCCTAGTGATCCCATCGAGAACTGCCATGTGCTGATCGGTTCCAAAATGACAACTTTTACTGGCGTTAAAGAAGGGGAAAAGAAACTTCCATCAAAGTCTATGGAAGGCTTTTCCTAAAAACATGTGGGGGGACACTTTTAAAGTTGGGTGACTTTAATACTCTTTTCAGCACAAGCATGTTGGCTGCATTAATTGTTCTCTTCAGCTTCTTAAATAGGTCCCCACACCCCACTGCAAGAATCACATGATGAAGGAGGTTGAAAAAAAAAGGCAAGAAAAGACTCAAGAAATACTTAGATGAGCCAAAAGCCTTATCACATAACAGCAGTAATACAATGATGCATTGGAATATCTGCAAGAAATATAACTGGCTTGCAGGCAAGAATTGGTGGGACCACAAAATAGAGAAAGTAATAGAAAATGAAGAGGTTAAAGTGCCCTGAGACCTTAGAATTCAAATACGCTGACACCTGCTGCTTTAACCCCTCATACTTAACAACTGTCGGTAAGAAAGACAAAAAAGTCTAAATAGTGGAAGTGACGGCATAGCAGAAGAGAAAAAACTGGAGAGAATCACAAAACACAAAGATTTGCAAACAGAAGTACCTCAACTATGGAAAAGGAAAATGAAGATAACACTTATAGTGGATTTGCCCTGGGTGCAATCCCAAATATCTGGAGCACCACTTGCACAAGATCAGCTTTGAAAAAATCACCATCAGTAAATTGCAAAAGGTAGTTTACTTGGAACAGCTTACATCAATGCAATGAAACATTTAACATCAACCCATACATCTGCCCATCCCAGATCCTTAGGGAGGACTCAATAGATGAATACAAGTACTAGCTCCAATCTAAACAGCCATCTGATTATGTAACCAACCGTAATGTTTCTTAGTTGTCACATGTCTCTCCTACAACAATACAAACACACACATAACACTCATGCTCTACGTTGGAAATAAATATCCTCAGAAACAAAGCTATGAAATATAATCCACTGGTTAGCTGCATTCCATTTTCTACTGTATACATTTTAAAAATGTTGAAATACATGTTAATATAAAGGCAAATGATATACACATGCATACATTTTGAACCTTTTAAAAGCTAGTATACTCAATATATGCAAGGTAACATCAAGGGCACATTCCTGGAGAAGGAAGTTGCATTTAAGTAAGAGAAAGAAGAGTGCTCTGAAGTTTTGTATCTCAAAATATCACAAGGGAGAAAAACAAAAACAAATTTTCTTTTCTTTCATTTTCAAGCTAATTCTCTATAATCACTACTCCAAGCAACAGTTAGCCATGCTTGAACACTCATCTTCCTTGATATTGGTAAAAACACACAAATGGAAATATGCTAGCTCACATTAATTCCATTACATTTTATGCTTTCCTGTCCATCCACAAGGTGACGTACTGGCCCTTTGGGGAAAACACAATCACATCATCCACCACTATTTACACAAATCTGGACAATTAACAAAAACAGTTGAGAATTTTTAGGGTTAAGTGGAGGGCTATGTATTGTGAATTCCACTTTGCAGTATCAACTACAATTCAGTGATTGATAAAATAGTGTTAAGGTAGTAGTATAAAATATTTTGGTCTGAAAATATAGAGTTAATGAGTATGTACATTACACAAGAAGTTAATTATCAGGCTTAGCCTGCATGGAAATCAATTAAGATTTGACTGGTCATAATTTTTTACATCAAGTTTAGGGAGCATAGATGATTAATTTTATTTCAAGTCATCTAAAGAAAAACCTTCCAGAAACCAAAATAGTTGATGAAAAGCAATTTCATATTGACATATTACTTTAGTATTAATTTAACCATTCAATTTAGGGGCCACATAATTTCATGAGGCCCTTGTTATCACTCAGCACAATCAGAATATTAATAATCTATACTGTGCTGAATATGTATTATATAAGAAATTGTATCATACACATAGGAAATTAAAAATAATCACATCAAAATAAACATACCGGCCTCTTAGATTCATCTTTAGCAGCTTTATCTGGTTCGGCAGAGATTATCCCATCTTCCTGAAGCCTATTCCAATCAAGAGGCATAGATTTCATTTCTGGAAAAGTATAATTTTATTTCAAAGGATGCAAAATATTTCTTGTTATGTTTCCTCCCCTCCTCCAAAACACCCAGGTTCCTGGCAATTTGTTCATCTTCTGACTCAAACATGTGCAAGAAAAGGTACATTTAGATCATATGCTTCAACTAATTTTTATTTAGGATCCTGTAATGACAAAATTTCTGTCATCCAGTTCTAAAGAGCCTGCATTTTGTCTTTCAGAAAATATCCAATTAGCTATTCTTTCACCTTTATAGAAGATTACCTGTATTATTTAATTAGATTCTTTCCCCTGATTTCTTAGTAGAAATAATACTGCAGTGTTAAAAGAAATATTAGCAGCAAGAAATAAACCTTGGTCCTAAAATCCAAACACACAATTTTCTTTAGGCTTCTGTGTGACCTTTAAAAAAAGGTGTGGGTGCTTTTAAAAAGGTGCTGCACTCCCACATATTCTAGAATACCTCTTCTGCAACATTTTTAAAGCTTGCCCAGTCCTTTTTTTTTGTTTAATATTGGCCTCCCACAGCTTCAAAGTCCTGCATGAACTTCCTCATATTTGCCAGTTCTCTTCTTCCACAATGTAAATTCCTTCTTCCCTTTAAGTTGTAAACTGGTCAGTAGCTCCCTTTCCTTATCATTTAAAGAACTGTAAACACAGATGAACTTCAATCATTAAGAAACCCTTTTATTGGGGCATTTTAAAATCAATTCAGAATTTTCAATTAATTGACTAATATTACAGTTGGTTATACTGAAATAAGCAGGAAGAGAATTAATTGGCACCAGCTTTATTAATTGCATTCTTAGAACTTGGAGGAAGTCATTACAGCTTTAGTAATAAAAAGCTTGAGAACGATGCCCTCTAATCCCCCCCCCCCTTTTATGACCCTGTAATCCCTTTTATTGGGGTGAAGTCAGGGAGGCTAAATGGAGCTGAGGGTTTATGGCCCAGATGCCTTTCTGGCATTCGCAGCAGATATTTTTTCGTTGTACCCTGATAAAGGAACATTTGTTGCTACCTAGGATTGAACTCTCAACCTTCTGAGTGGGAGGCAAGCATCTTTATCTCTAGGTCACCACACTACTCACCTATGCCTTCTACTAATAAACAAAGCATAATATAAATTCTTTTGGTTTAACTGTTTTTAAACATGTAATTTTCCAAAAGCACTTTACTGTAATTAATATAGAATAATGCTGAATCTGCAAACTGCTCAGAGGGTGTTGTACATAGGTGCTACTGCTATTGCTACAATTGAAAAACATTGCAGTCAAGTTCCTACCAGAAATATACGTATCCTTGCTTTTTCCAACTGCAGCAGCCAAAGAGGATGTTTCGCACTTGTATAGGATTACTTTTAATTCTCTGCCGTGTATTAGGAATAGCTTATCATTGTAAGCCCAACACTGAAATAAACAAATACACATAGTTTTTATATATTAGGTTAGAATACATTAGGCAGAAATAGTTTGGGGACATATACACTTTCAACTTTTATCTTTTTTATAATAATTCAAATGGTGCCTTCGGGTTGGAAAGACTAATTAATGATTAACTTTTCAGAAGAAATTATATAACAAAATGCAACATCCTTTATATTTTATAAACTAGAAAAGGAACCCATCTAGCCCTGGTGTGTTGCCACTTGCCAATTTTAACATTATTTGTTTAATATCTACTCTGGATAGAGAAGCAAATAAAATGTTTTTTTGCATATCAACTCAATGCGTTAAATTAATTTTATTTTAAAAGGGTTCTATTCAGAAAGGATTTACACTGGAGCTACTTGGATGGAGCTATGTTAGCCAGGAGAGAGGGAAAGCTATCTGCAATTCAATTTTTTCATTATTACCTGGTCTCTTATTACCGTAGAAGGATCTTACTCTATTGAAACTGGGATTTAAGGCTTCGATTATCACCTGTCCTAATGACAGGATCCTAGATTAGTGGAAACTAATCAAGGAGAGAAGCAACTTAGAACTGAGGAGAAATTTCCTGACAGTTAGAACAATTAATCATTGGAATAGCTTGCCTCCAGAAGTTGTGAATGCCCCAACACTGCAAGTCCTTAAGAAGATGTTGGATAGCCATTTGTCTGAAATGGTATAGGGCTTCCTGCCTAGGCAGGGGGTTCGACTAGAAGACCTCCAAGGTCCCTTCCAATTCTGCTATTGTATTGTATATATAGTATCCATAAAAGGCTTAGGAGGAGATGCCCATTATCAAAGGTGCATAGCTTTTCCCCCCAGACCTAAAGTATACCGGTTTTTAAAAACATATTATATTATATAATTTTTAAAATACTTTGTAAAGAAGAAGAAAATGGTTTATGGCTCTGTCTTCTGTATATTTTGTAGCTGTGTCCATTGCCTTGCTGAATATTCAAATTATGAAGGTACTATGTCCCAAATGACTTGCCTTCCAAATAATGTAATTTGAAAATGGAAGTATCAATTTTCCTTGTTTCGGAGGTTTAGATATGCTCCTTTTAATTTTTTTAGTATTGAACAAAAATATTTTCCTTTCTGAGGCCAGATTTCATTCTTCCCGCAACTTGTAGATATGTCAGCCATGGTACATTCCAGCCTTTGCAGAGTAATTTTTACTTTGTCTTTAATTTATTCATGGGTCTGGGTGGACCCTTTTTGGATATGCAATTTACACTTTTCTTACTATAATTATTTCCAACATTTAGGTGAGAAACTAATGGTGATATTTTTGGACTTACTATTTTCCTTATAGAGTTGCATACTTTTATCAAGCTTTGTCTTATAATGTGTCCTTTTAGGTTTTTATCCTGTTTTGTGTTGGGAAACTGCCAGCAAGACTGAATGGAGGAGTCAAGCAGGGACCCAGCTTGGAATCTTTGCACAGTTGCAAGTAGCATAAGCTTGATCTCCCATAAGATCCCTGAAGCCTTATCTGGTCCTTCCCAGGGAGATTCTTGTAACTTAGATACAGAACAATAAAATTGCGTATTATAGTTCTTTATAGGCAGCTCTGGTTCCTTGTACCTGACATTACTGTTCCTATACCAGAAACATCTATGGAACCCATTAGTTAGGCCATTTCCTTCCAATATTGGTGTTCTGCTGCTCTGGGATTTTATTTCACAAAACCTTTTGGCTAATACTATATAGTAGTTGTTCTTATCACTTTCCAAAAAATATCTGTAGATACTAATAAAGTAGGCTTCATTACAACCTATCCACAAATACTTAATTTTGGAATGTAATACATTCATCATTGTAGATTTCTGATAAACTCTGCTTACTTGACTTAAAAACATTCTTGCCTTCATGGTGCCCCATTTTATAGTCAACAATCATAAAGCTGTCACTTTTTGAAAAAAAAGATTGCCCACATTCTGGGCAAACATTTTATTTGCAATTATATAGCAAATTAGAATTAAATAAATTGGATTTTGATATTCAAGTTAAAGCCCAAAATTATTCAAGCAAATAAATAAAATATGGTTTTTGTTAATTGATGCTTAATACTCCAAATATCAATACATTGTACAGATAGTCCTCAACTTATAAACTGTTTAATGATTCTAAGTTAGAATGGTCTTGGGAAAAATGATTTACAACCTGTCCTAAAAGTTACTACAGGTAGTCCTTGACTTTCAACAATTGAGCCAGGAATTTATGTGGCTAAGCAAGAAATTTGTTAAGTGAATTTTGTCCCATTTTATGACTTTTTTCAAATTTGTTACGTGAATAACTGCAATTCTTAAATTAGTAACCGTGGTTATGTGAATCTGACTTCCATGTATGTATGTATGTATGTATGTATGTATGTATGTATGTATGTATGTATGTATGTATGTATGTATGTATTGTTGAGGGAACTGGCTCAGAACTCCACCTTCTCTGATACTTGGTCTAACCCGTCAAATTTCACTTTATAAAATAATGAAATTCACTACTTTGTTTCATTATGTAACAGCTATATTCACACGGGATAAACAACCTTTATCAAGCTGTATTTGACTTTGAATGGAATGCTGATAGTAGCTCTCTAAAAAACAGATGAAGCCAGAGCAAAGTGAAAGCTGATTTAATTTACTTTCAGTTAATTGTTACTGAATTAAATATATTTATGTGCTAATTCCCCATATATTAAACTATTTCCCTCATCAATTACATTAAAAATTGTATTTTGCTAAAACATTTGAAAGGTCACAGCTATGATTTTGTAACCCACATGGGATACTGAAGTTTCTGACAGTACAACCCCTTGGCAAAACTAATGTATAATGCATTTCCCTCTCTCTTCTGGGTGACTGAATGACTTTGGAAGCATTGTTGTGGGTTAACACATATAAAACATCTGATTTAGTACAGCAAACGGATACAAAAAAACTAACACAATTCTAGGCCGCATAAACAGAGGGATAGAATCAAGAACATATGAAGTGTTAATATCACTTTATAAAGCCTTGGTAAGGCCACACTTGGAATACTGTATTCAGTTTTGGTCGCCACGACATAAAAAAGAAGTTGAGACTCTAGAAAGAGTGTAGAGAACTACAACAAAGATGATTAGGGGACTGAAAGCTAAAACATATGAAGAACGGTTTCTGGAACTGGATATGTCTAGTCTTATAAAAAGAAGGACTAGGGGAGATGATAGCAGAGCTCCAATATCTCAGGGACTGCCACAAAGAAGAGGGAGTCAAGCTATTTTCCAAAGCACCTGAGGGTAGAACAAGAAGCAATGGGTGGAAACTAACCAAGGAGAGAAGCAACTTAGAACTAAGAAGATGTTGGATAACCATTTGTCTGAAGTGGTGTGGGGTTTCCTGCCTAAGCAGGGGGTTGGACTAGAAGACCTCCAAGGTCCCTTCCAACTCTGTTATTCTATTCTATTCTATTCTATTCTATTCTATTCTATTCTATTCTATTCTATTCTATCCAAATGTGTTTTTATAAACCAGTGCATTCCAAGTCAAAACTTAATAACAATTCTGAATCCAAATGATAAAGAAAATAGAATGCAGAAATAAGTGCTTCCAAATATATGGATGTAAACTGTTTCATTTCCTCCGCGCGAGATGCTGCTACAAAGCACTGTATGCCAAAACAACTAGACACAGAAACAGTTTTTTCCCCTTGTGTCATCAATGTGCTGAACATCTAATTCTCACAGTACTGTCTTATGTATATTTTACCCATGCAATATGGGTGTACTACTATTATCCTTCTAATCTTTTCTGCTACCTTCTCTTATTGGTATCAATATGATTATTATTACTCTGTTGTACACTGAGAGCTTCTGCACTGGAGACAAATTCTTTCTGTGCTAACCATACTTAGGCAAATAAAGATATGCTCTGCTGTTCTATTCTCTATTAATAAGAAAAGGGAGTACCTAGGGTTGAGATTCACGTGCTAATCGCTTAATGTATTTATCGACAAAATGGGGAAAAAATAAAATACTGACTTAAACCATTTCTTCTTAATAATAAGCATGGATTTCTATTATGACAGAATTGCTATAGATATTTTAAAATCAAGTAACTGGTCTCAGCTTACTTGTCCCGTTGTTCCTTGTGGCAAATCTTTTGATGCTTCCAGAGTTTGAAACTTCATATTCCATATTGAAAAGCAGTCTACCAAGAGGAAAGACAAAATTTATTAAACTGTGTGCGATTTACATATGCATAGTTCTCATTTATAAAATGTCAATTGGAAACTAATTAAAAGTATTCTGGCAATAAACTGTGTCCCCAAAGTAATTAACACATCAGATCATTCTTGTTGAATGCTATTAATAATCAAGTGTCTCATTTCAATAGGGCAGAGACAGGCAATCAATTTCCCCAGAGGCCACATGAGAAAGTGAGACTTGTGTGGATGGCTGATGCCCTGCTGTTGCTGACACTATGCCCCCTCCCAAATAGTGTGGGCAACTCAGACTGCCCAGAGACCAGATGTGGGTTGGGGGCTGTAAAATGCCCAGGTCTACACTAGAGCATCGGAAAGAAAACAATATCAAAATAATGTTTTCTGGAATCAATGTCTCATTA
Organism: Rhabdophis nuchalis; assembly: GCA_039707465.1. Taxonomy (NCBI): domain Eukaryota; kingdom Metazoa; phylum Chordata; class Lepidosauria; order Squamata; family Natricidae; genus Rhabdophis; species Rhabdophis nuchalis. The sequence continues at coordinate 157,239,242 of CM077646.1, read as the reverse complement.
AACGTGAGTTATCAGATCAAAATAATCCATATCTCTTTTTCTATCTATCGATCTATGCTATCACCTTACAGAATATTCTCTGATTTCCCTCATTGCTGACGATTATCAATAAATTCCAATCAGGTTCCATTATTTTTTATTTCTACATTTTGTATTGCAAACAATGTAACTTGAGGTCCTTATTGATAATGATTTTCCAAATATCTCTTGAATGTTTTCCTTTTGTTTTGATCCAATTGTTAAGCTAAGTTATTTTAGTCCAATTGTTCAATGGTTTACCTTTGACGGTACTTTCTGGGGAATCCAGGCCTCCTGTTACAGCAATATGGTCTTTATCAAGAATCACAATTGAAGTTCCTTTAAGAATATTTCCACCCACACTGAGTCTGAGGAGAATTGATTTTGGTAAAATCTGTGTTTCTGCTGTTTTACTCTCTTGTAGCGGCACCAGAATCTTATACACACAGCCATTGGAATCTGTGTACAAAATCAAGTCACATCTTGATTAACAATAATAAATATGAAAACTAGAATTGATACTTAATACAGATCTATGAACTTCGTCCACTGGTATAGCCTTCTCTTTTCTTCCATCTGCTATGAGTGACCTACAGTATGTAGTGCATGTAAACACACAAACACAAGCCTAAGAAATTGTAATCAAGGAATTAAAAATAATGTAAGTATGCCACTTGCCAGATTACTTCCAAGAGCTGAAAAAAAATTATTTCCCTGCTATGTGTTTCATGGTAAAATGGTGAGTAATAATCAACCCCATAGTAATATAGCTGGCCAAACATTTACATAACTCCTCACAGAGATTCTAAAGCAGCCTTAAATATCTAAAGCAGCAATTAAAAGTAAAATAAATACTATTCTCTTGTAATATTGATCAATATCATGCACTGTGATGCACTTTTAGTTCATTCTAAGACCATCTTATAAGACTGTGTTTTAAATTGATATAAGGTTTTAATTAGTGGGATTTTTAGCACAGGGTATTCCAAATTTAATCAGTTTTTATTGTGTTGTATTATTTATGGCATGTCTATTTATTTATATGTTTATACTTGTTTTAATTTCCTGTGCACTGCCCTGAGTTCCTTCGGGGAGATAGGTGCGCTATAACAGTCTGAAACATACATATATACATTCTTGCTTGGTATATGGGAATTCTGCTGGTGTAATTTGTAAACCATAGTTTATGTTTAATGTTATGTATGAACCAGAGCATTATGACTTCTCCGAAGGCCCAAGATTATTAAAACAATGTTTAGCATCATACATATGTAAATCTAATCATAGTGTCCAGAACTAAAAGCATTTTATATGCTTATGTGACTGTAATGGAAAATAAGACCATTTGTAACTACTGATTAATAAAGCAGAAAGCATATGCAAACCACACTGTCAGGGATTTTTTTGGTATCTAAAATAACATTGTCTATGATATATTAAACTGGGGTTTTGCCTTAAAAACAGAATTGGAAAATACAGTTATACTTACACAAGCAAAAGAGTGTGATAACTTTGTTTTTCAAATATGCCGCAAAACTCAGTGGAGTAGATGACCCAACTCCTTGTTCAAACTTAAACTTCCGAAGCGTGTATGGATTGCAATGCTGCACATATATGAAGTAATTTCCATCCTAAAAATAAAGGCTTTTTAAAATATCCACGTCTATCTCAATAAAGTATCACAAAAGGAAGATAATAATAGTTTACATCACATACCCAAAGTAACGGAAACCCCAATTAAATAACAGAAATGATAATCCATTATGAAACACATGCCAATATAGTCATTATGAAAAAAGCAGTGTCAAAGGAAGGCAGTCTAAACAATGTATAGGTAGTCTTTGACTGATGACTATTATTGGAATTGGAACTTCCACTGCTAAGCAAAGTTATTGTTAAATATGTCATGCCTCGAGTCCCTTCGGGGAGAGAGAGCGGGATATAAATAAAATTTATTATTATTATATTATTATTATTATTATGCCTGATCCTATTACCTTTTTTTGTTACAGTTCTTAACATGGTAGTTAAGCAATCATGTGACTGTTAAGCAAATCTGGCTCCCCCCCTCCCCCAATCGACTTTGCTTGTCGGAAGCCAGTTGGGGAGGTTACAAATAGTGATCATGTGAATACAGATACCTGCAATGGTTATTAAATGACCAACTGGTTGTAAGTCACCTTTTTCCCCAGCATCATCATAATTTTGAAGGGTTGCCAAACAAATGGACATCAGTCAAGCACTAGCTGCAGAGTTTCTTTTATCTTTGTATCTGTACGAATCAGGAAGATGAACCAAACAGAAAAACTCTATCCTCTTCCACCCAAGGCAAGGTCTGGTTCATAAATATGGTATTCTAGCAGAAGAATTTCTTAAAAATTCAATTTAGTAAATTACGGTGCTCAAATACTGAAATTAAAATAGCTTTTCTACATTTGAAGACTGCTTCACTATATTGTTTTAAAAATATTATATTAATTATCTAGTGCACATTAATATTTTCACAGAGGTCAGTTGATCCGATGTGTATCAATGACATTGAATTTTTTAAAAATAAACACCTGGTTTTAATAGATCTGAACATTTGATTAATCTTTAGTCCTCATAAAACTGCCAAGAGTCATCTGACTGCAGAATATAAATGCAATAAAAATAAAGAAATAAAACAAAGTTCTCAAATATGTCTCTGGTGTTTAAAGTGCTAATTAATATTATTCAGCGTTCAGAAAGTCAGCATGTGTCGATACTGAGAAATAGAGCTGAACATTTTTCTACCAATGTCCAAGGACTGGGAACTCTGTCACAACACTTACTGCATTCATGTAAATGATAGTTATATCAACAATAAAACAATATAAAGATGCATAAACAATACATCAAGAACGGAACATATAGCTATTATCTTACTAGAACCAGCAGCCTTGCCTAATTCATAAAGTCAATTCAAGTTTAATTTGTAGACCGCTCCCTCTCCCCAAAGGGACTCGGGGCAGTGCACAGGAAATTAAAAAGCATACAAACATAGAAACATTATAAATATATAAAATCGAATTAAAGCAGCTATATCCCTGTGCTAAAAACCTAAAATCCTTAAAAATTAAACCCCTTAAAAACCCAATTAAAACAATTTACATATTCAGACTAAGGCTGGAGAGGTAGATTAGGCCAGGCCGGCCTGCTGGAAGAAATGGGTCTTAAGCTTTTGACGGAAGGAGCGGAGGTCCGAGGTTGTTCTGAGCTCGGGGGGGAGGGTAGGTCATTCCAGAGAGTTGGGCCCACCACAGAGAAGGCCGTTTTCCTGGGCGTCGCCTGCTGGCATTGCCTAGTGGACGGCACCCGGAGAAGTCCCTCTCTGTGGGAGCGAATCGATCGAAGGAATGTGTGGGGCAGGATGCGATCTCGCAGATAACTAGGTCCCGTGCCATGGAGCGCTTTAAAGATGGTAATCAGCACCTTGAAGCGCACCCGAAAGACCACAGGCAGCCAGTGCAGCTCGCGCAGGAGCGGTGTCACGTGGGAATGCCTGGAGGCTCCCAGAATTGCCTGCGCGGCCACATTCTGGACTAGCTGCAGTTTTCGGGTGCACCTCAAGGGAAGCCCCATATAGAGAGCATTGCAGTAGTCTAGGCGGGATGTCACAAGTGCATGAGTGACTGTGCGAAGGGCGTCCCAGTCCAATAGGGGACGCAACTGGCGTACCAGGCAAACCTGGTAGAACGCCCCCCTGACCACGGCCGTCACTTGATCTTCCATTGACAGCCGGGTATCCAGGAGGATGCCCAAATTGTGTGCCCCATCCACAGGGGCTAGATGTTCACCCCCTATGGCCAGTGATGGAGTAAACTGGTTGTACCGGGACGCCGGAAACCACAGCCACTCGGTCTTGGATGGGTTGAGTCTGAGTCTGTTCCTTCCCATCCCGACCCGCACGGCTTCCAGGCACCGGGACATCACTTTGGTGGCATCGTTGGGGTGGTTCAGGGTAGATATATACAGCTGCGTATCGTCAGCGTAGAGATGGTACTCTACCCCAAAACCACGGATGATCTCGCCCAGCGGCTTCATGTATGTGTTAAACAGGAGTTAAAGTATCATTTGACTACAACTATCTAAGATATAACACTCACCTGCTCAGTAATAAATAAAAGAACACTTTCTTCAACTCCAATTAAAGCATTGCTCCACCTAAAAATAAAATACATGGTTATTGCTATATGCAATCAAATAAATATTGGACATTATTGCATCCATCTAGCATTGTGTGTTATGGATTGGGGTCAGGATAAGGTAATATGGGGATGTAACAGAAAGTAGAGGGAATCTTCTGTGATTAGGTTCAAGTGAGCAAAGAATCACAATTCCTTCATTTGAGAGATTCAAAATAATGAATCAGGAATCAATATCAGGATCACTACTTAAATTTTGAATTTTAAACCTACTACAGGGAATGGCACTCACCTAATAACTTCATTGGAAATAATGTTTTCAATTTCTTGTTTTGGATCTGCTAGCAAAACATCCAAATTTTTAACAGCTCCACCCTTGAACAGGACTAAGGGCTCAGTGTGTGGTAATGAATGTATCCGATATACATCTGATGACAGCTGCAAGATATATTTTTTTAAATGAAATGAGACATATACTCATATATATATTTGTTTTCGTAGATTTTCACGGGTGTAGGTATGCTGGTCTTGTTGTATTCGGGTGTTTTCCCATGTAAGAATGAGATTGTCTTGGCAATGTTTTGGCAAGATCTCACTTGCCATCTTCAGGCTTTTGTCTGTGGCTGCATAGATGCCGCCCTTCCTTAAATCTTGGGGAGGGGGGGTGTTGAGTGCTGACTCTGTTACTGTGAGTAGGTTGATTGGCTGTGCAGTTGCATCATGATTGGTAGATTGATGCTGATAGGTCCTATTTGTGTGTTTCTCCTTATTTTGAATTTCAACGGCTTGGGTGGTGGGTGGGGCTCGTCTGTTGGCCAGTGCTGGTTTCCAGATGTATGGTAGGCGGGAGGTATCATCACGTTTGTTCATATTGTGAGGTTATTGCTCTATTTCGATGGCTTCTCTAATTATTCTCCTGTTGAGTTGTTCAGCCTTGGAAATCAATTTGGTTCCTTCAAAGTCAATATCATGTCCAGTAGCTTTGAAGTGTTGGTAGAGGGATGAGGTTTTAAGTTGTTTTTTTACTGCATTTTTATGTTCTGCGATGCGTGCATTTATTCTATTGGTTTGTCCTATGTAAGTTGCAAGGTTACATCTGGAAACCAGCACTGGCCAACAGACGAGCCCCACCCACCACCCAAGCCGTTGAAATTCAAAATAAGGAGAAACACACAAATAGGACCAATCAGCACCAATCTACCAATCATGATGCAGCTGCACAGCCAATCAACCTACTCACAGCAACAGAGTCAGCACTCAACACCCCCCCCTCCCCAAGATTTAAGGAAGGGCAGCATCTACGCAGCCACAGACCAAAGCCTGAAGATGGCAAGTGAGATCTTGCCAAAACGTTGCAAAGACAATCTCATTCTTCCATGGGAAAACACCCGAATACAAGACCAGCACACACACACACACACATATATATATATGACAACAAATGCAATATTTATTGTCAAAATGAATATTTATTCTAAATGATCATTTTTTCTTCATCCAGCTTCAATAATCTTATGCTCCTAATGAGCAGGGGAATAAGTTTCATTCCAATTCTCTAAATAAGTGAATCTGCACAAGATTCATGTCACTTGTTCTTCATTCATTTTCCAAATTGAAAATATTTTCTTGTTTCAGCAAAACAAATCTGATTATGATTTGTAAGAAAGAATCTTCACTGGCAAAAGGATTCTACACAATTGAGCTGATCCACTTCTTTATTTCTGGAGATAATCTGGTCTTTTGGTCCCTTGTCCTTTGATAAAGGACATCCCACTGTGATGTGTAAAAGAGTAGACTACAGTTTTATGGTCACGGACCAGCATAGGGTGGGAGAGGAGAAAGAGAAATTCATATTTTTACTGATTCCTGATAACTCTGCAATTCTCTACATAATTCTACATAATCTGAGCAGCCTTTCTCCACAGCACGTTTTGAACTGAAGGAAAAACATAACTAAATAATAATCATTGCAAGCAAAAACCCACAACTTCCTTCAATAGAATCTTTTGTTGAATTCAGGGTTCAGCTGCCCGAGATAATTACTTTAAAATATATTATCAGTACTTACTGTGGTTTTAAAAACTTTATCCAAGTCAGTATCATCTTCTTTCCAGATCTGTAAAACCTTTCAAAATTCACAGAATTACCATTTCAGAAAGATCACAATAAAGTGTTTGCTAACTATCCCTCTTGAATCTTAGAGAAAATAAAATACTTTTGAGATATATTTAAGATGATCAATCTTAAAGTATTTGATTTTAATGGCAAACAAAAATACTTGGCTGAAAACTGAAATATATCTGCATATACCATGGTAAAAATAAAGGAGTCCCTGTGGATTTTACTCGGCCAGTCATTGGGGATGTTCATCTCCGTTTCAAGGCCATTGAGCCAGCGTTGCCTGAAGACATTCCTGCAGGCATATGGCCAGAATGACGTCATGAACGAAATACTGTTACCTTCCCACCAAAGGGGTACCTATTTATCTACTCGCATTTGCATGTTTTCGAACTACTAGGTCAGCAGGAACTGGGATGAGAATGGGAGCTCACCCCATCGCGTGGTGCTTGGGTCTCAAACCTGGGCTGCTGGTTTTCCAGCTGACAAGTTCAGCCTCTTTAACTACTGAGCCACTATGCTGCCTATATATTCTGGAGCGGCATGCAATACATACATCAATTAGATGCATGAAAGACAGGCAAAGAGATAAGGATGCAGTTTTGCTTTTCCTTCTTGTACTGACTTTCTGGGCAAGAGAACTCATTCCCATGAACATTTTGTTTCTTATCAAGGATTTCAACTTTACTAAGGAATAAAATATCAACTTAATAGAAACATAGACAACACATTTAGCATTCCCACAGCATGCAATGTTGTAGCATATTTATTTACATAGGCATTTCCCTTTCTCTTTTCTCCTTCTCTAGAAAGGGAAAGTAATAGAAAATGGAAACAAATTTCAAATAAAACCTATCATTAACATGATAAGATTCAATAAAACACTGAGAAAATTGGTACACAGCCATAATCATATGGATTAGATATCATACCTTGTCATCATGAACAAGAATGAATTCTTCTGTTTCAGAGTTCCATATGGCTGGACATGAAATTGTTTGCCCTTGTTTGACTGACCAGCAACCCAGTGGTTTTTGATCAGATACCTTGGAAAAAAGGAAGTTCCAAGTAAAATGGGCTGCTTAGTAATTCAGGAAATCAGAATAAAATATCACATGATTCTGAGTTCAAGTACATGATTTCGAGCCACTAGGGAAAAAAATTAATTTTAAGCATTCTTTGAAACATTTAATAAACATAAATTATAGATTAATTTTTAAATCATAAGATATATTATTTTACATAATATCTGGACCCAACTGTGTTCAAAATGGGTATTTCAAAATTATTCCACAATTCAGATACACAACTAATGTTAACTTTCATTTTACTTTTTAATTCCTTATACAATTTAATTGTTAATCTATTTAAGCACTGTATCTCAATTTGCAGGTATCTTGGAAACTTCTACTATCCAGGCTAGATTGTTTGGTTAGTACATGTGCAGTTGCATACATTGAAAACTTTATTGTAGGCAAAGTACGTTCCAAAATGTGAACCTCAGTAAATCCCACTATCTAAAATTATTTAATTATATTTGAGCATAAGTGGTTTTCTTTACATTACAGTCTTTGCCTGTGTATTTTATTTTATGCATTTCAATTCATTTTTCTGACACGGGACACTACTGTTAAAAAGGGCCCATTGCATGAATCTCTGGTCTAATTGAAGAAAACAATGTTTCATTGTTAAAGATTAAAGAAAGCAAAGGCCATACATGTACTCCTCAATTTACAACCACAATTGAGCTCAAAATTTCCACTTCTAAGCAAGACAATTAAAGAGAATTTTGCCCCATTTTATAATTTTTCTCATCACAACTGTTAAGTGAATTATGACAGTTGTTAAGTTAGTCACCCAGTTGTTAAGTGAATCTGGCTTCCCCACTGATTTTGCTTGTCAGAAGGTCGTAAATGATGGCAACCTTGGGACACTGCAACTGTCATAAATACATGCCAGGTGCCAAGTGTCCAAATTTTGATCATTTGAAGCAGCAAAGCCTTATAATATTGGTCAAAAACAATGTTAAAACGTCCTTTAAAACATTTACAAATTAGAATAAATGGTATGCATATGTGTGCCTGTATGCAGGATACAAGTAGTCCTCAACTTATGATCACAATTGAGCCCAGAATTTATGTTAAGTGAGAAATTTGTTAAGTGAGTTTTGTCCCATTTTACAACTTTAAATCAGTACCAGTGTTGTGAAGTGAATCTGGCTTTCACATTGACTTTGCTTGTCAGAAGGTCGCAAAAGAGGATCACATGATTCCGGTACATGGCAACTGTCATAAATATGAACCAGTTATGAAGCTTCTGAATGTAAATCACGTGACTACGGGGATGCTGCAATGGTCATAAGTCACTCTTGTCAGTGCTGTGGCAACTTTGAATGGTCACTAAATGAACTGTTGTAAGTTGAGGACTACCTGTAGTGGAAAATGGGACAACTTGCCACAGCCAACTCACCATGGTCAACTCGTTATGGGTCAATTTAACAAGTCTATTTAATGATTTAAAATAAATAAAAAAATATTTTAATGTTTGTCATTCACATTTCATTCTTCTTTTGCATCCTTTCTTTCATGATTCTATTTCACCATTTCTTTGATAATTAGTGTAACTCTTGTGCCATCCCGAGTTGTCCTGAGCCGAGATGGCCGTAGTCAGTTGTCTTGCAGCGAGTTGGCCATAGCAAGTTGGCCGTGGTGAATTGTCAGAGACCGCAACTGTCGCCTTCCACAAGGCCAGGACTTCGGTGCCCAACATCTCCAGTCCAACAGAAGCGGTGGCAAGTTGTCATTTCACGTGGGAACAAGAGAAGGAGGCACACCGAGAAATCTTCAAAGATTTAAGAAATACCCTCCACGGCACGTAAGTACAGATTTAAAAAGGTCGCAACAGATTCGGTTTCGGGTACTCCTCGGGGACCGGACACCAAACCCGCATCGCCCCTGCAGGGTCACATCACTGGGACGCTGCTTCCCAAGCACGAGGCTGCGCACGAAGAGCCCGAGCGGGCTCCCTTAGCCGCGTTAAAAGGGGCGCACATGCCGCAACCGGGCCTCAAAAAGACACCGTAAGCCCCCTTTCTCTGCTGCTGCTGATGCCGCCGTCAGGATTTCCGCGCCCCGCTCGCCCTTCCAGCAGCCCTTGTGCGACCCCATCCCTCCCTCGCCTCGCCGCAGAGCCCCAGGACCGCCGGCAGTGACCCTCTCGCCTCGCCCCAGTGGCCTTGCCTTTACCTTATACAGCGTCACCGTCCGGCCTCGATCCGTGACCAGCACGCGGTCCTCGTCCGGCTCCAGTCCCAGCGGTCCCTGAGGGGGAGTCCCGGGCAAGCTGCACAACGTGAACCACTCTCGGAAAGCCGCCATCTTGCAAAGCGCGCGAGAAGCTGCGGGTCAAGCCTCGCGAGAGGGAAGGGCGCAATGCGCCTGCGTTACGATTCTCTCTCTCTCTCTCTCTCTCTCTCTCTCTCTCTCCCTCCCTCCCCCCCCTCTCACTCACGCCCCGTACTCCAGCGGTACGCAAGCGTAGTTGCCTTCTATAGTGCGGGGGGGGGGGGGGGGACCTGCAGCGCTCCCTGTTGGAAAGCGAACGCGACGCAAGCGCATGCGCCAGATAGGTCTAGTCTAGGGAGCTTTAACATTGGATGAAAGGAGTGCCTGGGGTTGCTTTACTTCTTTCGGAGAGACGTATTGACCTGCTTATTCCTATAACCCGGTTTTGTAAATTTCCCCGAAAGACTAAACTTAGACGTACAGGTTGGTTTTACGCAACAGTAAACTAGTCACTGATCGTTGTGTGGTGTGTAAATCCAGTGTGCGTGTGATGCAGTCATTAGAGCAGTGTTTCGCAACCTTGGTGACTTTAAGTCCGGTGGACTTCAACTCCCAGAATACCCCAGCCAGCTATGCTGGCTGGGGGATTCTGGGAGTTGAAGTCCACCGGACTTAAAGTCACCAAGGTTGAGAAACACTGCATTAGAGAATCTACACATTGTCTGAAACTGGCGATGGGAATTTGTGACCCTGGTTTACTGCAATGTATTATAGCTATTGTGTGTTTACAGTACTTTGGTATGTATTCCTATTGCTAATTTGTTAGGGTTTTTTTTTCTATGATGCTATGTACAATGTAGATAAAATAAATATACCCTGACAATCATGATGCCAGTGTGAATCAATTTAATGATATAATATTAGAGAGGTGTTCGATTAACAGACAGAACCTTTATTATAGCCCTTAGGACAGGAAAGACTACGTAGGCTTACAGGTAATCCTTGACTTATGAGCACAATTGAGCCCAACATTTCAGTTGCTAAACAAGACAGTTTGTGACTTTTGCCCCATTCTATGATTTTTCTTGTCACAGATGTTCATTGAATCACTGCAGTTAAGTTAGTAACACGGTTGTGAAGTGAATCTGGCTTCCCCATTGATTTGCTTGTTAGAAGTTCGCAAAAGATAATTACATGACCCTTGGACACTGCAACCATAATCAATACATGCCGGTTGCCATTTTGAATTTTGATCATGTGACACTGGGATGCTGCAGTGGATGTAAATGTGAAAACGGTCATAAGACACTTCTTTCTGTTCCATTGTAAACCTCAAATAAATAAATGGTTGTAGGTCTAAAATAAGTAAAATGATAAGTAAAACGTAGACAGAAAGCAATAATATTAATACAGAAACAATACAAATAGAGGCAATCCCCCAAGATTAGTACCAGTTTTCATTTGCAACAAGTAGAATAAATAAAGGCATAGAAAGGACCACATTCTCCTATGTAGAATTCAGAGGGGCATCATCCTATTTGGCACATGCCTTCATTTGCCAATAATGCCCTGCTGGATTCTATGTAGTAAACAGTAAACTTGATGCAAAATAATTAATGGACACTAGTTTGCTATGAAGAGAGCCAGTTTGGTTTACTTAGCAGGAGTGTCCATCCTTGGAAACTTTTAAGAGTTGTGGAGTTCGATTCCCAGAATTTCCCAATCAGCAATTTGGCAGGGGAAGTCTGGGAGTTGAAGTCCACAAGTCTTAAAATTGTCAAGGTTGTGCAATTTTAAGACTTGTGGACTTCAACTCCTAGAATTTCCCAGCCAGCCATGCCAAATTGCTGACTGTGAAATTCTGTGAGTTGAAGTCCACAAGTGGCAGTGGTTAAAGACACCTGGCTAGAAACCAGGAGACTGGGAGTTCTAATCCCATTTTAGGCACAAAGCTAGTTGGATGATTTTGGGTCAGTCGCTCTCTTTTAGCCCTAGGAAACAGATAAAGGCTTCTGTAATCTTACTAATACAACTACAGGCAGTCACCTGAAATCAACACTTTGGAAAACACACACAATTTGATATTAGGTTTCAAAACAAGGATGAAGTAGTATCTGTACAGTTTAAGCCCCTAGGATATTCCGTCACAAAATAACCATTTTTTGAAAAAAAAAGAAACTTTACTCATATAGTCCACAATTGAGCAAGACATGCTGAATAAATCAATAAATTTCTCAAAATTTGTTTCTCAACAAAGAAAAGACGCTGGGTTTTTAAAAGCACATCACATTTAACAAATTTGTCGATTGTCTCACATGTAACCTGCATCTGCATAACTAGCTAGTCTTTTCCACCTGCATCATTCCAGTTTAACTGTTTTCTACAATTCATGACGTGAACTGAATTTCACTCCAGTGTATTTCACATGGCACATTAGCCACAGCGAGGTTAGGTTTAGCAAATTTAGCAGACCATAAATTAAATTATGATTTGGGCAGAATGCTGCCTGCTTTTGTTAACCGACAGTATTTCCTGATTTGGACATAAAAACAGCCACGAAGAGGGTTTCTAAGCTACCATTGTTCCACTCCAATTCCTGCAAATCCAATTAAGATTATTCCCATCTGTCTTCATATCTGCCACCCTTGAAATGGGTGGGATCATTGGCTTGCTCTGAGTTGCTGCAAACGCTGCAGTAAAAAAAAAAAAAAAAAAACCTCCCATCCCACTACTTGGAAAACCAAAAATGGGGAAATTGCTTGTATGCACACATATTTTTATCTCGCCTTTATTAATTGATAAGTCACTAAAGGCCATGATATACTTAATACTGCTTCCTTCTCACGGGTGGGCTCAGGCAGTCACTATTGCTGGTTCGTTTGTGGCCACGTGGCATGCATGTGCACTTGATGCACGCCCCACGCGCATGCGCAGTACAATAAAAAAAATTATGTGCACTCGCAGAAGCAAAAGCCAAGATGACCCAGAGAACCAGTTTGGGGCATGGCAAGCCTGGGTCGCTGCCAGTTTCAGCGACCCAGGCTGGCAAACCGCTACTGGTTCAGCCAAACTGGTCCGAACCAGTAGGAACCCACTACTGTTCCTCCTGTTTTCCCTACAACAACAACCCTGGGAAGTGGGCTGGGCTCAGAGAAGGTGACTGGCCCAGTCACCCAACTGACTTTCATGCCTAAGGCAGGATTAGAATTCAGAATATCCTGGTTTCTAGGCCAGAACTGTAACCTTACACCTACACATTCATCCCCGACTTTATTTCAATTTGTGTGTATTTGCCAGGTTGTGTGCAGAACAATTACCATAGTTTCTACGGTGAGGAATTGCAAACATATCAAGCCATGCTTATCCTTGAAAGCTCCAGAATTGAAAGCATGATTTCCTATAAGCAGGGAAACTTGACAGTCTGTAAACTCCATACCTGTTTGTTTAAAATGCTTTTAATGCACTTTCTGATACATCGTATAACTGAAAGCCAAAAATAAATAGACTCACCTGTTAACCTGCTTTTGAACTGACACAGAATCCTGCTGTGTGTGAAAGTGCCCCAAACAGTAGAAGCTCCATCTACTATTCCATTGTTCCTGGTTTTATTTCTCCAGGTTGCAAACAAATATATAAGATTCCATCCTTTAATATGGTTATTTTATATGCTTGGCATACATACACACTGTCTTTCTGGACTCCAGATTATTAGAAGATTCAAGAATAGCATCCTTTAGACTTTGGCATTCTTCCTAATTGAGGGGCAGTAGTAATATAGTTATAATTCCTTGACAGGAAAAGAAATTCCCACTCTTCTGTGTGCAAACGTTCAACTTTATTACATCATATCATATTACATACAATACTTGCTGAGACTTGCAATTGAATCCAGGTTTAGGTAATTAATGTGATGATTGACATTTAAATTGCAATCGAGACTGCTTTTGCCTGCTAAGGGTTGTTTTTTTAATAATGCTACTTCATGGGTTATTGTTATTATATCAAGACTGGATATTGCTGTGCAGATCACTTGGCAGCAATAGTAACAGGCTGAACAGGAAATATAGATAAGTTAATCATTTTCAAAATGTAATGAAAGGAAGAGCATATTTCCAAAGCTCTTAGCCTGAAGTCAGGATGAAGTAGTAATGAAAGAAATATTTTCATTTTAGACAATATGCATGCTTTTATTTTATTTATTTATTTATCTCCTGTCTTTATTGTTTTTATAAATAACTCAAGGCAGCTAACATGCCTAATACTCCTACTCCTGTTATTTTCCTCCCAAATATAATCATGTGAGGCGTGTTGGGCTGAGAAAATGACTGATCCAGGGTCACCCAGCTGGCTTCCATGACTAAAGTGGGACTAGAATTCAGGAGTTCCTGCTTTCTAGCCTGGTGCCTTAAGTGCTATTACTATTATATTACTAACTGAAAGTGGTTTTTTATCTCAGCAATGTCCCCAACTGCACTATCATGCTTCGAAAACATGCTCTATCCTTCACCCCCATGATCTCCTCATTATATCCTCAGCCAATGAATAAGATGATCTTAAATAATCCTCGCAGGTATTAAAGTATTTTTTTCACCTTATTCTATCACAGCCTCAAGTTGTGTAGGAAGTCCAGCGACTAGCATTGACTGAGAGCAAACGAAACAGAGGCAGGATAGGGATCAGCAGTAGGAAGAACAAATATCTTTAGGCTTAGCCTTCTGCCACCCAAAGAACAGATTCATAGCACTTCAGCTTGGAAAATATAGAAGGGCTTAGAGAGAAATAAGTGACTTTTTTTTTGCCTTTCAGTTATCCCCCAGTTGTGCAAACCAGGGGTGAAATCCAGCAGGTTCTGACAGGTTCTGGAGAACCAGTAGTGGAAATTTTGAGTAGTTCAGAGAACAAGCAGATGCCACCTCTGGCTGGCCCCAGAGTAGGGTGGGAATGGAGATTTTGCAGTATCCTTCCCCTGCCACGCCCACCAAACCACACCATGGCCACCAAACCACACCCACAGAACTGGTAGTAAAAAAATGGAATTTCACCATTAGTGCAAACCCAAGGTGACTGCCTTTGTTTTCCATATGACGGAACCACCTTTGTGTATTACAAGTTGGGGTAAGACTATGGTCTTAAAAATGGAGATGGGATCTATTATGTTCCTCCCACCCCATGTGAATTAATAAGACTTTTCTAGCTTCACTGAATCTAGGTTGTTCAAACTGCCATACGGATGGTTAGTCATGCCAAAGAGGTTTTGTTTGTGTACTATGGATGAGTACAACATTTGATAAAAACCTTCAGAAAAGATCAGCTCACACAAAACCATATTTGTCTGAATTATTTTCAGATTAAATTTACTCTTCTTTACAAGATAAATCTGGTTGTAAGAAATAAAAAACATTATTACAAACTCCTTATTTTATTTAGAGCCAGTACAGACTTGTATTAATATCATAAAGTGTTTGGATTTTAAAAATAAAATTCCCAACCTGTAGTGGGCCGTGGCCTATTTGCAACTGAGCCACCTGAGTGGCTGGCTGGTGTGCGGGAGCATTGCACGGGCTCATGGTCCCTCTTGCTGGAGCATTGGGGGCACTTGGGGGCCCACTCGCAGAAGCATTGCGGGCACTCAGGGTGCCACTCACACAAGCATTGTGGGCACTTGCAGCCCCATTCATGTGAACATCACGGGCACTTGTGGCCACATATGTGCGAGCGCTTACACAAGCCATGGGTACTCATGCACACACATTTGCTTGCTCCTCCCATAAAACCATCTCCTCTTTTCCCCCTCCATCCCGCTCTGGGCCACCAATCCAGAAAGGTTGAGGATATCTGCTTTAAGGTATCTCAAATAAATATTCTAGCTGTAACTTATGGATCACAAAGTTTTTTTCTGTTCAGAAGCGTGCTCCTATAAATGAAAATATTATGTAATTGTTGCCATCTTTGCCAACATATATATTTATATTGGGGGTCGTGTTGTTGCAGTGGTTAGAATGCAAGTTTGCAGTCTAATTCTGCTGATTGTTGACTGTCAGCAGCTTGGCAGTCTCCTTCGGCTCGACTTTCCGATCGCTGCACCCCATCGCGGGGAGGCGGAACCGGATATTCCTATATGGTTCCGCCCCAGGCTTCTGATGGACCCGGTAAGGTTCCAAAGGGAGCTTGGGCCAATTCCTGTGGACTTGCCCCGCGACTCGACTGAGGACCTAGTGGCCGCATGTGCGGCCACGGGGGCCTTGGACCGAGTCGCGCCCGTGCGGCCTCTCTTGCGGCGACGATCCACCCGGGCTCCTTGGTTCACCGAGGAGCTTAGGGAGATGAAGCGCCACAAGAGACGCCTAGAGAGCAGATGGAGATCCTCTCGCTCCGAAGCCGACCGAACACTAGTGAGAACCTACATTAGGACTTACCTGGTGGCGATAAGAGTGGCCAAACGTGAGTATTGTGCCACTCTTATTGCATCCGCAGATAACCGCCCTGCCGCCCTGTTTGGGGTGACCCGCTCCCTCCTTCAACAGAGGCCACGGGAAGCCCCTCTACAGGGTCGAGCAGAGGAATTTGGGATTTATCTGCAGGAGAAAATCATTCGGATTCGGAGCGAGCTGCCCTCCATCGACAGTGGTCCAGCTGAGCGGTCCGAGGTTGCTCTTGAGACACCATCTTGGGAGGAGTTTGATTTTGTTACTACCGAGGATATGGACAAGTTGTCAAAGAGACTTAGGGCTACCACATGTTTATTGGACCCGTGTCCCTCCTGGCTTGTACTGGCATCCTGGGAGACGACACGAGGCTGGCTCCAGGGCATTGTCAACGCATCTTTGAGTGAGGGGTCCTTGCCTGCCATCTTGAAAGAGGCGGTAGTAAGGCCCCTCCTCAAGAAGCCGTCCCTGGATCCAGCATTACTAGAGAACTATCGTCCCGTCTCCAACCTTCACTTTTTAGTGAAGGTTGTTGAGAGTGTGGTGGCCCAACAGTTTCCGCGACACTTGGAGGAAGTTGATTATCTAGACCTGCGCCAGTCCGGCTTCCGACCCGGGCATAGCACCGAGACGGCATTGGTCGCGTTGGTTGATGATCTCTGGAGGGCGCGGGATAGAGGATATTCCTCTATCCTAGTCCTATTAGACCTCTCAGCGGCTTTTGATACCATCGACCATGGTATCCTATTGCGCCGACTGGGGGGGTTGGGGCTGGGAGGCACCGTTCTACGGTGGTTCTCTTCCTACCTCTCTGGTCGGTCGCAATATGTGTTGGCAGGGGGGCAGAGGTCGGCCTCGAGGCCCCTCGTATGTGGGGTACCTCAAGGGTCGGTCCTCTTGCCCCTACTGTTCAACACATACATGAAGCCGCTGGGCGAGATCATCCGTGGTTTTGGGGTGGGATATCATCTGTACGCTGATGATACTCAGTTGTACATATCCACCCCAGACCACCCCAACGATGCCATCAAGGTCATGTCTCGGTGTTTGGAGGCCGTACGGATCTGGATGGGTAGTAACAAACTCAGGCTCAACCCGTCCAAGACTGAGTGGCTGTGGCTTCCGGCACCCCGGTTCAGCCAGATTATTCCAACTCTGGCCATTGGGGGCGAAACACCGGCCCCCGTGGAGAGGGCGCGCAATTTGGGTGTCCTCCTGGATTCCCGGCTGTCCATGGAGGACCATGTGGCGGCCGTGGCCAGGGGGGCTTTCCATCAGGTACGCCTGATGCGCCAATTGCGGCCCTTACTGGACCGGGCTGCCCTTCGCACAGTCACTCAGGCCCTCGTGACCTCTCGACTCGACTACTGTAATGCTCTCTACATGGGGCTTCCCTTGAGGTGCACTCGAAAGCTGCAGTTAGTCCAGAATGCAGCCGCGCGGGTGATTACGGGAGCGCCTAGACACTCCCACATAACACCTATCCTGCGCGAGCTGCACTGGCTTCCTGTGGTCTTTCGGGTGCGCTTCAAGGTTCTGACGACCATCTTTAAAGCGCTCCATGGCTCGGGGCCTAGTTATATGCGAGACCGCCTCCTGCCCCATACATCCCTCAGACCAATACGCTCCCACAGAGAGGGCCTCCTCAGGGTGCCGTCGGCCGGACAATGCCGACTGGTGACACCCAGGGGGAGAGCCTTCTCTGTGGCAGGTCCAGCCCTTTGGAACGAATTACCCCCTGAACTTCGTACCATCTCTGACCTCCGCCTCTTCCGCAAGTGTCTTAAGACACATTTGTTCCATCTAGCCGGCCTAGCGTAGCCCCCTATACTGACTTTTAGATAGTTTTTAAATTTGGGGATTTTAATCTGGTTTTAGCACAGGTTCTATTGAATTAGTTTTTTAAATTTTATATGATGCTTTGTATGTATTTTAATTTTCCTGTGCGCCGCCCTGGGTCCGTTTGGAGAAGGGCGGGGTATAAATTGAATAAATATATATTCTGACCAGCTCAAGGTTGTCTCAGCCTTCCACCCTTCCAGGGTCAGTAAAATGAGGACTCTAATTATTAGGGGCAATACGCTGACTCTGTAAACCACTTAGAGAGGGCTGTAAAGCATTGTGAAGGGAGTATATAAGTCTGCTATTGCTTAGCACTATATTATATAATTTATCAGAATGCACATCCACCATTGTTGATTTTAGTTGGCACTTAAATTTCCTTTGGTTTCAAACAAATCTACACATTTCAGAAATAATCTGCTTTACAGATAATATGAAATATCTTCAGTACTTCTTCTGTGGATTATTTTCCAATTTATTGTATCTCAGCGTCTTTTGTTTCCATTTGTTGACTTCTGTTATTTGAACTTAGATGGATCAAAGAAGTCTGAATAGATGACACAAAGGAAATGAGGGCAGATGAGAGAATGCAGTCTCTGTCGTATAGAATTGACTCTCAGTGTAAAAGTTACACAGTCTTCTTTGTTTATTTGAAACGGGGAAGTAAATGTCTAGTTTTATCATCCTAGTTTTGCCTAAGCTTAAACAGAGGTGTTTTTCAACAACAGGAACACAGGTGATATTCAGCAGGTTCTGACCAGTTCTGGAGAATTGGTAGCGGAAATTTTGAGTAGTTCAGAGAACAGGTAAATATCACCTCTGACTGGTCCTGCCCCCATCTATTCTCTGCCTCCGGAGTCCCAGCTGATATGGGAGGGAATGGGGATTTTGCAGTAACCTTTTCCTAGAGTGGGGAGGAAATGGGGATTTTGCAGTAACCTTTTCCTAGAGTGGGGAGGAAATGGGGATTTTGCAGTAACCTTCCTCTAGAGGGAGGAAGAAATGGGGATTTTATAGAATCCTTTCCCTGCCACACCTACCAAGCCACACCTGCCAATCCATGCCATGCCCACCAAGTCATGCCAATCGAACCAGTAGTAAAAAAAATTTGAATCCCACCACTGGAACACTGAGCTAGAAATAGATCCAGCCTGTTCTGGATGAAGCTCCATTCTCTCTGAAGGTTCTAGATGGAAAGTTGTAGGACAGTGATAGAGAACCTTTTTTTGGCTCACGTGCCAAAAGCAGGGGGAGAGCAGGGTGTGTGTGTGTAGGCGTGACACACCCATAATGCTATGTGTGTAACCCCCTGCTTTTGGTGCACTTTTTTCGCCCCCCCCCCCAGGGTCCAGAGGCTTTCTAGGAGCCTGGGGAGGGTGAAAACAGCCTCCCCTCCCCACCTCCCGAGGCTTCAGGACCTTCCCTGAAGCCTCCAGAGGGCGAAAAACGGCCTCAAAAGAAGGCCTAAATCAACCGGGCCAGCTCACATATGCGCACTGAAGCTGACAGGGCAATGCCTCACATGCCCTAAGAAATGGTTCCACGTGTCACCTGTGGCACCCGTGCCATAGGTTCGCCATCACGGTTGTAGGATTTGGAACAGGACCACCTTGCTGATAACATCCAGAAGTCTAGATGGCTCTTTTATTTTTTTAAACCATAAAAACAGTTTTAAAAAAAATGATAATCTTGTTAGATTTTGATGAGTGGTTTCCTCTGAACCTCTTCCGTATTGCTTCTGCCTGTTACTGCTATTTTAAATTGACTAGCTATTTTAAAAAAAAACCAACCACTTTTGTTTTTTTAATGAGCTGTGGTTTCAATTACTATGAACATGGTCCCAAAGTAATATATTAACATTACTACAGTTGCAAAGCTACATAGTAGGCATTGATGATGATAATAAATGGCCTTCATATCATCAGCTTCAGTCAGCTTGAATAGGGTAGCACAAACTTTTATGTAAACAGTGTATTTTATGCAAAAAAAGAAAAAAGAAACTGGAGGAAAGAGGCTGTAAATTATAAACCACAAAAAAGGATTTCCTGACCTAAACAGCAGAGTGCAGTGACCCAGCACATTCCTTCTATGCAGAAAATTCCAAGTTCAGGCTTTTTCATTCTAAATTAAAAATACACTAAAAAGCTTGCAGTGAAAAGATCCTTATTTCTGGACTACTCAATAACAGAGGGGTCAAAGGTCTTACTTAGCATAAGATCATTGCTTATACAGTTCATTCAACATATCTAAACTTATCCTCCTCAATCATTTGATTTACATTATGAATGAAACTGAAACAAGTCACCCTGCAAAGTCATCCTTTTTTTACTTTAGCCTTAACTGACTAAATTAACTGAGAATTAACCCCACACCTTCATCTCTAAATCCCATTAATTGTACATTTTATGCTTACAGAACATTATAGGAAGCTTCCCCAATTGCCTAGATCTTACATTCAGAATGTCACGTTTTGGCAACTGCTGTCTATTATATAATTGTAATGACATGGGGATTACTTCATTTTATTTTAGAATTGTATAAATATTATATTTTTCAAAAATAATTTAAGAAAGAAAGAAAGAAAGAAAGAAAGAAAGAAAGAAAGAAAGAAAGAAAGAAAGAAAGAAAGAAAGAAAGAAAGAAAGAAAGAAGTCATACATGGCATTTCCCTCCCTATATTTTCTCCAAAACCAGCAATGCTATGAGTAGATTGGGTTGAGAGTGGCTGACCAAATTCTCTCAGGGAGCTTCCACACTTGAGAATGAACTTCAGCCTGGCTCTCTCTGGGCCTACTCCAAGACTTCCATTACATGAATCTTTCATTTACACAAACAAAAAGCATCTTGTTGTACCTTAAAAACTGATCTGAGCTGATCCAAATTCATTTTGTCATACATCTGATGAAGCTATTTCTTTATAACTGATCTAGTACTCATTGCAGAAAACCCTTGACAAAAGGCTGTGCATTCGTTGGTCTTCTGAGTTATTCAAAAACAATTCATTGGTTTGGCATCAAAAGTCCACCATGTCTTCCACTGGAAAATTTTACTATCTTCTTATCCATCATTTGAAGATTCACCCTTTTTCCACCAGAGAATGTTCTCATGTTGGATTCATTTGGTATTATCCTAGATATTTTGACCCCATGGATTAGAGCTGAAGAGATAACGCCTCAAATATAGCAAGATGAGCCTTTTGCCATAACATGAATTCAGAAATGAAGCAAGGCAGTCTTGGAAAGAAGATTGCTTGTAGTTTATTTACAACAGAATGTAAGAAAAGGCAGATTTACAAACAATAATAAATAACTGAAAAAGCAACAATTATGTACGTATGGAAACCATGAAACTGACTCTTCTATTCACGTCTTGCATTGTGTAACTTGGAGCATTTGGTCCTTCCTTCATTACACTAACCTTATCACCAAAAACAAACAAAAAAACCCTCAGAAAACCTCACTACTATACACAACACTCAAAGTCACAAAGATTGTCACAGAACTAAAACAAAAAACTTATTTCTAGAAGGAACATTTTTTAAAAAACCATAGACAATTGTAATTTTAAGACGATGCCGTCCAAACAAAAAGACCCTTCCCCACGATTAGTTTAGCTTCAAGCCTTTATGAAAACAGAACACTGAAGGATGGTAATTAATGAGTTCCTAATGATAAGTTCATGAATGCTTCCCATCTTATGATTTAACTACCATGAAGTGCATACATTGGATGTCTTTTAAACAAAGCCATGTTCTAAAGTTCCAGTGCAGCAAATCCCAACCCAAAATTGCATGAGAGGAATTTTGCTTAACTATCGGCCCTCAACTAACCATGGGAAGGCTAACTGAGGTGTTTGGTCAGCCTGTTTTGACTTCTTCTCATAAAGAGGAACCTCAGGATCCAACCCGATGTGTGATTAAAAACACACATCTCTCTTATTATCATTCACATAAAAACAGCAGAGCAATTTTCATTTCTATTAACAAAATTTTAAAAAGTTTCATTAAAAAAAATGAAACATTGCCAATGAATCAGAAATCTGCAGTAAGAAAAATTGCCCAGAGCATTTCTATTCTAGATGATACCATTCCAGGTGGGCTCTTTAACAGTAACTTGATTTATTTATTATCCCACCTTTTATGAATAATTCAAGGGGGCAAACATAGCTAATACTCCTTCCTTCTGCTATTTTCCCCAGAACAACAACCTTGTGAAGTCTCTACCTAAAAATTGATTGGACTGTTTCTATTCATTCAAATGAAATAACTGATCCAAATGTACATCAATTGCAGTATGTACACTGATATGTGAAAAACAGCTAGGCTCAAATTTATTTTATGGCATTTTAACAACTTTTGTTGCAAACTTTCTTAGCAAATATAACCCCATGACATGTACATGGATTTTTAAAGATTTCTGTACATGGAAAGCATAAACCGATGAAAATACACCAGAGTTTTTGACAACAAAGGTTAAGCAACCTTCTTGAGACTCTCATGAATAAACTTTAAAAAAGTTTTTCTTCTTTTGCTTAGGAGGTCCAAGATGGGTCTTGAAACAGATAATTTCAGGAGCCTTCTTTTTTGATAGGAAAGGTTAATTTAAAGCCAGCAGTATATTCATTTCAGAACATAGTTCCTCCTTCCTCTTCTTAGCAATGATCAAATGTTCTCATTGAAAAAAGGGGAAACAGGCCTAAGATTCAAAAAGCCCAGTCGGGCTTCAGTTTGCTTTGCTGCACCAGACTTTATTGAAAGTGCCACTTTGTTCCACAAAACAAATAGATAAACATCCACAGGTCTGATTCTCACAAAAAACAGATAGCTAAAAATATACAGCAGATTCTGTACAAAATAAATCGGACAAGTCAACAATACAGCTCAGCTAAACTTTTTTCCCCATGGAAAAGACACATTAGTGCAACCAAAAATATGCTAGAAATTTAATTTAGTTATTCTTCTTGTGTCAGAAGCATGTTTTTATTAAAGCAGATGACAAAAATTAAGAAAGAAAAGTAAATGGGATAATTTTCTACCTTAGTGGCAAAACCTATGGAAGGAAAATAGAATGTGACAAAAGAGCGTAAAATAATTCGTGAAGAGCATAGGTGCCTGATAGTGTATACGCTGAAAAAAACATCCATTTGATTTTTGCCAATTCCTGGAAATATAGGAAAAGCAAAGAGTAGGCAGATTGACACATGGATTGTGTCAGCCATCATTTAGACATGCAGAAGAATCAAATTATGTGTATTCATTAAGCACCCAATCTGGATAGCACATCAAGTTGAACAAATAATTCTTGCTGCAGCATTGAGAGCAGAAAATATAGAAAAGTCCATTATTTTTCCATAGCATGCTATTACCTTTCTTTTTTTTTTAATATGCAGCCTTTTAACAAGCATATTCTTAAAATATATACACACACACATATATATATATAACTGAAAAACACCTGATCTTATTCCCAAGCCAAAGTATTGAGGAAGAAGTGAAATAGTTAATATAAATCAACACAATGATTTGATGTCTTGGCTTATCGATCTGTGCAAGATTCTAACAGCAGATACAGGGAGAGCAACTTTTGGCTTAAAATTACAGAAATTATCACAATTTTCTGCTAACTTAAAGCCACAAACTCAGGGTGTATTTATGTATAGATATGTAATAATAATAATGATGAAAACTGGTATTAACAAGTGTCACATAAAACTTCAGAATGCTGAGCAAGACAGAAAAAAGATATTTTGAGTAATAACTGAGAAAAGGCATGAAGCTAGATGATATGGGTGTGGAATTAAATACAGAATTAGAGCTACTACATATTTTGAGTTTTCAAATGCACATAGTGCATTCTATTCTCCCACTCTACCTTTTTATGACTAAAACCTAAACAACAGTTCTCTTGGTATGTACAATTTAAGTAAGAAGTCACTTGAGAGTTAATTGGAGATTTAAGTCTGCTACACTTTTTCATATGAAAATTCATGCTGCCATGCTTACTATATATTTTATTATTATTCAAAGTTATCTTTATCCCCCCTGAGGTCTGGATATATATTTTTATATTCCCCTTGTACGAATGCTATGTTTATGACACTTTCACAAATGATTGTACTTTAGATGTGGCTAACTACTGACTTAATTTACTAAATTAGATTCTGAATGAATTTTAAAGAAAGGAACAGATGCCAAGTGTCCTAAATTGTATATGGAGAAGTATCTTTAATTCCTGAGACTGAAGGGTGATGGAATTAGCAGGCCAATATTTTGTCTCTCCAAACTATGTGGCTGGGTGTAACTAATATCGCTTGCTGAGGTACCAAAAGCCAAAAGAAAAACACTTCTATTTTCACTGTTGGAAAAGAATAAAATTGGAGGAGCTCAGGAAGTTGGCAGGTTATTTTGTTTCTGTCAGAAGATTCCCACATTAACTGTTTTGCTCTTAAACAAGGACTAGATGAAGGCTTCTTAATAAGTTGTCAACTGTAGCAGTTTTCCTTTTCATTTTGACTTCAGGTGCCTGCAAAGGTAGTTCTTGACTTACAACTATAATGGAGCTGCCCATTATGGTTGCAAATTGTGACAGTAGTATAGTGGTTATCAACATGATTGACCTGATTTTATGACCTCTTCTGTGGTGGTTGTTAAGCAAACCAATTGTTTCCTATGGGTAGGTTTTGCTAAAAAACAGAAGCAAATGACACTTTTTGGCAAAAAATGTAATAAAACATGGTCATGGGACGTGGAATGCTACAAACAGCCATAAATGCAGGCTGGTTGCTGAATGGCTGAAGTGCTGTCATGTGACCAAATTGGTGGTGGTGGTGAATAGCTGTTGGAACTTGGAGTCAGGTTGTAAGTTCCTTGTGGTGGTCTGTCCTAACTCTGAACAATTGCTAAGAAACTGGTTGGAAGTCAAGGACTACCTGTATTCAAAGGAAGTAATAATAATGAGCATAATTTTAAAAAAAGGACCTCTTTTGGACAAAGCACTGAGTCTCACTCTCTTGAATATGATATACTAGACTCACTGGTAGACACATTTTTTAAAAAATTATTTGGATCTCCCCAAGTTTTCTTTCTTCATTTTATTCATGGTTCAGCCTTACAATGTATTCACTAGTTCATATATTTAAATATGCATATGCAAGATTCTAAAAATCTTGTGTGTGCCTTTCATTCTAAAAATCCTGTATGTATGCGCCCTTGTGCATGCGCACACACACAAACACAATTTTTAAAATGAGAGAAAGAATCTGCACAGTAAGCCTAACACATTTTATGCTACAATCTGTTGCTTTTGTTTTAACAGGCCAGCATGAACACCCTCAGCAAAACTTCAAGTTGTTGAATAGATGAATGACTGCTCACAGTGTTGCAAAAAATGGGCTGACATTTTAATGGGGTTTTCAGTCTTGACTTTCGTTAATTTCATAGGAATTCAGAAGGCCTGAATTGAATTATGAATTAATAATAGCATTGTTTCTTGGGACATATTTGTCCCATTTCGACTTTGGAACCTATTTTGTTTGTGTTTCCATTTTTCTTCCTGCAATAGGTACCAGTTCCCCAAAACCAACACAGAAAAGTTTCACAACAGCACAGAATAAAAAGGAGTTACAAATTTTTGTGCAAGATACAAATAGTCCCAGGGTCTCGAAATGATTATAATTTAAGACAAAGCTAGAGCACGTTGGTTCTTTAATTTTTGAAGAGCTTAAAGTGTGCATTAGCTACACCCAAATCCTGAGTTGTAATCTGTAAAAAGGAATCTGAATCTATTAGTATTCAAGTGTTGATCAGTGAATCAGCAGTTCCAAGGTTTACTTTAAGGTGCATTCGGCCTGAGAGTAAAAAAGGGATTTCAGAACTGGAGATATAATGGCTTGAAATGAGAAATGTAGCTAAGGAGAACCTCGATCTCTCTGGATGTCCTCACCAGCTTCATGAAATCCCTGTAACCCTCTCCAGTCATCAACACTGCAATTTTAGCTCTTCTGCTTGCAGACATTACTACAAGAGACTGCTTTTACTGCTTTTTTTTTTTTTTACAAGATACTTCATTCTGGGTTGATAGCAACATTTGTCATATGGCTTAGAGCTTTAGTTTGGGAATCAGAGCACATGAACTATGACCTTGCATGCATTTAGCTAACTAATTTCAGGGGAAGCCTAAGGGAACAGGGGAATGGGAAACGTATGATTCCAGATCAATATTTGCTTAAATCAAAACAACTACCATGAAACTTTGCAAATGATATTCTGTCAGTCATAGCTTGTCATAAGAGAAAAAAAGCCATGCTGGGTTTAGAGAGCATTTTTATCTGGATCTGGCAGCGTGAGAGTTTCTGGAGCAGACTTTTTCCGCTGACGATCTTTGGGAACTGCTAGGAATTCCGGTGCGTCTGTGGACAGAGGTGTAGACGGAGCACTAGAAGGAGCACTGCGGATCGAAGAGGGAAGGGAGATATTCGAGATGGATATTGCAGGTGGGAAGATTCCAATTTTCTTGTTGGTAGCTTCCTGAGTTGCTCGTTCAAATTCTCGGACTTCATCCATAGTCATGTCTTCAAGAAGAAGAAAGAAAGAATGGGTTAGAACAACTGTGCAAGTTGGCATCAGCACAAAGCTTTTTGGGGGTGATTTGTCTTTAAGGAGTTCATGCCCGTCAGTGTGCATATTTACTTAAGAGGAGCTATGGCCACTAGTTCAGAAGTGCAGCTGAAATCTCAGGAGCCACATCTGAACAGCATTCATCTCACTGTTAGAGTTGCTGCCCACTAAAAGAAGCAAAACAAAACTATTTTTTTCCACAATGAGCGAAAAATCTAAGCTAGCAACATTTATTTATTTCCAGAATTACGGTAGTCTTCAACTTACAACCACAACTGAACCTCAATTTTTTGTGGCTAAGCAAGGCAGTTGTGAAGTGAGTTGTGTCTCATTTTACAACCTTTTTTGGCCGTAGTTAAGCGAATCGCTGCACCTGAATTTTGTTCATGTGACCATGGGGATGCTGTGACAGTCGTAAGTGTGACAAATGGTCATAAGTCACATGTTTCAGTGCCGTTCTAATTACAAACAGTCATGAAATGAATAGCTGTAAATCGAGGGTTACCTCTATATTTTTATCTGGTTTCACTCAAAACAAGGATGAAAGTCATAAAAATGAAAGCTGAAACAAACTATAAGATGGATCCTTTGTTTCAGCTAGTATCTAGTGGTCATTCTAACTTGTTTTAGATCATCATGCTTACTATAGGGTTCTCTGATTCTTTTGTACAGGATTTCCTTATCAATGAGTTATAATGTAGCCACAGACATATATCCAGTGGGCTGCATCCAACTTTATGAAATAGTTTTATTGTGCAGTAAAATTGTCTTCATCTCTCTCCTGCCTGCCTTTCCCTTCATCTGCTTTGGAGTTACTGCCTTCAAGCCTCTGGAAAAATAAATTACCGGTAAATTCCATGGGAATACTGTGTTTCCCTGAAAAAAAGACAGGGTTTTATTTATTTTAGACCACCGAAATAATCACTTGGCCTTATTTTCAGGGAGGCCTTATTCTTTTTGAGGTACAGGAAGTGGTGAGGGTGGTCACCTCATGGCTGCTGCTGTGTTGCAATATTTTTGGGGAGGGCTTATTTTCAGGGAGGGCTTATTTTAGTGCATGCGCCCACATGCCTGATTGGGCTTATTATCTGGGGAGGTCTTATTTTCAGGGAAACAGGGTATTTCAAAGAGACTTTACTTGCAATTATTCATCCATCACATCAGCAGACAGTTAATCCAATTCTAAATACAGGTTGAAAATAAAAATTTGTAAGAGTTTAAAGTACCCTTATATTTTATATGGTAAGTTAGATTTCATGATGGAAGTATTTCTATTTTTAATTGCATCTGCTGCTCTTTTTGCCCAAATGGAATAGCTTTTAGGATTTACTGGCATTTCTGACTAGACAACAAGGACAATTTTATATTGTTAAATGCTGCTTTATTATACAGTGAGTAAATGCTGCCCTACTGTAAGTCTTAATTGTTAATAGTTCTGCAATCTTTCACCAGCATGCACTATTTTTCCTTTTTTTTTGTCCATATAGTATGGCTGTAATTAAGCCTTTCAGGACAAGAAGAATCATTTATAATTTCACCTTTTTTATAGTGAATAGGAAAACTGAAGCAGAAAACCATGATGTTTTATTGTTTTATCAGTTTCCATGCTGTAGAATACAACATAGCTGCAGTTCTCTTATGTATTTTTAAAGATATACAAATATACTTATGACCACAATTGAGCCCCAAATTTCTGTTAAGTGGGACATTTGTTAAATGAGTTTTGCCCCATTTTACAATCTTTCTTGCCACAGTTGCTAAGTGAATCACTGCTGCTGATACGTTAGAAACCCAGTTATTAAGTGAATCTGGCTTTTCCATTGACTTTGCTTGCCAGAAATTTGCAAAAGGTGATCACATGATTTTGGGACACAGCAACGGTCATAAATATGAACCAAGTTGCCAAGCATCTGAATTTTGATCACATGATCATGGGGATGCTGCATAGGTTATAACTGAAAAATGGTCATAAGTGTTGTTTTTCAGTGGTGTTGTAACTTTGAATGATCACTAAACAAACTGCTGTAAGTCAAGGACTATCTTTACCTCATATTAAAGTTTAGATAAGGAGAATAATTTAATTCTATCATCCTCCAGATACAGTGTGAAATTTTCTGTGCTCACATATGTATCACATGCCTATAGAAAAGCATATCAATATTGTACTAAAAATAGTTGAGATTATTATAAATGAAGCTCCAGTGTTTTAAAACTCAATAAAAGTATTATTAAAAAAATCAGCCTAAGTATAAGTTGAAAAAAAGCCAACACACATTTCATTCCTAACATGAGAAGAACTCAACTAAAGGCAACAAATGAACAGTGCCCCTGCAAGTTAAAATTGATTGAAAAATATATAGTGGCTTTTCCCCCCAACAATCATGAATTGTGAGTATTCAGTTGTTCAGTTACCTGAAAAAACTGCAGTCTAATTATGGTTATAACAAAAGCTCAATGTAGCCAGATCAGTTTCTTTATCTAACTGAAAAGATCTTGGATTTTTATTCAGATACATAAAATATTACATCTTGAATAATTCCACCAGAGGGCAGAGTTACTTTGTTGTAATGTGTATTTCCTTCAATTACATTACATTACAAATTTCATAGAGTAAACATCTCCTTGGTTTTTTCCCCCTTCTAACAGTTCAAAATTCAAGATGGGTTCAGCAAAAGGTTATTTGAGGTTTCTGCCCTTCAAAGCCAGGTTAATGTTTTGAATCTTGGGGAAGAGTTTCTTTAATCACAAGAAATTCCAGCTTCCTTTGAGTTTCAACTTTCCTGCAGTGAGCATGGATTCCTAAGGAAGGTAACTAAGAGAAGTTCAAATACAAAAAAACAAACAAATGGTTGTTAAGAGCTGTTTGAAACCATATACTTGGGGAAAATCTAATTAGTAAAGTTTTAAATTACCGCTCATAACTTCTGGGAGATGGATAGTGAGAAAGATTTTAAAAAGAGCTGATATCAATATTATGTGGCTCCTCAGTAACTTGGATTAATGGCTGAAGTCAGTGGTGGGATTCAGCCAGTTCGTACCATTAAGGGAGACATTTGTTAAGTGAATGTAGCCTCATTTTACAACCTTTCTTGCCACAGTTACGTGAATCACTACGGTTGTTAAGCTAATAACATGGTGGCTAAGTGAATCTGGTTTCCACATTGACTTTGCTTGTCAGAAGGTAGCAAAAGGTGAACAATGCAACCAGCATAAATATGAATCAGTTGCCAAGCATCTGAATTTTGATCATGTGATCTTAGAGAGGCTGCAATCAATGTCATAAGTGTGTAAAAGGGTCATAAGTCATAATGCCATTGTAACTTTGAGTGGTCACTAAATGAACTGTTGTAGGTTGAAGACTACCTATATTTAATCTTCGCTGACAAGATAAAACTCTCTATCTGTATTTATGTATTTCAAGAAAACAAGGTTCAGACCACGGTGGGATTCAGTCAGTTTGGAACAGTTCGGGCGAACCGGATGCTAATTTTACATCTGGTTCATCGAACCGGTAGTTGCAAGGATTGGCTGGCCCTGTCCACCCAGTTTCGTCCCTCCCAGGAGTCTCCCCCTGGCCTGTTTTGGATGCCAGGTAAGTGCAGGGCCCGCGTAGAAGCTCAGGAGGATTAAAAACGGGCCTCCCAGAAGTTCCAGATCCGGAAATGGGTCCATTTCTGGCCTCTGGAGCCTGGGGGAGCCCATTTTCCCTTTCCCGGAGGCTCAAGGAACACCTCTGGAGCCTGGGGAAGGTGAAAACACCTCCTCCCCACTGTGGTGCGGGAGGTTGAGTAGGCCACGCCCACCCAGCAACCGGGCAGAGAAACAGTTGCTAAAACTTTTCAATCCCGCCGCTGGTTCAGGCATATGGATCTATTGCATCAAAACCGTGGAGATAGTCATGAAAGACATCCAGTGCCCCCTGTTTTTTGAACATTTATGCCAAAACGAACACTGAAATTTCTTGTCCTTGTTCCCCCCGCCAACTCTATGTCAAGGGCTAGCAAGGGAAGAGATATCCTTTCCATCTGTTTCTCCTTTTGTTGACAGCCTAATTTAGGATTATTTACTTTTGACCACATGAGATCTTAATATAGGTAATCCTTGATTTCCAATATTTCATTTAGTGACCGTTCAAAGTTACAACGGCACTGAAAAAGTGACTTATGACCATTTTTCACAGTTACAACCTTTGTAGCATCCCCATGAACATGTGATCAAAATTCTAGAAACGCACAAGAGTTATGTGTAACCAGTCAACATGCTTTCCACAGGATGCAATGTAGAATGATGGTTTTTCCTTTTTTGTATTTTTGTTTTATTAAAAAAATATTTAAAAAAAATTCAGGTGCTTGGCTATTGGCTCATACTTATGACTGTTGCTGTGTCCTAAGATTTTGCAACCTTTTATCAAGTGGTCAGTGGGGAGGCCTGATTCACTTAACAACCAGGTTTCTAATTTATCAACTGCAATGTTTCACTTAACAACTGTGGCAAAAAAGGTAGTAAAATCAGTCAAAACTCACGTAACAAATGTCTCACTTAACAACAGAAATTTTGGGCTCAATTGTGATCATAAGTCAAGGACTACCTATATGAAAAGAGAGGACCTAGAAGGTACATTCTTAGTTAATATGAAAATTTGTGTGGGGGGGGGGTTCCCTAAGAATTCCCATTTCATTCTTAGTCTATTCCAGTATCCCGCTAGGTCAGGGGTCTGCAAAGTCGGCTCTTTTAAGACTGGTGGACTTCAACTTCCAGAATTCCCCAGCCAGTTAGGCTGGCTGGGGAATTCTGGGAGTTGAAGTCCACCAGTCTTAAAAGAGCCGACTTTGCAGACCCCTGAGCTAGGTGATAGCATCTACCAGTAATTAAAGTTATTAGATTTACAAAAACTAAACAGGGTTAAACTTGGTTAGTTTTTGGATGGGGGAGTATAAGAAAAACCAGGAAACTATAATGGATGGTTTAAAAAAGATTGTGAAGAGGGCAATGGCAAAATACTTCGGTACTGTTGCCAAGAATCTTATCTATGAAGTCATCCAGGGCTGAGCTTGATTGAAGGAGAGTTTACTTTTCCTAAATTAATGCTTTTTTCCCTTGGAGATAAAAGTGCCACTTTCATTTAATTTTCCTATTTGATGACTGCTCCTTGAGTGAAATGCAGTAATTTTAATGGAGCGAGAAAGTGATAAAGCCCACTTGCATACAATACCAGCCTGATTTGTACATATTACATTATTTTTCAGCATTGTATGAAGAATGAACTCATCCATTATGTCTGTGTATTATATGCCAACAAACTGGACCATGATAGCTTGTGAAATAAACCAAAGTTTAAGGAAATCCTAGCTCAGCTATCTGAACCAGGAATATTATCTATTTCTGAAGAAAACTGTAGCATTGGGATATTAATTGCCTGAATCTGATGTAATAGATCACAGCCAGTGACAGAAAGGATTGTTCCATCAATAGGCACAGCAAACAGAGACAAAACTGCCACATAGTACATTCATTTAAGCCTAACCTGATGATAACTTACTGCAGCCAAAGATGCGTACGGACATGCAGTGCAATGCATCATCCCTTGGGTTTATTTTTGATTCATACTTCAAGGATAGATGTAATCAGCAACTCAAATGCCATTCACTTTGTCATGCCTATTTTTTTTAAGCTTAGCAGAACATTCGTTCAAATGAGCACCGTTTTTTTGCTTTATTTCAAACACATAAACCTTACAGCCCCTTCATTTAAAAAAAAATAATCCCATTGTTAAAAAGACAAGAAGAGACTCTTTTGACAAAAGAGAAAAGAAATGTTCTGAAGGCATTACAGGGAAACAAGACATCAGTGTCTCTGTCCAGCCAGCTTAGAATTTTTCAATTTTTAAATGACAATTGTACATCGAAACGCATATATATAAATCTCAGGCTTCTACTCTGAGCCAACCCACCAAAATATAGACTGTATTTTTGGAGTATAAGACGCACCAAGATTTTGAAGAGGCAAATTTAAACGGCTTGTTTTTCATGAACCCACTCTTTAAAAAAAAAAAAAGAGTGGGTGCAAAACAAGCAAAAAATGGGTCGGTTTTTCGCTCAATTCTGCCCTCCACCCTCCAGGAGGACTCTGAAAGCCTCCTAAAGGCTCTACGGGGCCATTTTGGTGAAGGGGGCGGGGTTTCAGGAGGTAAAAAATGTTGTATTCAGTGTAAAAGACACACCCAGATTTTCAGCCTCTTTTTTGAGGAAAAAAGGTGCGTCTTATACTCTGAAAAATACGATAAGCTAGCAAAACCCTTTTGAACCTTGTGTTGATCCTTCCAGAACTTGATGGGGAAAATGGCATACGAGAGGCAGACAGTTGCAGTGACCAGGCCTACTCCATAGCAATCTCCTAAAGCTCAGCATGTTCTGTTCCTTGTTTGCAATTAGGAGATGGTGGGCAATATTTTTAAAGGCACTACATACACTTCCTTTGGCATGGCACTCTATTTCATCCACAGGAGATGAATGTTGATTGCACACTTTAACGTTCGTTTGTTCATGCATATTTTTCTCATACTCTCGAACATCCCCGAAAGTCATATCTGAAAAAAGTTCAAGACGATGGGACCTTCCATTAATTCAAGCTCAATTTTTAATCATAGGAAGAATTCTAGTGGGGGGGAAATTCCTTCCTAGCAAAAGCCACAAAGCAGGAAGCCAATTCTGGTATCAGTAGGCAAACAGCTAGATAAACCAGCCAAGGAAGGTAAGTTATAAGAAGGATCAGTTAAAAGGAATCATAGTATAGGGATTTGGAAAGTGGTTATTTCTGTGAAATGAGCTAGGCAAGAAAAGTGCAGGGTGCAGGCTTTGCCAAAGGCAGACATCTTCTAAAATAAATTTAGAAGATTTCCTGGTGGAAAAAAGAAGAAGGGTTAAAGAACAGCTGAAAAATCTACTTACCTTGTCAGGAACTTTGAAACACAATTATAGGGGACTACTTTAAATAGCATTATGCTGCCTAACAATATATTAAATTGTTTTCACACTACCTGGCTTAGACTGTAAGGCAGGGGTCCCCAACTCCCGGGCCATGGACCTGTGCCGGTCCGTGGCTTGATAGTAACCGGGCCGGAGTGAGCAGCAGAGAGAGTAGCGCAACTCTTAGGAAAGTGTAGCAAATGCTCCGCTATCCTGGTGGCTGGCCGGGGCGGTCCCCGGGAGCAGGACGGGGGCAACGGTCTGCATTGGAGGGGTTCGGGGCACCACCCGGCCCTGCGCAAGGGGAAGGGGCTGCCAGGCCCTCCTGCCCAGGATGCAGCCCGTCCTTCCTTGCCCCAGCCGAGGATCCTTCGCCTGGGACCCCTGGGCAGCTTTCCTGCCTGGTTGTACGCAAGGCGCTCTTCCCGGGTCACGTTCCCATGAGACGCGGCTTCCCGCCTCGGGTTCCATGTGACCGCCGAATGCGCGCGCGGCCCATGTGACTCGACTGACCCGCTGGAGGCTCCCACCGGTCCACGGATTTTTTTTTACATGAAACCGGTCCCTGGTGCCAAAATGTTTGGGGACCCCTGCTGTAAGGGATATTGAGCCATGTAGATCAGGGCTGTCAAACTCCCGGCCTGTGGGCCAAGTGCGTCGTGCGCTGGCCACGCCCATGCCCGGTTTAGTGAAGGGGGAAAAGTCCCAATATGTCACATGATGCCACCATGACATGAGTTTGACACTCCTGATGTAGATGAATAGCAGAGTACTGTAGAGTAATAGATTAACTAAACATTTTAAATGCTTTGAAAGTCAAGCTACCATCAGTATATCTTCTTTTCTTTAATTGTAAGGCTATCCAATAGAATTATACACAGTCCAGTTCTCGCCACAATAATGATAACATGAATATGTGGGCAATATTAAAAATATCTACCTGAGCATGCACACATTGAACTTTGTTTTCTCCTCTGGAGGAAAGAATGTTCTTATGTTGCAGTAGACGCTATTAAATTATATTCTTTTAGCACTTTCCTGTTTTAGCACATTTTAGTAATTCAACTCTCATAAAACATTCCATTAATACTTATTATGATTCACACATCACGTTTTCCTTTTTTTCCCTCACTTAAAATTAAGGAGCATTAAAAGGCACTGATCAAAGAGGCTTATAAGCAATGGGACCAGCATGATCAGAAACATTTCTGCCAAGCAGTATTCATGCTCTTCATTAGCAACTTTGAAGTTAATGCAAGAAGGCTGTCTTATGGCAAAGCTAACGGTGTATTAGTCAACAATCTTACACACGTTTAGAGGATAGTAAGTCACACTAAAATCATGGCAACAGGTCTTTGTAAACAAGTTTAGGATTGAGGATTAGTCTGCAATTAGAAGATGAAGCCTTTGCATTAACAAAATATGCATTTCAAAATAAATTAGATTCTGAGCAGTTCTATATTAATCCAGGGAATTCATTTGATGCCTCTAAGAAATGTTAAGGTTGATCAAAGCTGTAAAATATTCTAATTCTATACATTCATCTAATGTTATTCAACAATAATAAAACCAAAGGACTTTTGTTAAAGTCTTAAAAGCTAAAACAAAAGGATTTTTGCAATAAGACATTTATGTCAAATGGTAAAACAGTGGAAAGCTAATCTCGTGAGAACAAACTCCAGTGATATTTCCTTTTAAAGATTTATCCTTTTATACCTAAATGAAATTTTAATCTTTGAAAAGTGGTTCAGGTCTGGATAATAAAGGCTGGCTGGGAGGTTCAATTATAGATCTGAATGAAGTCCTAATATTGATTGCAGTCCATTTAATGGAACAAAATGTCAACTTTCCTGATGACCAGACTCATTTCACTCTCCTTTCCCTATTCCATGTTTTCTAACTTAGACAAATAGGGACTTGATTGCTTGATTTCAAATATTTATTACAGTGAATAACTTTTTAATTTTATTAAAGAAAAAATAATCTGATATAAAATAATATCAATTATATTGAAGTTTACAATTTAATCATTATGCTAATTTTTATGGTTGATATCTCTTTACAATGTAAGTTTAAAACTTAGTTATTTAATTGTCTTATTGCATTTATACCAATGTATATTTATATCTGTCATCCAGTGCAACAAATCAGTAGATTTAAATTGGATCTATTAAATGAGTTTTTCAACCCATTTCATACTTAATTCTTCTGATTCATGAAGCCCTTATTTAGCACTGAAGTGAACATTATGAACCAGGACAGAAACAATGCAGAATTGTGGTTTGGAGCTTGGAAGAAAGCCATTGCCTGTCTCAATTTTGGAGAAGTGGAAACTTCTGCAGAATTGTTGCTTGGCAAGAATATCCTTAACACAATTAATTATTTCTATTTCTCCTTTACTCTAAGCACTCAAGGCCACCCATATTACTGTCTCCCTTCATTTTATCCTCACAAAGATTCCCTAGCCTTAGATATATTGGCTGAAACTCATCTATGCGTCGAATTTCCATGATTGGGAATAGACTTGAAACTATTCCTAGGACAATATCTTAGCCATTACATCATGGTGCTGGTGCTGAAATTCAAACTATGTTTTTAATATCTATCACAATTTGAGAGTTGGTGCTAGTCTTTAAAACAGGTATGTTAGTTTTGAACCAGATAGATTTAGAATTTAATTCAAATTAAACTTGCTTAGATTTACAGATACTAAAGTACACATTTGATAAAATTATGAAGCCAGCATTGCAGCAGGATTGTACCCAGAGCTGCAAACAAGTATAAATATTTTAAAATTCTTAGTATTTTGTCTGGAGGATAGAACATACTCTCCTCCATGTTAGCTGTTTTAATAAAATAAAAAAATAAGCAAGTCACTCAGTACACATCTGAAATAGTTCTTGTGCTTCTAAATAGTTCTCTTAAAAAAAAGAACATGACTTACCATACCACTCATCCACCCACGCAAATGCTTGTCGGTGACCAATTAGCAATATGTCTTTGACCACCTAGGAGAATTAAGAAAGATTAAAAGACTGAGAGGAGCCAGAAACAATAGTTTGTGGTAGAGGTAAAAAACCATGGAGTATCAGGATCACTTAAAGATCTCCAAAAGCCTTAGGGATGGTCTTTGGAGATCTTCAGGAACTTTTAATTTGATTTTCTAATGAAAGAAAACCATGGAATCCAGGGCTAGAGGGTAGAGTACAGGTAGTCCTCGACTTACAACAATTTATTTATTGACCATTCATAGTTACAACGGCACTGAAAGAAACGACTGATGACCGTTTTTCCATTTATGATCATTTTCCATTTATGACCATTGCAACATCTCTGTACGTAGTCATGTGATTTACACACGGATACATAACAACCGGTTCACATTTATAATGGTTGCAGTGTCCTGGGGTCATGTAATTCCCTTTTGTGACCTTGTGATCAGCAAAGTCAATGGGGAAGCCAGATTCACTTAACAAAGATTAAGTGAACAATTGCACTGATTCGCTTAACTAATGCTTTAACAATTGCACTGATTCGCTTAACAAATGTGGCAAAAATATATATATGATAAAATGGAGCAAAACTCACTTAACAAATTTCTCACTTGGTAACATACATTTTGGGCTCAACTGTGGTCGTTAATTGAGGACTCCCTGTAATGTTATTTCAATATATTTAAGTTGGAGCAGGGTGTGCCTTTTGAGTATACAGTGTCTTGCCTGGCTGCCTCAATGTGGTTTTACCCCAGTTTGTTCATTGCACAATTCTATCCCTCTTCTGGGAATCCCACTTTTAATTTCTCCCTCGTGGTCATGTGATTCTGGCTTCCCAGCAGTTTCCCACAATGTTTACACCACAGTGAGCAAGTCAGGTGGAGAGGTTTTGTCTTTGTGCTCTACTTTGATGCACCCCACCTCTTAAATCTTCTGACAAATATTTTATCCTTTCTGTAGAGTACCATCCTGGGAAGGAACAATAGCAGCTACTGCAGCTCTGCTTGAATAAGGACAACAACATGAAAATATTCCTCTCCCAGGTTCCTGAAGGTTGTAGGCAGCCTAAGAGACTTCACACAACTAGAACCAAGTGACAAGCTGTTCAAAGCCTAGATCCCATTTCTTTCTTTCTTTCTTTCTTTCTTTCTTTCTTTCTTTCTTTCTTTCTTTCTTTCTTTCTTTCTTTCTTTCTTTCTTTCTTTCTTTCTTTTCTTTTCTTTTCTTTTCTTTTCTTTTCTTTCTTTCATCTCCAAGAGCCACAGAGGACAAGGTGGCAACAAGCTGAAGCCATCAGAGGGCAGCACCTGATTTTAGCTTTTGCATTGTTTAGGTTTTGAGAAATTCTGTATAATTGGCACTTTCAAATATCAGAGGTTTAACAGCTATTGTTTTTTTGGGTGGTGGTGGTGCTATTTAACTGTTTGCCTCCATGAGAAGTTAGGAAGGTGTCAAAATGATACGGAGATTCATAGGGACTGAACTGAAAGCTGATTTCACTTCATCTGGTGAGGATCTCCTTGATATTCCTGGCCTCTTACTGGAAAATATCTTTTCTGCAAGCCTTGGATAACTCCCCCATCCTCTTAGGGTGAAGCTGGCAAGTGATTTTGTGGCTAGAACTAAACGCCCCTTAACAGACTTACTATGAGCTTACTTTCCCATCTTCCACATAATGGTGAATGATAATTCTTTTGGTTTGACATTTTTATTGAGTTATAGGGTAAAATAAGATACAAAATACAAAAGTAAATAGGAGAACGGTGGGGAGGAAGAGGGGGAAGAGAAGTGAGGAAGGGTTGGGAAAAAAACCCCAATAGCAAGTAGTAGTAAAGTGACTAGGAAGTGCACATTATCTTTGAGTAGCTAGCTGGAAAAACATGTTCCTGCTTTGTACAACTGAGCAGAAGAGAACCAAGGTCATGGCAGCAGGCAACTTTTGAGGGATGGCTCATAATAATAGCATTGCATTCTCATCTCCCTGATCCCTAGACATAAAACAGTATATAAAAGTAGTCCTTGACTTACAACCATTGGCTTAGTGACCGTTTGAAGTTAGAATGGCACTGAAAAAAATAACTTATGACTGTCGCAGCTTCTCCGTGATCAAAATTCGGATGCTTGGCAACTGACATGTATTTACGATGGCTGCCCTGTCCTGGGGTCATGTAATCACTTTTGGTGATCTTCTGACAATCAAAGTCAATGGGGAAGCCAGATGCATTTAACAACTGTATTACTGTCTTAAAAGCTCAATGATTCACTTATCAACGGTGGCAAGAAAGGTTGCAAAATGGGACTAAATTCACTTAAGAACTGTCTTGCTTAGCAATGGAAATTTTGGTTCTAATTGTGGTTGTAAGTCAAGGACTACTTGTACCTGTATATTAAGATACAATTTGGGGCTCAATTGTGGTTGTAAATTGAGGAGCACTTGTACCTACCTGTGTTTTTCAGAGTAGAAGACACACCAAGATTTTGAAGAGGAAAATTTAAAAAAAAATGTTTTGCACTCTGCATACCTTCCAAAAATGACCCATTTTTTGAAAAAACGGGTCTGCTTTTTGTTAAAAAAAAAAGGTCATGCATAGCCTTTAGGAGGCCTATAGAGTACTCCTGGGGGCTCAGGGGGGGGCAAAATTGAGCAAAAAACGATCTGTTTTTTGCTTATTTCTGCCCTCCCCAGCCCCCAAGAGCACTCTGAAAGCCTCCTAAAGGCTATGCACCGCCATTTTGGTGAAGGGGGCGGAGTTTCAGGGGGCAAAAAAAATGCTGCATTCAGTGTATAAGACGCACCCAGATTTTCAGCCTGTTTTTTGAGGGAAAAGGGTGCGTTTTATACTCCGAGAAATACGGTATATACTAAGATGCAATCTTTTTGTAGATGGGATACAATGTTTTACTTAGTGTTAAAATATTTCTGCTTAAAACAAAGCAATATGGCCCCTGACATATTTAGTTTGAGTATTTAGACTCCAGGCAATCTCCTCTCGAAAAAGCAAGTCAAGAATTGGGGCATAATTCATAGAAAGTGAATTTTACTATATTTGAAACATGGAACAGCTGTTTATCATCAGGGTAGATTTATCTAGACGCCATGTATAATCAGCTAGATGCAAAACATCATCAGAAATAGTGCTGCATTCCCTGAAAATAACATCTCTATCCTCTTATATTCTGCAGAATTTCCTTTTCATTTTGTTCTTCTTTGTCTGTTTCAGACCTTCAATCTAAAATAAGCCCAAAAAATGTGCAGAATTGGAGGACATAAATTACAAGCAGATTACATTAGCAAGTGAACACATAGCTAAGGATTTATCTCTCTCTTTCGTGCACATCAAAGGCATCAAAGGGAAGAGAAATGTTGGTTAGTTTCATTTTCATGTGCAGGTTTCTGTCAAGATAGACTGAAAAACAGTGCTGTAGTGGGTCAGCAGCCATGGTGCTTGTCAGCAGAAACTACCTGAGAAAGTGTTAATCATGCTATTTTGGAAGAAAATTGGGGTTGGTGAATTGATATAATGATAGGGCCTCTAAGAAAGCTTTTTCTAATAAACTGTGTATTCTGTCAATAGGATAAAGTTAATCTGATGGGATTAGAGCCAAGGAAAGGGCACAACTTCCTTGAAGATAAATACTTCAACTGTACAACTTAATTGTTTTTAAGAAAAAAATAAAAAGAAATAGCATTCAATGAAATTGTGTGTTGTAGAGAGAAACAGAGAACAGAGATAATTTATTATTTTTCTCTAAGTACAGGACTTTGACTCAAATGAGGCCAGCTCAACTTGGCAATTCTCTACTACTCAATGGGTTGGTGGTGCCCACCAACTTGGCAGGCTTAAAAATGGATTAGGTAAATTCATGGACAAGATAAAGGCTGTAATAGGTGGTCTCCAGGACAGGAGTCCTGATTTGCCTTTACGTTTTAGACAAATCTGCCTTCTCTTTTCTTCTTAAAAGAAATCGCAATTATTTTGATTCCGTATCTTCAGAATGACATGCAATTCTGAATTCAGGAAAACTAAGTCGTACCCGATAATTGCTTCTCTTGTTATGAATTATGAGGACATAATTCATTTCAGTCTTAACTTTTCCCTTTCAGCTCCTGCCCCAACTTCTTTTTGTTGGCACTGTTTCATAGTTCCATTGTTACTTTTTCTGAGTCAATCATTCCTTGCCTTCTGCTTGTTTCTTTTAATTCTGCCATCCTTAATTCTTCTTTCTCTCTCTTTTTCCCTTATACACCACTCTGTGAAAGTTCAGTGGATTTATAAATGGATTTTCATATATAAATTGTCATGGTGCATCTCAACCGGGCTGAGATTTGCAACATCACGATAAAGCACGTAGATTTTCATGGAAATCACTCTCATTATGGTTAAGGTAAAGGTAAAGGTTCCTCTCGCACATATGTGCTGGTCATTCCCGACTCTAGGGGGTGGTGTTCATCTCCGTTTCAAAGCTGAAGAGCCAGCGCTGTCCGAATACATCTCTGTGGTCATGTGGCTGGCATGACTCAACGCTGAAGGCGCACCAAACACTTTTACCTTCCCACCAATGGTGGTTCCTATTTTTCTACTTGCATTTTTACATGCTTTTGAACTGCTAGGTTGGCAGAAACTGGGACAAGTAATGGGAGCTCACTCCGTTACATGGCACTAGGGATTTGAACCACTGAACTTCCATCTTTCTGATCGACAAGTTCAGCATCTTAGCCATTGAGCCATCGAGTCCCACCCTCATTATGGTTAAAGGATGTTATATTTTGGAATAAAAGTACACATTATTTCCTGCTTT
Source organism: Rhabdophis nuchalis (assembly GCA_039707465.1). Taxonomy (NCBI): domain Eukaryota; kingdom Metazoa; phylum Chordata; class Lepidosauria; order Squamata; family Natricidae; genus Rhabdophis; species Rhabdophis nuchalis. The sequence continues at coordinate 157,198,017 of CM077646.1, read as the reverse complement.
TTTTTCTTTTTGCGTTGTTAACCTTTAGTAGATATCCTTTGTGGTTGTGTTTAATCCTTGAATCAATTTATTGCAATCCTGATGTTGTGCAAACACTGTTTCAGTTTCGGTGGTGTTTTACACATTAGGACCCCGAGTAAACATATACCGTAATCAAAGAGACTTTCCTCACCCAGAAACCCCAGCCCTTTTTATAGTTTTATAATATCTTGGCAAGATAGAAATATGTACCCTGTGTCTTCTTGTTTCCTATATGTCTAATAAACTGTATTATATTTATTGTGGTAGCGCAACTATTTTGAGGATGATTGGCATGAATTTCCTCCCTCCCTCTCTCTCTCTTTCCTAAAATCCTGATATTTCCCTTAGGAATTAATCAATGACTGAACAAAACGAGTCACAGGGATGCATTTCCCTTGAAAAGGTGAGAACTCAGAACGAAGTGTATATGCCATAGCCTTGTAGCAGCAAGGTAGTCTGATGTCACAGTAAGTGGAAAGTGACTAAAAGTCAGAGTAAATAATTGTAAACATTTGTAAATATAATCACATCAACTTTTTGAATAATGCTCATTGCTGATCAGGCAACTTGCCACAATTTTCTCCATATAAAAGCTGCACAGGATGGGGCGGGGGTGGAGGGAAGATATGCAAACACTTCCCCTTACTCACCTTGTGAACAAACTGTTCAACTCGAGTCTGAAGTCCCCATACTTCAAATTTCACAGATACAAGTTTGTAGGAGCACATAATAGGGTCTTGAGTTTCTCTCCAACCTTCTTTTAATAGGCCTCTCCCAGTCTTCTCTGATTTGAAGCATTTAGGATCCTATTGAGAACAAGAAGACTGAGTGAGCAGTCTAGCTAAGAAAACTATCTTTGAAAGTCTGCAACTTACAATCACAATTGAGCCCAATGTTTTTGTTATTAAGTGAGACATTTATTAAGTGAGAATGTTACCCCATTTTACAACCTTTCTTGCCACATTTGTTAAGTGAATCACTGCAGTTGTTTAGTTAGTAATATGGTTGTTAAGTGAATCTGGTTTCCCCATTGAATTTGCTTGTCAGAAGGTCACAAAAAGTGATCACATGACCCCAGCATCTGTCATAAGTATGAGTCAAATGACAAGTGTCTGAATTTTAATCACATGGGATGCCACAATGGTCGTAAGTGTGAAAAACGATCATATGTCACTTTTTTCAGTGCCATTATAACTTCGAATGGTCACTGAATGAACTGTTGTAAGTCAAGGACTACCATTCTAATAAGAATGGGACTTCACAACCTAATTTCTATCTATGTCAAGAACAATGTTCACTTTGTGTTGCTTTTCGATATTTATTAATATTAGGTCTGGAAGCTGGTTGCTTGGAAAAGCAGACTGGAGATTTTAGCAAAACCCCAATCCTTATTCTTAAATCATAACTGAAGTGTTTTTCTTAGCCCCATTTAATATTCTCTCTAAATTTACATTTGTGAGTTTGGCAGCCACATACTTGAAATGAAATGAAATAAAATAAAGGAAACTGAATGCAGTATTTCAAGTGTGGCCTTACCAAGGCATTATAATACCACTTTATAATGCCTTGGTAAGGCCACACTTGGAATACTGCATTCAGTTTTGGTCACCACGATGTAGAAAAGATGTGGAGACTCTAGAAAGAGTGCAGAGAAGAGCAACAAAGATGATTAGGGGACTGGAGGCTAAAACATATGAGGAACGGTTGCAGGAACTGGGTATGTCTAGTTTAATAAAAAGAAGGATTAGGGGAGACATGATAGCAGTGTTCCAATACCTCAGGGGTTGCCACAAAGAAGAAGGAGTCAAACTATTCTCCAAAGCACCTGAGGGCAGAACAAGAAGCAATGGGTGGAAACTAATCAAGGAGAGAAGCAACTTAGAACTGAGGAGAAAATTCCTGACAGTTAGGACAATTAATCAGTAGAACAGCTTGTCTCCAGAAGTTGTGAATGCCCCAACACTGCAAGTCTTCAAGAAGATGTTGGATAGCCATTTGTCTGAAATGGTATATGGCTTCCTGCCTAGGCAGGGGGTTGGGCTAGATGACCTCCAAGGTCCCTTCCAACTCTGCTATTGTATTTATTTAGGTGTAAGCAAATAAAGAACTGAACTGTGGGAGAAGGCGTTGATCATCAGGTGAGAGGTTTTTTGTGCACAAGCTACAGCAATCAATCAATAAACCTTCACGTGTGGATGTGACTGATGTAGGAGATGACCAGGCTGAGCCTTAGGGCAGGAGTCAAGTACAGGAATCAGTTTGGAGACACCTATGTCCCTGTAAGAGTCCTATTTCTAACTCCCCTTGAAGTCCGTTGACTCCTATCTGGCACCAATTTGCCTTGACCATTACTAGTTCAGGTTCTTGTTTATAGGTGGCATGAAATAAACTTGTAATTCATTTGACTCTCTCCTGGTTCCTAACTTCTTGTACCTGATGCACGAACCCAACTGGAGCTCCCTGTGTCTTGAGCTAGGCAAGCCTGATAGTTGCTTAACAGCCATGCGATTTGCTTAATGACTTTCTGTAAAAATGGTTGTAAAAACAAGTCCGGTCAAATGATGCCTTGACTTATGATCACAATGTTTTACGATCAAAATTCCAGACTCCACTGTGGTCATAAGTCAAGGACTACCTGTATCTTCTGAGGTATCAAATAAAAGTAGCTTTGCAATGTTTAGTACACATAGTATAGTTACGTTAAGCTGTACAAGGATCAGGGCAGAGGTAGGATGCTGATTGGGTGTTGATATTCTGGTTCAAAATTACAAACGTAGGCTAAAAATTGCCACATTCTAATAAGCTTCCATCAAATATTACTTCCGTTGTAAATGTATGCATTTGTTTGGGGCAGAGTAAGATTTACTAAAAGGCAAAATCTTTTTGAAATGTTTAACCTGCTTACATCCCCTTTGGGTCAATGGATAATGTATTGCACATTTTAATTTTGATATTTAAAGTAGATTTGCAACTAGTTGGGGCCATTTTGATACCAGATAATTCTCTGTTTTCCATGCTTCAAGGGCTCATCTCATTCATAATCCTGGCAATCTAAAAGAGCTTCTTCAATGTATTTGGAAGTAGGTTTTCCAAAATATATTTGGGACATTTCTCTCCTCCACTCCCACCCCCAAAATAATTACATTTGGCAGCTTCTTCCCCCCCCCCCCGCCCTCCCTTTGATTCCAAAGCAAATACAGCGCAGATAAAGAATTGCATCTGCCTCGGGAGCGCTCAAGGCTTGAAAGTGCTATTTTAAAACATCCTGTGCTTGGCATCACAATGTACTGAAAACACGGAGCAATTTGTGCTATTTGGAAGGAAAATTATTCCATCGAAATGAGTTTGCCACATAAATTATGTTTGACTGAAGCCCAGAAGGGAGCAAAGGAGAATTCTAACACGAGTGATTGAAAAAGGTCTTTAACATCGCGCTTGCAGAACAATTATAAAGTGAATCTTACGCTAAATGTAAGTGGGTTGTTTTGCTTTTCGCAGGCACTTGATGACAATAGGGAAAGAAGGCAGTGAAAAAGATGTCTGTGAGGAAGCTTTAACAAGGCTAGGAAATTTCACTGCTCTTGAAGGCTGATGAGTATAAATGGCACCATTGATATTCTAAGAAAAACTCTGTATGCTGAAGGGAATATATGTATGTGTGTATATGGGTGTCTGCGCACACACATGCATCCACAGCCACACCAGTGGTGGGTTTCAAATTTTTTAGAACCTACTCTGTAGGTGTGGCCTATTTTGTGGGCGTGGCTTGGCAGTCATGTGACAGGGTGGGAGTGGCCACCTTTTAAAATGTGAAACTCATTTAACAACGCTCTTGCTTAGCAACCAAAATTTTGGCCTCAATTGTGATGATAAATTCTTTCTTTCTTTCTTTCTTTCTTTCTTTCTTTCTTTCTTTCTTTCTTTCTTTCTTTCTTTCTTTCTTTCTTTCTTTCTTTCTTTCTTTCTTCCTTCCTTCCTTTCCTTTCCTTTCCTTCCCTTCCCGTTGGGTCACTGGCAGCGGCGGGCCAGATTTACTTCCAGGTACGCCGGTGGAACCCCCTCTCACCAGTTCTCTAAATTTCACCAACCGGCTCTCGCGAGTAGGTGCGAGCCTGCAGAAACCCACCACTGATCCACACATACATCCTAAGGCACCTGACAAATTGCTTTGGAAACTCCTGCAAATCTGTGATGTAGAATCTACTAATCTAGACAAAAATAATAATGAAATACAGGTAGTTCATTTAATGACCGTTCAAAGTTACAGGGGCATTGAAAAAAAGTATCTTATGATCCTTTTTTACACTTATAACCCTAGGATCACGTGATCAAAATTCAGATGCTTGGCAACTGACTCATATTAATGACGGTTACAATGTCCCAGGATCACATGATCAACTTTTGCGATCTTCTAATAAGCAAAGTCAATGGGGAAGCCAGATTCACTTAACAACCGTGTTTGTTAACTTAACAACTGCAGTGGTCCACTTAACGAATGTGGTAAGAAAGGTTGGGCAATGGGGCAAAACCTACGTAACTGTCTTCCTTAGCAACAAAAATTTTGGGCTCAATGGTCATTGTAAGTCGAGGACTACCTGTATTACATTTACAAAGTAGAATTTTACTGTAGGATTTCTTCCCTTTATTAGTGAACTAGGATCTATCTGTATGGATCTGATAAGTGGGAGAACCACCGTAGGAGGAGAACCGCCCTACAGTGGTTCTCCTCCTACCTCTCCAGTCGGTCGCAATTTGTGTTGGCAGGGGGGCAGAGGTCGACCTCGAGACCCCTCACATTGGGGTGCCTCAGGGGTCGGTCCTCTTGCCACTCCTGTTCAACACATATATGAAGCCGCTGGGCGAGATCATCCGTAGTTTTGGGGTAGAATACCACCTGTACGCTGATGACACACAGCTGTACATATCTACCCCAAACCACCCCAACGATACCGTTCAAGTGATGTCCCGGTGTCTGGAAGCCGTACGGGTCTCAATGGGAAGCAACAAACTCCGATTCAACCCGTCCAAGACTGAGTGGCTGTGGTTTCCGACGTCCCGGTACAACCAGTTGACACCATCACTGGCCATCGGGGGCGAACATCTAGCCCCTGTGGATAGGGCACGCAACTTAGGCATCCTCCTGGATTCCCGGCTGTCTATGGAAGATCATCTGACGGCCGTGGCCAGGGGGGCCTTTTACCAGGTTCGCCTGGTACGCCAGTTGTGTCCCCTACTGGACCGGGATGCCCTTCGCACAGTCACTCACGCGCTTGTGACATCCCATCTAGACTACTGTAACGCTCTCTACATGGGGCTCCCATGAAAGAAGACTACAGCTAATCCAGAATGCGGCCACGCAGGGAATCTTGGGAGCCCCAAGGCATTCCCACGTAACGCCGCTCCTGCGCGAGCTGCACTGGCTGCCTGTGGCCTTTCGGGTGCGCTTCAAGGTGTTGATTACCATCTTCAAAGCGCTCCATGGCACGGGGCCTAGTTATTTGCGGGATCGTATCCTACCCCATACATCCCTTCGGCCGATTCACTCCCACAGAGAGGGACTTCTCCGGGTGCCGTCCACTAGGCAGTGCCAGCGGGCGACGCCCAGGGGAAGGGCCTTCTCTGTGGCGGGCCCAACCCTCTGGAACGACCTACCCCCCGAACTCAGAACTATCGCGGACCTCCGCTCCTTCCGCCAAGAATTGAAGACGTATTTCTTCCATCTTGCCGGTCTGGCCTAATCCCCACTATCAAGCTCGCTGACTGAATTTTAAATTGTTTTTAATTGGATTTTTAAGGGTAAGAGTTTTTAAGATTTTAGCACAGGGTTTGGTATTTAATTGTTTTTTAATATTTATTATTGCCATGTTTTATATTCTCTATTTTAATCTCCTGTGCACCGCCCCGAGTCCCTTCGGGGAGAGTGGCGCGGTTTATAAATTTAATAATAAAATAAATAAATAAAAAAGTGTATTCAGCTAGCCCAGGGGTCGGCAATCTTAAACACGCAAAAAGCTACAAAGGTCCTAACTTGAAGCCCCCCCTCCCCCCCGGTTCAATTCTGGAGCCGATCAGAAGTCCAGTTCCCCCACCATAGAGTCTCCTCCTAGCGCGGTGTCCTTTTTCCACTACCCGTCCTAATTGAAAACGCTATCAATTGGGTTGCCGACAGGCAATAGGGAGCCGCAGCAGAGGGATGAAAGAGCCACATGTGGCTCAAGAGCCACATGTGACCGACCCCTGAGCTAGAATCCAGCCTGGAGGAGACACACTCTCTGATATTTCCTACTATACACATTTATTGTTTATAGTTTATAGTCTATGAAGGGTGCATAAATCAAGATTCCAAATTGGGAGATTTGAGATCTGAATTGACTTAATCAAGCTACTGTTCCAACATTTTTATGATATCTTTCTTGTTATTGGATTTGGTGGTTGTTGTTGTTTTTGGAGTGGGTTTTTTTTTTGCTATTTTTAGATTTCTGTTGCTAAGTAAGATATTTATTGAGCTTTGCCCCATTTTATGATCCTTCTTGCCACAGTTGTTAAGTGAATCACAGCAATTAAGTTAGGAATATAGCTAAGTGAATCTGGCTTCCCCATTGACTTTGCTTGACAGACTACCAAAAGCTGATCGCATGACCATGGGACACGATAGCTTTTACAAATACGAGCCAGTTGCCAAGTGTGCAAATTTTGATCATGAGACACAAGGATGTTACAATGATCCTAAGTGTGAAAAACGGTCATAAATCACTTCAAACTAAAAGAATGGTTGTAAATTGAGGATGACCTGTATTGTTTTATTTGATCTTCTTACTGTAAGGAAAGAAATGTAAGCCCCTTAGAATCTCTCTGGATCGGAATGATGTGTGAACCAGGGGTGAAATTCAGCAGGTTCTGGAACCGGTAGCAGAAATTTTGAGTAGTTCAAAGAACCAGCAAATACCACCTCTGGCTGGCCCCAGAGTGGGTTGGGAATAGAGATTTTGCAATATCCTTCTCCTGGAGTGGGGAGAGAATGGGGATTTTGCAATATCCTGCCCCTGCCAAGCTCACCAAACCACACCAACCAAGCCACGCCCACAGAACCAGTAGTAAAAAAAAATGAATTTCACCACTGGTATGAACCCTATTAAATACTCTGTAACTTTGATCCACACCATATCAGGAAATCAGGCATGATATGCAACTTTTTAAAAAATATTTATTATTATTTTTTGCAAAAGGGGAAGAGATTTGTGTCTTGATACAGAACTGACAAGAGTAGTAAGCTCTGATTGGCTGCTGATTCTGCATGTCCTGTACTGTAAATGTGCAAGGAAGTAAATACACTTATATTTGTGGTGATTATAAATATAGAGAGCCCCTTTCGTGTAGCGGTGAAGGCATCAGGCTAGAAACTGGGAACTATTGAGTTTTTCCTGCCTTACCCATGAAAGCCAGTGGGTGACTTTGGGCCAACATTCACCTCCCAGGCTTGCTATTGTAGGAAAAATAGGAGGAGGAAGGATGTTAGGTATCCCAAAGGTGCTTTTTCAAGAGGCAACTGGACCTTTTCTTGCTTTTCTTTGAAGATGTTTCACTTCTCACCCAAGAAGGTTCTTCAGTTCTGAAAAAGCACCTGTTGAAAAGCACCTTTGGGAGAATCGTGACTTGGTTGACAGAATCTTCCATGGAGTGTTAGGTATGTTTGCCGCCTTCAGTTCATTTATAATAATAATGAAGGCGGGATATAAATAGATAAATAAATAAGCCCACTTCTGAAAAGCCCTGACAAGAAAACTGCAGGGACCAATCCAGGCAAGGAACATGGACTCAACATTGAGTCAAAAGTACACGCGTATTTAGAGAGCCAGTTTGGTGTAGTGGTTAAGGCATCAGGTTAGAAACTGGGAGACTGAGTTCTAGTCCTGCCTTGGGCACAAAGCCAGGTGGGTAACCTTGGGCCAGTCACTTTCTCTCAGCCTTAGGAAGGAGGCAGTGGAAAACCACTTCTGAAAATCATTGCCAAAAAAGCTGCAGCAACTTGACCAGGCAAGTTTCCCAAGAATCAGACTCAACTGAATGTTAGAAAAAATATTATAAATAATCAGAAGAGGCCATTCCATCCTTGCTTCATTTTCATGGTAAAGTCAGATCGCTTAGCGGCTCTGAGAAAGGCTTGTCTTCTTGAATTGCCCATAGAAATTAGTGCCTCTTTTCCTAAGATTATATTTTTAGCTGTTTTATTTTCGTACGATGATACTCTGCAAATGGATAACTATGGCTGAACGTAATACTGGACGCAACATTCAGCTTCCTGAAAACATTTTATCTTTTCAAATGGAATTTTCATGTGGTTCCTTGTGGTTAAAGAAAAACATAGGCGTGTATATGCGCCAGCCATAAAAGTTGTTTAAAAAAACAATTAAATAAAATTTTTTAGTGAACAGGAATGTAATTAATGTGTGTTACACAGGCTCCTCATGGGAGGAGCAGTATAAAACAGCGCAAACACAAGGAAAGCAGGAACATAATCTTTATTTGTGCAAACTTAACAGCTCTTAACTTTTTGGTTCCTTAAAGCAAAATGTGTGCGTGGGGGGAACCAACGTAAAGTGAGGAGGTGCTGGTTTCTGCAAACAAAGAACATGCATTTGTTATAGGGCTTTCTCATAGGGCTACGGCCATCCGTACAGTAGCTCAGCACTATTGTTAGATACGCTGAACTTCTGTATCCTCTCAAGTTTTGGAAAGCAGGAAGGAATGCTCTTTGTGACTGATTGCTAGCAGCAATATCTATGTCATGTTTACTGTTTTAATCCAAATATTATACTTGGAGTCTAGGTGTGTGAGACTGTGTGAAGGAAACCAAGGAGCAGGAGGTTTAGTACATATGAGAAGAGGCAACACAAGGCAGTTGTGAAAGCTCTGGAAAGAAAGTGCTTCAAAAAGATTCCACTCTAGCGAACTCACAGTGAGTCTGCCTGGGAATGTTTTCAAGATTAGTATCTAGTAGAATTGCATCCATGAGGCCTTTCTGAAATCCGAGTGATTTCTTTGTTTCTTTGGTTTGCCAACTATGTGAGGCTGGTCAACATGCCATTCAGATTCCAATGTTTGGAGTGGCATTTAGGAGGAAGGAAAGGCCGCATTTGACAATTTTTGGCTATTTTCAGCAACCAGGAGTTCAGCAAAATTTTGCTGACCCATCTCCAGAATGTCTCCTGTCCTTCCTCTGTGCTCAAGATGCAATACAGGACTCAAAGGTTCCTTTTTTTCTACCAGGAGAGAGTCATAAAGCTGCTTTAATAGTGAAGGGACTGACTGTATTCCTACTGCTGTGTAGGTAATCCTCGGTTAACGACTTGTTCAGTGGCTGTTCGAAGCTATGAAGGCACTGAACAAGAGTCCTCAAAGTTCTGGCTGTCCCAGACACCCCAACCACACATAATTACAATCGGGATTCTTGGCAAGTGGCTCACACTTATGACGGTTGCAGTTTTCTGCAGTCCTGTGATTGTTGTTTTGAAGCTTCCCTGCTGGCTTCCTACAAGCAAGTCAATGAGGAAGCCGGCAAAGAAGATCACAAGTTGCTCCTTTGAGTTGCCCCCATTTTCACTGCTCTTTCTCCCAACGCCCCCAACTACAGAATAGCTCCATGGTGCACATCCATAACATCTCCTGCCCACCCTTTATAGTTCACACATGCCTGGCCACAATGGCATGGTGCCGCAGTAGCCACCCATGCCCCTTCATGCAACGGGAAACAGCCACCTCCGGCCCCACCATGCATATGCTACAGCAGGCACTTAGCTGCCCATTACAGGCCTCCTTGCAGGACTTGCAACTTCCTGCAGCTTCTCCACTGATTTTGCCTTTTGGAAGCTGGCAGGAAGTTGCAAGCTGTTGGATGCTGGCAGGAGGTCCTCACTTAACAACTTATTATGCCTTGGGGACTGCCTGGATTGCCGTGGCTAAGCGATGTAGTCATATAACATTGTACATGATGACTGCATCACTTACTAATGGAAATTCTGGTCTGAGTTACCATTGCTGAGTGAGAATTACCTGTAATGCATTATTTCTTTTAAGAGAGCTAACCAGCTTACTCCTGGTTCATTGTAATAGAAGTTGCACGTGAGCCAGCCAGCAAGTGAATGGGCCCTACAGTTTGCAAAGGTTCTTCATCTCCTTTGCCAGTCAGTTCTATTGCAGGAACACAGCATGCTGTCCCAAAACATACTTGGCATCTATCTGCATATTTATATTTATGGGGTAATGAAAAATATCAGAAGACTCATAAGTGGACATCATGGGAGATTTTTTTAAAAATAGGAATACTGATCTTGAGTGAAATATCAAATTCCAATTGTAACATCTTTTTAAAAAAATGTGATTTTGAGTCCCTCTAGTCCAGCGATGGTGAACCTTTTTTAGCTCGCGTGCCATAAGTGGGGGGAGCGCAAAGGGGTCATGTGTGAGCGTGCCGCACCCATAATGCAATGCGCAACCACACCTGTGTGCATGCACGCACTACAGGTGCTGTCCCCCATTTTATGCATGCTTTTTTTGCCCTCCCCAGGCTCCATAGGCTTTATAGCAGCCTGGGGAGGGCGAAAACAGCCTCCCCGACTCCCTGGAGGCCCACTGGAGGCTTCAGGGACATTCAGGAGGCTTCCCTGAAGCCTCCGGAGCACTTAACAGGACCCTCCGAGCAAACCAGAAGTGACTTCCGGTTTGCTCAGAGGGCCATTTTTAGTCATCTGGAGGCTTCAGGGAAGCTCCTGAAGCCTCCAGAGGGCCTCCGAGGGGCAGTGGGGAGGCTGTTTTTGCCCTCCCTAGGCTCCTATAAAGCTTGGGGAGGGCGAAAAATGGCTTTAAAAATGGCTGAATTCAGCTGGCCAGTGCGCACATGTGCGCTAGCCAGCTTAGAGGGCAATGCCTCGCGTGCCCTGAGAAATGGCTCTGCGTGCCACCTGTGGCACGCATGACATAGGTTCACCATCCTGGCTCTAGTCTAAGAGAAGAAGCAGTCCACTCCCACAATGCTGTGCCTTCTTGCTAACAAAAGGAGTGCACTCAGCGAATTGGTTGTTAAACCGGTAGGATCCATCTATCCCTGGCTAGTTGGCCTTTGATGACCCAGGAAGTTAGAGAGGCCTTTGGTCTACTCCAACAGTCTTTCTCATGTGCTTTACAGCACAAATGTACGATCCAAATTATCACACATCTGCATATGATATGTAGGAATATTTCTTGGTTCCAGCTCGTAGCATGATTTAAAGAATAATAACAACCAAACTACTTGAGAATGGGAACATTCGCCGCAAGGTGTTTCCATGAGTTACTTGCACAATATAAGTCAAAAGCGTTGTGTCCTTTACTTACCTCCGATTCCTTGTAATAGCGCTCAGGAATTTCATCACAGGCAATATCAATGAAGCAGACTTCTCGGTCAAGATCTTTGGCTTCATTATCAAATATCTGCAAGATTTAAAACAAAAACACTTAAATGTTTTCATAGACCCACATATTCTGAAGCTAAACTCTGTGAACGTTGTGTACTGGCACAACTTGTTTCAAGGAACAACTACTAGTTTCAAAAGTGGCAGGATATGTTTTTGGTCTTGGTTCCAAATTATAGGTTGGCTGTACACAAATTATTCAGGTTGCAGGCAATAACTTCAATGCACAAACCCAAATTTACTTCCTGCCTCTGACCAGTTTTCCATGTTATTCTCATAAGTGACACAATGAAAACGTGATTTAAGAGGTAAGATGGGGAAAAAACTCAAGAGGCAAGCAGCCCTTTCCTAGCCCTTTCAGAATAAAGATAAAGGTTTCCCTATCCAGTTGTGTCTGTCTCTAGCGCACGGTGCTCAACTCAATTTCTTAGCCAAGGGAACCAGTGTTGTCCAAAGACATTTTCCATGGTCATATCAATCAATCAATCAATCAATCAATCAATCAATCAATCAATCAATCAATCAAAATTTAATTTGTAGACCGCTCCCTCTCCCCGAGGGGACTCGGGGCGGTGCACAGGAGGTGAAAAACGTACAAACATGAAAACATTATAAATATAAAATCAAATTAAACAATTAAGTCCCTGTGCTAAAAACCTAAAATCCTTAAAAACTAAACTCCTTAAAAACCCAGTTAAAACAATTTGAATATTCAGATTAAGGCTGGAAAGGTAGATTAGGCCAGGCCGGCCTGCTGGAAGAAATGAGTCTTAAGCTTTTGGCGGAAGGAGCGGAGATCCGAGGTTGTTCTGAGCTCGGGGGGTAGGTCGTTCCATAGGGTTGGGCCCGCGACAGAGAAGGCCCTTCCCCTGGGCGTCGCCCGCTGGCATTGCCTAGTGGACGGCACCCGGAGAAGCCCCTCTCTGTGGGAGTGAATCGGTCGAAGGGATGTATGGGGCAAGATGCGATCTCGCAGATAACTAGGTCCCGTGCCATGGAGCGCTTTGAAGATGGTAATCAACACCTTGAACTGCACCCGAAAGACCACAGGCAACCAGTGCAGCTCGCGCAGGAGCGGTGTTACGTGGGAATGCCTAGGGGCTCCCGCGCGGCCACATTCTGGACTAGCTGCAGTCTTCGGGTGCACCTCAAGGGAAGCCCCATGTAGAGAGCATTACAGTAGTCTAGACGGGATGTCACAAGGGCATGAGTTACCGTGCGAAGGGCATCACTCATGCCCTGTGACATTCCGTCTAGACTACTGTGGTCAACATTGCTATATGAAATGGTACCTATTTATCTTTTCACATTTTCATGTTTTCGAAATGCTAGGTGGGCAGAAGCTGTGGCAAGTAACAGGAACTTACCCTATTATGCAGAGCTTGAGTGTCATACCTGGCCTGTCAGCTTCCCAGCTGGCAAGCTAACCACTGAGCCACCGCATTCCCTTTCAGAGTAAACCTATTGTTATTCTCCATTTCTATGACATTGATATACAGTACGCTTATAAAATGTTAACACTATTTTTGAAAGAATACATACATATTGTACAATCCACAACTTCTGGGCTAAAAAGAATGTTCCAATTAGATTGGATTATATTTTGATATTGATTGTTTCCTGATTCCTTATTTGTATCCTATGAATATCATTAAGTGCTGTACCTTATGATTCTTGACAAATGTATCTTGTCTTTTTATGTACACTGAGAGCATATGAACCAAAGACAAATTCCTTGTGTGTCCAATCACACTTGGCCAGTAAAGAATTCTATTCTATTCTATTCTATTCTATTCTATTTGTGAGGGGCAGAGGCCAGTGAAAATTCACAGAATATGCTTCGTTTATTTCTTATAAAGCTGCCTCATCTTTCCCAACCTCTGATGTGTCACTCATTCCAGCAGAAGGCTAACCATTAGCCCTAATCAGCTAGTTCTTCTGAGCATCAGGCTCTGGTATCAAGATACCCCATTATCCATGAAAGCAAATCAAATATTCCTGGCACTCAGAATTCCCTTTTTGCCCTCTCTTTGTGCCTAAGTGTCTGTTATACGTAGATAGAGCAAAGGCCTCTAAACACTTTTCTAAAGGGAATCTTCTTGCAATTTCTTTCCATGGGGCTGCCCTTGAAGTTGATTTGGAAAGTACAAATGGTGAGATTGGTGACAGCAAATGAACAGAATAATCCAAAATATCGTGAAATTATTCTAGGTAGTGGTTATTACCCATACAAATGTTGATTGTTCAGGTCCTTAATACCTTCAGGACCATTTGCTCCAGGGGTGGGTTCCTGCCAGTTCTAAGCTCTTCTGTAGAAGAGGTTCCACAAATCTACAGTGCCGTTTAGAACCGGTTCCAGTTCCCTCCCCCCTGCCCATCCGCCCATCATCAAGATGAAGAGCGAGAGGAGGATTCTGAGAGTTGAAGTCCACAAGTCTTAAAGCTGTCAAGTTTGAACACCCCTGGGGTTTTTTTTCCTAAAGGGTTAGGGGTGCAAGGGTCTTGTAACTTGACAGCTTTAAGACTTGTGTGCTTCAAATGCCAGAGTTTCTGAGCCAACATTTTGGTTGCTAAGCACGAGCGTTGTTAAGTAAGTTTCACCACATTTTACAAGTTGGCCACGCCCACCCAGTCACACGACTGGCAAGTGACTTCCACCCGGTCACATGACCAGCAAGTCACTCCTACCCGGTCACATGGCCAGGAAAGTCACTCCTACAAAGCAGGCCTACAGAAGAGGTTCTAAAAAAATTTGAAACACACCACTGCTTTGCTCCAGGGAGAATTGGTGGTTCAAACATGTGCTGCCTGATATGGGATGCTTACCACTCCCTGAATATTAAGGGAACAGGAGCCTAGATGAAGGCCTTTTCAATTATAACATCCTTGCTCTAGAATAGGCCATGCCTGGTTAGAACTCTTAGGGAAGCCTGTTGAGGGCAGTTCTTCTATAAAAAACTTTGGAATGGAAACTATTTACTATTTTGTAGTTTTATTGCATCTTTTATGGCTTCATCAGATGATAAAATCACCCAGAATCATCAACTGAGATAGCACACAAATAACAATGAAACTAAATTAAACTAAGCTCCTTTCGTTGAATCAAATGATTTATTTTTCTTTTTTCTATTCCTTCCTCCTGCTGTTTAACAAAAAAAAAAAGAGTTAAATCTATATTGGCTTTTCATCGTACCCATTTGCAAACATTCAAAGCACTGTGTACGCATTGGATAAGTATGGATGACCAATCTCATCACCACTTTGTAAAGCGGTATCTTCTTGTAGGGAGGCAGTAGCTTGACTAAGGTCATTGGTTGAATATGAATGTCTGATGAGAGATTTGAGTTACAGATCATCAGCCTAACAGCTGTATGGCAAAAAACTCTGCTATCCGTAAGATATTGCTTTCATCTTCCTGATCAATTTTAAGTGGATCCTAAATCTAATAGATTTCACTCCTGGGATGTCTGAAGTTTTTATTCATGTATAATTTACTCTTCTTGAAACACTCTCGGCTGTGACAACATGGCCTGTGCATTTTTGCTTTTATTAGTTTATCTAATATTTTATTGTATTCTAAATGATTCCAGAGGGTAGTTTTTGCTTTGATATTGTGAAATTTATTAAAGTAAATAAATAGCTACATCAGAAGTAAGAAATGGAGCTATTTATATACTAAAAATGTAGGTAATTATTGCTTCTAGCCAAATATTCTCTGAAATATTTAAGAGTTTGTAGAGGAGATAATTTCATTAATTATGCAGTTGAGCTGGGGATATTTAAAAGATTTTTTTAAAAGAAGATTAAAATTCATGGGGGGGGGGGGGGAAAGCAGAAGGCTTTCCAACCAACTTTTTTTATGCTGGCAAGGAGCAGAAAGCAAATGGCAAGAACATTCTGTGTTCTTAACAATGTCAAGATTGTAGAACAGACTCATAAATATTATGATATGAAAGAGAAATTAGAGAGGCTTGCTTTTCGAAAGTAATGTAATATAGCAATATAAAACACCTATGACTAAACCAAATCAAGAATTCTCAAGAACCAAAAGTGAATTATGAATTATAACCTTTATAAAAATGTCAGCCATTTCTTTTTTTATTATTGTATTTACAAAGCTATTTGCCCAGTATCGATGGTAATGAAATCCACTGGAAGCTCACACTAGAAGAAAAGGAAGAA
This sequence comes from Rhabdophis nuchalis, assembly GCA_039707465.1. Classification (NCBI taxonomy): domain Eukaryota; kingdom Metazoa; phylum Chordata; class Lepidosauria; order Squamata; family Natricidae; genus Rhabdophis; species Rhabdophis nuchalis. The sequence continues at coordinate 157,182,367 of CM077646.1, read as the reverse complement.
AGCAATTTTTGCACATTTTATCTTCTCCATTCTTGTATGTTCTGGAACATTCCTCATCTTTTCCAGAGCAGATTTTTAGGAAGCATAGGGGAATTGACTTAAATTGTTCTGTTCTTTAGCAGAAGTGGTCAAAGGTAGTCTGAATCGATTATTTTATTGTACAGTCAGAAGACAGAAGACAGAATTTGGACCAACAGATTAAATAATGTACAGACAGAAATATAAGAATAACAGAATAATAGAATAACAGAGGTGGAAGGGACCTTGGAGGTCTTCTGGTCCAACCACCTGCTCAGGCAGAAAACCCTACACCTTTTCAGACAAATGGTTGTCCAATCCCTTCCAGTGTTGAAGCATTCACCTGGAGGCAGGATGTTCCACTGATTAATTGTTCTAATTATCAGAAAATTTCTCCTTAGTTCTAAGTTGCTTCTCTCCTTGATTAGTTTTCATCCATTGCTTCCTGTTCTGCCTTCTGGTGCTTTGGAGAATAGCTTGGCTCCCTCTTCTTTGGGGCAGCCCCTGAGATATTGGAACACTGCTATCATGTCACCCCTAGTCAACTACAACCCATTTTTTATTAATTCCAAATGAAATTTAGCTGAGATCCCTGAACTTTGCTGGCTGAGGAACTATACGATTTGGCAGGAACTCTGTTATATTAGTAGAATATAAAATAAAGTGCTGCCATTAAAAATAGGTTAGCAGAATCCCAGAAAGGCTGTTATTTTTATTCAAGTCACACACATAAAGTCTGCAGGTTGCATTCTCTGTGTTCCTAAATCAGTTCATTATGATTAGGTTCCACCTTTACAATATATTAAAAAATTGCATTAATGAGAGAAAAGATTCTCTGAGCTAATGAATATTTTTAACCTTAAACCGCTAACGTTCATCAACAGACTCCAAATGAAATATAATAATCCAAACTGAGAGGTTTCCCCCCCTCTAACCTAGATTAATGCACTATTTGCCTTAGTTTTCTAGAGAGTAATTTTTATATTTGCATATACTGGCCGCTACTCCCCAAATACTCTATTATCACATGTAATACAGTAATGTAACCATTGGTGGGATTCAGCCAGCTCGCACCAATTCGGGAGAACAGGTTATTACGTTTCTGAGCAGTTTGGTGGTTGTTGGAAGAAATCATTAGGGCAGAAAACCGGTTGTTAAATACAATGCAATGCAATGCAATGCAATGCAATGCAATACAATATAATACAATAGCAGAGTTGGAAGAGACCTTGGAGGTCATCTAGTCCAACTCCCTGCCTAGGCAGGAAACCCTATACCATTTCAGACAAATGGCTATCCAACATCTTCTTGAAGACTTGCAGTGTTGGGGAATTCACAACTTCTGGAGACAAGCTGTTCCACTGATTAATTGTCCTAACTGTCAGGAAATTTCTCCTCAGTTCTAGGTTGCTTCTCTCCTTGATTAGTTTCCACCCATTGCTTCTTGTCCTGTCCTCAGCTGCTTTGGAGAATAGTTTGACTCCCTCTTCTTTTTGGCAACCCCTGAGATATTGGAACACTGCTATCATGTCTCCCCTAATCCTTCTTTTCATTAAACTAGACATACCCAGTTCCTGCAGCCGTTCTTCATAATGTTTTAGTCTCCAGTCCCCTAATCATCTTTGTTGCTCTTCTCTGCACTCTTTCTAGAGTCTCCACATCTTTTCTACATCGTGGTGACCAAAATGATTGGAATCCTACCACTGAATGTAACCTTCTGATCCTCCCAAGAGACCATAAACAAACAGAGGATCAAAGCTTTGAAAGGAGAACTTTGTTCTCTTTTCCCATTGTCTATAATGTATTGTACTAATAAGATGTAACAAGATTAGAAATGTATAGTATCTATGATTGTCTTCTTACCATTTAGCATTCAAGGTTGCAGATCCTGCTTACTTTTGCTCTGTGCTCATTTAGCTTTCACTACTAATCAATCAATGCATAAGAGGAGGAGGGGAAGGTATTAGTTGTAGAGACCGACATTGATTAGAGCTGTGACAAGTGATTCTTTGGAAGGGCAGACACTGAAGCTCAAATACTGTGGCCACCTAATGAGAAGCAAGGACTTATTGGGGAAAAAACCACTGATATTGGGAAAGATTAAAGACAAAAGGAGAAAGGGATGGAAGAGGATGAGATGAGTGGATAGTGTCATCAATGAATCACAATGAAAATGAATTTGCATAAACTCCGGGAAACAGTGGAGAATGGGAGGGGGGGAAGGTCTGGCATGCGAAATCCATGTGATTGCGAAGAGTTGGATGTGACTTAGCGACTGGACGAGAATGACAAATGACAACTGACTGGCTCAAGGTCGCTCAGCTGGCTTCTGTGTCTAAAAGAAGACTAGAATCCAGGTTTCCTCATGACTACTCCAGCATCTTAATGACCACACTACATCATCTCTCTAGCATATTCCACACTTACTAATTAAAATTAAACTTAACAAAAGAAACATTATTAATACATGCTTGATTAAATATAACAATTGTTTCTAATGGACTTTAGACTTTTTAAAAAGGCCTTTGTTTAAGAACATTACCACACCGCCAGCATTTCCAATCCCAAAGTAATTAGGAAACAACCTATCATCATCTTTCTCTTCTGCCAATTTTGAAAGAACAAAGAACGCACAGAGAGCACCACCAGTCAATCACTGTTCGGACTCTTCCCTTACAAGTGACCAGTAGATGAGTTTTAAAAATAACATCTGATCAGTGTTTTGGCTAGTCCTGCAACAATTGTCTCTTTGTTGTTACTACTTTACACATAACAATGATGTGAAATTAATTGCTAGGGCTTCTCTCGCCACAGTTTTCAGTATATGCTGTATGTGTGGCTGGCCAGAAAAAAAACAACCCCAAAGCCGAGAGGTTGCCGAGAGTTTGAGCTACAACATGTCTTATCTGTGTTTGCCATTAATCTAAATCTGGGTGCCCCGGGGTTGCACATGAGCTTCTTCAGTTCTTGCAGCCATTTCCCTAGGCACCTGTCAAACTGTCTGCTTTGCCTGATTCTTTAAAAAAAAAAAACACCTAAAAAAGCCAACAACCAAAAAACCAAATTAGATTCTTTAATTTAAAAAAGCAGAGGAGCTGGCCCATTGCAAAGCAAAATGTCTTACTGGAATACCAGCTTCATTTCTAAGGCAGCCTCTGCATTCCGCATGTGCCTTAAGGCCTTATGTGGTACAAAAACAGTCAAAGCCAACAGACACAGGAGATCCTCAGACTCCCCTTTAGCTCACATCCTCAACATATGTGATGGCAAATCTGGACTCAGTGGTAAATCACACATATTCTGGCTTGACCCATCCCCTTGCGTAAGATTGCTGTGCACGGCTTGGTTAGAGCAGCATTTTCACATTGCAGCCAGGAATAAAAAGCCGCATGCGTCTGGCTGGATATTGCTAGTTCCAACTCTCGGTTGCTTTTCTCCATGCCCTCCCCTATCCCTGATGGTTCAGAATCACGCCTTCGTCCTCCCCATATCTTCAGAATTAAAGGATACTTGGTGCTTTGTGGCTGTAAAACTGTAGAGGCATTGAATTTCTCCCAGGTCCTGAACTGGAAACTGCCAATTCCTGTCTTACTGGCCTCAAACCTTACACCTAGTTGTTCAGGATCCTAATGGTAGTTGTAGCACAGGAGGGTTGCAGAAGGCACGAGTGGGGGAGAGATACCTAGCACCCCTGCTGTTATACCATCTCTTCTACTGCTGCTCCTGAGTTAGTCATAATTTCAAGCAGCAGCAGTACTTCTGCCAATTTGCAATGTTTCCTCTCCTTAGTTGGGGAAAGCATGCTATTAGGCTGTATCACAGAATACAGCCCAGAAAATAAGGTTCACATTAGTTAGATTTATTCACAGGATTTCGTAAGTCTCATTTAGTAGACTTACAGTTAAGAGTAAAAAAAATATACAGCTAATATACAGAATCTTGGAAACCAAATACATCGAGACTCGTGCTACACTGCTACAACTAGCATTCGTTCAGTAGATAATTCACTAAATAATCCAGGGGAGCAAACCCTTCTACCTACTTCCTCCACTCTGCCCTAAATTTAGAGGGGGCCTAGTGTCTGAAAATCATTGGGGACCCCCATCCAAAGGGCCCCAAAACCTCCACTTTGCCCCAGCAGGTGTTCCATGAAATAGGAGCCACCATTGAGAAGGCCTGTCATCAATGAGTCACATTCCATAAAACTCAAGAGTGGGAAGTCATATAAGTGGCCCCCTCTATCTGGACTGGTTGGGCAGATTTGATTTTAGCAAAGTCTTACCGAATGATCCCCAAGGCTGAACTGTAACGAGGATATGCCCTTTAAAGGGGATAATCGGCATTTTGAATCGGAAGCTACTGGCAACTGATGGAATGCATTTCAGAATAGGTGTTATCTCATTTGATGAAGCTATCAGGAGTTTAAGCTACTACATTTTATACCAAGTACAGCTTTTGGGTGTAGCTTTTGAGTTGTCCCTGAAGCCCACTTCACAGATAGCAGCAATCCATCCAGGCTATGGTTATTATCACTAGGCCATCTTGGTTCAGATAGTGTCACAACCAGTATTCTACCTAAAGGTTGACAAAGTCCTTGCAAGTTACGGCTTTCACTTGATGTTTAAAAAGGGACCACAGGAGCAGAACAACCAACTTCTGTTGGGCTTTCCAAGGTCCCCAGAGTAACTATGGGACCAGATGTTACAAGATCCCCATAATCTACAAGATTATGATCAACCAAGCAACTCTGTCCTGGAAAGATTTAACCTGAGCTTGTTTTGCCTAGAAAGGTGTTCATTTGGTGCTTAAGCAACCATTTAATTAAGATTTCTACTTTCAAGTCAAGGAAAAATAACACAGAGTACGCATTTCAATTCATTACTTCTCTGAGTCCTTTATACACTAGCACCCAATAGCTGATTCCCTTCTCCTTATAGATAACATGTCTGAGTTTACTGAGCATATTGTAATTTCTTTAGTGTTAATCTTATGACATTAATCCTTCCAATTGTTACTTAATAAATAGCTTGTGGTTAAAGCACAATATATGAATCACGTTGGTGAGTGAATTCACTCATTAAATTCACACAACTAAGCCATCATGTTGTTATATGGTTTTGGTTTAATTGTTTAATACATTGTATGAATCAGGCCATTCTGGTTTTAAAATCAGATTAGATTTTAAAATTTTTAGATTAGAAAGTTAGATGAGTCAAGCCAAATAGTAATTTACTGAACAAATCATGGTTAAGCAAACATAGCACTGTTATTTACTATATAATTATTTGCTATATAGTTACAAGAAACCACAATGGGTTTCAAATCACATCATTTGTGTTAACTTATTTTAAAAGCCACATTATGTGGTTAAACTATCAGACTAGAAAGTAGGAGACTGTGAATTCTAGTTCTGTTTTAGGCCTGAAAACTGGCTGGGTGACTTTGAGCCAGTCTTTCTTTCTTTCTTTCTTTCTTTCTTTCTTTCTTTCTTTCTTTCTTTCTTTCTTTCTTTCTTTCTTTCTTTCTTTCTTTCTTTCTTTTTTTCTTTCTTTCTCTGTCTTTCTTTCTTTCTTTCTGTCTTTCTTTCTTTCTTTCTTTCCCTCTCTCTCTCTCTTTCTCTCTCTCTCTCTTTCTTTCTCTGTCTGTCTGTCTGTCTGTCTGTCTCTCTCTTAACTCAAAGTGTTGTTGTGGGGGAAATAGTAGGGAGAAGATGTGTTGGATATGTTCTTTCCCTTGAGTTATTTGTAAAATATATATAAAGGCGGGATATACATAAATACAACATTAAAATCCAGTCAGTGAGACACTATTTTCATGAACATTTTCCTGTGATTTTTTTTGTATGGTAGAAGTAAATTAAGGCAAGCTGCTTAGAACTCTGGTCTGCATAAGAGGTACATAATGACTTTCATCCACCATTTAAAGGATGAGTAATATATGAATTGAGGCTTAAGCGCTTGAAATTCCAGCCTTCTACTCAGAGCTTGTCATCAATGTCTTGATTTGAAAAAACATCATTTACAGATAACTGTTTGTGTTCTTCTAATTGAAGAGGAACAGCTCACTGAACTGTTTAGTTTATATATATATAAAAACCTAATATTCAACACAAAAGTCTAAGATTGGCTTGCCAGCCAACCAGCACTAATTGCTCATAGCAATTCATTCAGACTGCTGGGAACTTGCGGTGGCCCTCTTGACAATGTTATGAGTTCCCTGAAAGAATTCAATATACAGCATGAGGCACTTAAGATGGTGAGCTTAGAAAGAAACCCTGACCTTGCTGGGAAGTTCTCTTGGATGATGAGAGTATAAATCAAAAATACTGATATTGTTTTATACGTCATAAATGAGCTGTAATAAACTGGAGTTCCAAATATTGTGGAGAATTTTTCTTATACAGGACATGTTAAAGTTAGACTTATAATCATTCATTTGGTGATGGTTTGAAGTCACTGAAAAAAGTGACTTATGACTGTTCTTCATATTTATGACTGTTGCAAGCATCCCCATGGTCATGTGATCAAAATTCAGCCTCTTGGCAATTAGCTCCTATTTATGATAATTGCAGTGTCCTGGGGTCATGTGATCACCTTTTGTGTCCTTCTGACAAGCAAAGTCCAAGCGGAAGTCAGATTCTCTTAACAACTGTGTTACAAACTTAATAACTGCTGCGATTCACTTAATACCTGTGGCAAGAAAAGTCATAAAATGGAGTACAACTTAATTAACAACTGTCTTGCTCAGCAATAGAAATTTTGGGCTTAATGGTTGTAAGTCAAGGACTACCTGTATTTTACAACATCAGTCCTCCCAATCACAAAAGATATTCAACATTCTGTGCTAATGAGAACCCACCATATTAATGGACCTAGTTTGGGTTCCATAAAGATTTATTTTTTCCCTTATGAGATTACATCAACTAAAGACCAATTTTACCAATTTGCATTAAGTGAAACATTAAAACCTTGAATTAGAAAAATACATGTCAACAATATTTAAGGGATGAGGTTAGGAAAAGCAAGTATTTGGCAGAAATCTGACACAGAAGGGTATGAGATGTGACAATGAGCCAACGCTGGAAAGAATACCGTGGCTTTATGCCAGGCAGAGGTTTTGCAGACCTGAATGTATATTTCAATGTCAGAGGGGAAAATGTTTGAATGTCAAGAAGTTTATTGTATGTTTTGTCGATCCAGAGAAAACACGATAAAGTGGATTGGTCCGTGACATGGAAAGCTTTGCATAAATGCGGACTTCCAAGTTGCTTTCTTGCTTAAACAACAATTTTATTGGTTTTTACAATTTTTTTCAAAAGGAAAAGGGTATATGGGATATAAAAGAAATATTTTAGGGCTTCCATGTCGGAGGTGGTGGTTGTTTCCGAGGTTACATAAAGAAAAAAAAATTCACTATAAGGTGGAAAGAGATACATACATATCATATCATAAGTTTCATGCATTCAGTCATTTGTTTCTGTTAGCATCCATTTAGGAATTAAAGGTAAAAGAAAAATCGTTTTTGTGATCTGAGTCTTTTGGCTATTGTGTCTTCTTCTTCCTTCCCGCCAGTGGGCGGAGCCATGGCTCCTCCCGCTCCCCCATTTTCGTCCTCCAGGATTGAGGAATGGATTTTGAAAGAATGTCTTACTTTTTAAGGTTTCAAAATGTTCCTGAATCAGATTCAGAAAATTTAAAAGATTTAATGTGCACAATTTTAGCAGATTATACTAAAAAGAGTAAAGAATACATCTGGGGGGACATAGACCTGATTTACAGAATTAATTCAGCATATGCCAGAATAAATGATGTACCCAGAGAGATACATATTAAATTTGTAAGAAGGTCAACAAGGGATGAGATTCTGAGAGCACAGCGAGATGACCCTCTGATATACCAGCAGAAAGAGATTGCTATTTTGAAACAGATCCCGAAAAAGATTCGAGAGATAAGAAGGAAATATTCCTTCTTATCAAAAAAATTGTTTAAAAAAGGGGTGTGGTTCAAGTGGTCAATGCCGGAAGGAATGTTGGTGTTCTGGGATGGGGGAAGAGTAAGAATTAAAACAATTGAAGAGGCGGAGGCCTTTCTTAAAAAACATTCCTCAATCCAAGTTGCTTTCTTGTATGCTCTAAGAATGGCATATGATGGACTAGTGAGAATCAGTGGTCAGCAAATGATCCAACACTGAGCAGGGAGGATGTCAAAGATGTGGAATGTCTGCAGGATCCCATGTGGGTTGGCCACCGAGACCAGAGGTTTAAGTCTTCTGGGCTTTCAGACTTGTACCGGAGCCCATTGTCTACAGAGAAGTTCCCTGAGGAGGTGCTCCAATACACGTCCGAAAGCTTGGAAGACTAAAACTCTGGTTCTGGTGACCAACCCAAATTGGATCCTGCAACAATATCCTGTATGTATACTATATATTTGCCTTCATTCATATGGAATGTCTTTTTGGTTATTTAATGCATTTGTGGCATGAATATAATAATGCATGTGGAGATGTTAGTGGGGCTGGTGTCCTTTGGTATGCAGAGGATGCCATGTTGTTGGCTGAATACGCAAAGGATTTAAGAGCAAATGTTACACTGTGTAATGCTATAAGGATTATGGATCTGAACATTCAGGTATCACAAAGTTGAAGTAATTGTTTTTGTCAGGAAAAAGTAGAGTGAACAAGGAATGGAAAAAACACTCCTAAAATAAATAGATGAATGTGTCTTTCTGGTTAGAATATTTATTGAAGATGGGAAAATAGCATGTGCCATTTATATTTGGATAACACCATGTTGATCAGCACATATTTTGGGAAATACCTTTATTATTAGCACACTAATTTTAAATTAATTTATATTAGGCAGGTCCAAACAAACTCAGTTGTTATCAAGTAAAAGTATGTAGAGTCGGTTATAATCTTGAAGAATTACCAGTTGTCTGCTTGCAGTTTTATGTTAGAACTATTCTTAACCTGCTAAGCTGCATGCACTTCTAGAATTGAGTAACTCATCCCTTAATTTGGAGTAAAGGCAAGAAAAGCAATCATGTTTACACATTTTATCAGACTAGAATTAAGGCTATGGGAAATGATATGCCTTGATACTGTCTTGTATTAGCGTATATATACTGTGTACATTCATATATTGACAGTGAGTGGAATACAAGTAATAACATTTCCCTCTTTCTTGTAACCTCTGCCCATGAAATAAGAACTTGGAAATATATGGCTAGAGGTCAATAAGCTTCAGTGTGCAATTCTATCTCTGTGGACCAGCGTTAACCCAGGCCTAGAGCATCGTGTTCAACTTAATATAGAAACTCCTGTCATCAACACAGTGTCAGCATTTCCAAGGCAAAGACCTAGCATGCTGCAAATTAATCAAATTTCATTTTAGAGTTAAATAGAGAAAGATGCTGATCTACCTAAAGGAAACGTTTCCTTCCAAGAGGAGGAGGAGGAGGAGGAGGAGGAGGAGGAGGAGGAGGAGGAGGAGGAGGAGGAGGAGGAGGAGGAGGAGGAGGAGGAGGAAGACAAATGGGAAAGTCAAATCCTACCAACATGCTGAGGATGCCACAGGAAAATGTTTCTTGGGTATTATTACAAATGTCTAAGCCCAATTGTGGGTGGGATGGGGGTGCTAGAGTGCTTTAGTTTTATAGGAAGATGGGGATAACAAGTATGGTAGAAATCTGGCACTATAAACAGAACCAGCGGGGAAATGTTCTTCTGAGACTAATTCTATCTGACGAATAGGGAATACTTCCTTGAACATCTAAATAAATATGCAATGACATGTAAAAAGCAATCAGAGGCAGGCAGTAAGCAAAGGATACAGCTTAATAGTTCATAACAGGAAACATTTATTACTATAAAGCTGGTTTAAATATTCTCTGATTTTCATCAAATGCTATTGCTGTTCTTTGTCTACATCAAGAGATGGATGTGTGTGTGTATCCTTTTATTTTTTTAATTGTTTCTATAATTATCTATAATTAATATAGATAATTATCTATTATCTAATTGAACAATTATAGATATTTATCCTCCTGTCTCAGCTGATGCAATAAGACAACCTGGCTGGCTGAATGGCTAAAGGCTCTTGCCTGACATGCAATACAGCCCCAGTTCGAATCCCAGTAAAGGTATGGCTAGCTGATGACAGCTAAAAAGCTCGAAATAGATCTATCCTAGTCTCCCTGATTTATTTATTGATCAGCTCATAAAACTAACACAACACCCTGTTAGGGCCCCAATTAAGGGATGAGACATACTGTTTCCTTTTCTGCCTTTTGGCTCATCACCAGAGACCATCTAGACAGGAAGCCATGAGTTACGTTGTGTAATTTTTTTATATGTGTGTTACGTAAATAAGTCAATAAATAAGTCACCAGAGACAATATATATATATATATATATATATATATATATATATATATATATATATATATATATATATATATATATATATATATATATATATATATATATATGAGGTTTTCGCGGGTGTTTGTATGTAGGTCTTTGGTTGTTCGGGTTTTCTCCCGCGTAGAATTGGAAGTATCTTCACGACGTTTCGATGAAATCTCATTCATCATCTTCAGGCTGGTGCTTCCGGCTTGGTGCTTCCAGGAGCAATGTGAGATCTCAGCCGGTTCCTCTTTTTAACTGCCAGTGGGGGTGTGACCTGATTGGGTGGGAACTTGGCTGCATTCTGATTGGGTGGAGGTGTGTTCTGATTGGTAGGGGGTTTGGCTCCCATCCAATCAGAGCACAGCCAAACCCCCTACCAATCAGAACACACCTCCACCCAATCAGAATGCAGCCAAGCTCCCACCCAATCAGGTCACACCCCCACAAGTATATATATACTTGTCTCTATATATATTGTGTCACAACACCCTGGTAAGTCCCAATTAAGGGAGGAAGCATACTGCTTTCCTTTTCTGTCTTTCGGCTCATCACCAGAGACAAGTATATGTGTGTGTGTGTGTGTGTGTGTGTGTGTGTGTGTGTTAGTTTTATGAGCTGATTAATAAATTAAATTAGAAGAGACCAGGATAGATCTATTTCGAGCTTATTAGCTCTCATCAGCTGAGAGCTAATAAGCTCGAAATAGATCTATCCTGGTCTCTTCTAATTTAATTTATTGATCAGCTCATAAAACTAACACACATATCTAAAATATTATACAACGTAATTCTTGGCTTGCTGTCTGGATGGTCTCTAGCAATGAGCCGATAGGCAGTAAGGGAAACAGTATGTCTCCTCCCTTAATTGGTGCCTAATAATAACAGGTTGTTGTGAAACAATTACATATATATATATATATATATATATATATATATATATATATATATATATATATATATATATACATCAAGGAGATATATTGAAAAACTAATTCTCCATGTCTATTTGATAAATGTTCTGTTCTAAAATGGACATTTTATAAAATTTCCATGATAAGTCCAAATATTGCATTGCCATTTATTACCTGTAAGAGTATCTCTAAATATTTCATTTTTAAAGAGTCAACATTTTGATAACTAAGAAACAAAAGTCTGTTCCACTGCAGGTTGAAGCAAATACATTCCTTTTAAAGACAGAAATAGTTGTCTTTAAAGACAGAACTAATTATTTTTTTAAAAAATATATAGTTTTAGGAATATTCTTTAATTCGATGGATGAGAAGCCATACTTCTGAGTTTTTCTTGTAGCATGTACTTATACCATAGTAAAATATCTATATATATAAATCAAGGAAATTAAGCATCTTTTGATGCCTTGAATGTTAATGTTTAGAGTCCACGAAAGGCTCTGTGACAATAAATCACATTTTATAAGAAACTAAATAAATCTATTCATTTTAAATGTGTCATAAATCTTTTGTTCTTGCTTGTGTAATGCATTCATATATTTATCCTCACATGCATAAATAAGCTTTAGACCATGGCAGATTTCTGATCTGTTAATCTAAGTTAATATTTATTTTTCATTCTCTATTACCATAGCATATCACAAAACAGCCTTAAAAATGTCTCCATGTTAAAATTAGCAAGGTACTCTTGATTAATCATCTGGAGCTTTAATTAATTCACTGATTAATGTTTGCTATCTTATTTGCTTTCTAATATATAACAGGAAGCACAATTAATGAATTATTTCTTGACAGAAAGTTATTGGAGATCTGTATGAGAATTTTTTTACAAAGTTTACAAACTCATGATTTCATTAAATCGCTCCTGTTTACATGAGAATTAAAGGACTGCTGTGATACAGGGAATGGGAGACAGTAATTCGTATCCCAATGAATTACTAGGTTCTAAAGCTACCTTATCTCTGTCTATTCTACCCCACAGAGCAGTGTTTCTCAACCTTGGCAACTTGAAGATGTCTGGACTTCAACTCCCAGAATTCCCCAGCCAGCATTCATCTTCAAGTTGCTAAGGTTGAGAAACACTGCCATAGAGTATGTTATTGCAGGTTTCAGGTTTAAACATAGACATGTCCTCTTTCTTGCAACAGTTGTCTTTAGCTGTATTGGTGTTATAGGAATGTTTCCCCCTTAAGCTGAGAACATTTATATGCAGTTTCAAGACGAATGAAATCTGTTATGCTTCATCCTTGTTACCCCAGATCTCAGAAGCAAAAATAGGTGACCAACAGTGATCAGAGGGGTGCTAATTGGTCATCTGCCACCATTCTGTTCTTGCTCTCTAAAAAACTGGAGATTCTTTGGGTTTGCCCAAAGCATTATGACTGTTTAGCCAACAATATGTTAGTATTTTAAGCCTGTAGCTCTCACCAGTTTAGTGCAAAGTTTAAGTAATGTAGGTATATTTTATTTCTTCCCACCTGGATTCTACTTGCATGCCTTCAAATGCCAGATTGCTGCCCTTCAAATATGAGGAAAAAAATTAAGTACTGGTTGCACAAACTGGCTGAACTGTAAGGAAACACCTATGCAGAGATTCAAATATCTTAAAAACTATAATTCCACTTACGATGAGCTCTTTTATAGCACCTGAAATCTCAGAATATACTTTTTTGCCTACCATTTGGTAGTTTTGACTAGGTTCTGTCCTCCTTTGGTTGATTGCATTTGGGAATAGGAGAAATATTCCTAACAGGAATTTTATATAGTATTATTCAATAGGTACAATAAGAAGCCCAACCTGTGACCTCCAAAACCTATGACCTCCAAAACCTATGACCTCCAAAACCAGTCTATGAATACAATTACCAAGGATTGGGGGAGGGATATACCAGTACCGTGTTTCCCCAAAAATAAGACAGGGTCTTATTTTCTTTTGACCCCCCGCCCCCCCGAAATAAGCACTTGGCCTTATTTTTGGGGAGTCTTATTATGTTTGAGGTGCAACAGGCAGAATGCGCGGTCACTTCATGGCTGCTTCTATATTGCAATATTTTCGGGGAGGGCTTATTTTCAGGGGAGGGCTTATTTCAGCACATGCGCTCAAAAGCCCTATTGGGCTTATTATCCAGGGAGGTCTTATTTTCAGGGAAACAGGGTATTAGTTACCCACATATAATTCCTGGACTAACATACTAGCAGTTCATTCATACAGTTTTACTATAAAAAAATGAAAATAATTATCCCTAGAAATTGTTACCTTCCTAAAAAGTATTAACTCTCTATGAAACAGGGACATTCAAGCTTAAAAGGTATTTCATGTAAACCTTGGATAGTTATTATTTAAATTAGATATAAGTGGTATCCTAACATGGTGCTGCCATGCACAATCTTCCCTTGTGTAAAGATACTGACAGAGCCGAGGGGAAGAATTAAATGAGATATCAGTTTAGAATCATTAGATAGCCACACCACCACCACCCCTTGAACCCAGTTGACCCTTATCTAGTCCAGGTGCAAGCCATTCGTCTGAGAATATTTTTGTGCATAGGCTTTAGCAATAAACCAGTAATTTAGAACCTTCACGTATCAACCTGTTTTTTTGCACCGTTTAACGCCTTGACTCCTCTGCCCTATGCTTTAAATCAGTGGTGGGTTTCAAATTTTTTTAGAACCTACTCTGTAGGTGTGGCCTATTTTGTGGGCGTGGCTTGGCAGTCATGTGACAGGGTGAGAGTGGCCACCTTTTAAAATGTGGTGAAACTCATTTAACAACGCTCTTGCTTAGCAACCAAAATTTTACACCCAAATCAATTGTGATGATAAATTCTCTCTTTCTTTCTTTCTTTCTTTCTTTCTTTCTCTCTCTCTCTCTCTCTCTCTCTCTCTCTCTCTCTCTCTCTCTCTCTCTCTCTCTTTCCTTCCCTTTCCTTTTCTTCCCTTCCTGTTGGGTCACTGGCAGCGGTGGGCCAGATTTACTTCCAGGTACGCCGGTGGAACCCCCTCTCACCGGTTCTCTAAATTTCACCAACCGGCTCTCGCGAGTAGGTGCGAGCCTGCAGAAACCCACCACTGCTTTAAATGTACTTTACATTCAATTATTGAAAGGAGAGAATACTTACATTGTCATTGCTTCCTTTGTTGTCCTCGTATTTGGTCTCTATGTGAATGGAGAACTTGGGCAAAAATGAGCACTGTAAAGAAAACATATAACATAAAATGCAACAATTATATCCATTAACAGTTTCATGATGTCCTTTCTCCATTGCAGTAGCCTGGCTATAGTTTCTATCCGTCTCATATTTGGGAGAATTAGCCTGACATTTATAAGTGCAAAATCTCTATAAGGACAGAGGAGGAAAAAATACTTCACAAGTTCAACAATCTCAACATTGTCCATGAATTTTTCATCTCATGGATAGTTTCCTAAATTTTGCTGGCAAGTAGTTACACTGTTCTCAGAACTGAAGCATTTGTTTTATGTGAAGATAGTTATGCTGTACTTGCAAAGGGTAAGCAATAAAAGCAAACCAATTTCTAGAGAAAAACTTTGAGAGGAAAATCAGAACAGCGGAATAGGCATATGAACTGAAGGAAGCTGAATCTTTTTGCCACCCATCATATTTCAATTGCCCAATTATCCAAATTATTTTTCCTGCCACAGAATTGTATACTTGGAGATGTTTTTCACTGATGTAACAACTTCTATATATATGACAAATAAACCCGGATGGAATGAATGAATAGAATAAAGTCCTCATCATTATGATTATCATCATCATCATCATCATCGTTATCATCATCCCTGTAACGTGGCCACTTCAAGACTTGTGGACTTCAACTCCCAGAATTCCACAGCATGACTGGCTGATGAATTCTGGGAATTTAAGTCCGTAAATTATAAAGGGGCCATAGTTTCCCACCCCTGCTGTAGGATGTCAATCTACTATCTACATGTCCCTCTGCATAAAGAAATCCCACAAATGGGACTTTAAATGACATGTCTTTGTGACATTGCCATTGTCTCATCTGCAGTCCACAGAGGAAGAAGCCTAAAAAGGTGTCTTTCCTCCACCAGACAGAATTTTGGTCATGGTCACAATCTAGGAGACAACTGACAACGTGCTTGAGGCTGCAATCCACACATCTTCTATGGCAGGCGTCTCCAACCTTTGCAACTTTAAGTCTGAAGGACTTCAGCTCCCAGAGTTCTGGGAGCTGAAGTCCTTCAGACTTAAAGTTGCAAAGGTTGGAGACCCTTGTTCTATGGGAAAGAGTTTCTCCTCTAGTTACTGGACACTGGATTCCATAGTCTCGTTGGCTTGAGCTGCAGAAATGACCAGTCATTACCTTCCATACTGGAATTTATTCACGTGAGTTCCAAATAGCACTTTTCTTAACATTTGTCAGATCTTATACACAGGTAGTCCTCAACTTAACAACTATTCATTTAGTAACCACTCAAAATTACAACAGCACTGAAAAAAATGACTCATGGCCATTTTTTACACTTATGACCACTGCAAGCATCCCCATGGTCGTGTGATCAAAATTCAAGCACTTGGCAACTGGTATGTAATTATGACAGTTACATTGTCTGCGGTCATGTGATCACCATTGGCAACCCTCCCAGCCAGCTTTTGACAAGCAAAGTCAATGGGGGAAGCCAGATTTGTTTAATGACCACATGATTCACAACTGCAGTGATCCACTTAACAACTATGGCAAAAAGGTCATAAAATGAGGCAAAATTCATTTAACCACTGTCTTGCTTAGCCATGGAGATTTTGGGCTCAATTCTGGTCGTAAACCAAAGCCTACCGGAAGTCTCTTTATATTCATGGGTTCTGAAATCTCTTCCAATGTACTAGATGTGTTTTTTGAACATAGGTTTAAATATTAAAAAAGAATAGAGTGGAGTAGAGTAGAGTAGAGTAGAATATAGAATAACAGAGTTGGAAGGGACCTTGGAGGTCTTCTAGTCCAACCCCCTGATTAGGCAGGAATCCCTACACCAATTCAGACAAAGGGCTATTCAATATCTTCTTAAAACCTTCCAGCATTCACAACTTCTGGAGGCAAGTTGTTTCACTGATTAATTGTTCTAACTGTTAGGAAATTTCTCCTCAGTTCTAAGTTGCTTTTCTTGATTAGTTTCCATCCATTTCTTCTTGTCCTGCCTTCTGGTGCTTTGGAGAATAGTTTGACTCCCTCTTATTTGTGGCAAACCCTGAGATATTGGAACGCTCTCATGTCAACCCTAGGTATATTCAGTTCCTGCAACCGTTCTTCATATGTTTTAGTCTCCAGTTCCCTAATCACCTTTCTTGCTCTTCTCTGCACTCTTTCTAGAGTCTCCACATCTTTTTTACATCGTGGCAACCAAAACTGAATGTCGTATTCCAAGTGTGGCCTTACCAAGGCATTATAAAGTGGTATTAACACTTCACGTGATTTTGATTCTATCCCTCTGTTTATGCAGCCTAGAAATGTGTTGGCTTTTTTGGCAGCTGTTCCACACAAGATTGTTCAAGTCTTGTGCTGCACAGGAGTCTGACTGATGTCAGGAAACAGATCTAGGTTCTGCTTGTTCTGTACCCAGTGAGGGTGTTGTAAATATTCTGCTGCTTTGGCTTGCAAGGGGTTTGACGTACTGGGGCGGTTACTGCCACCCGCAGTCAACCTCAGAATAAGTAGGTACATTCAATTGCATGGATTGGACATATTCCTGTTAATGTAAATAATTGCAGTATTCCACCCATATATGTCTGTGCTTCAGGACAAAGAGAACAATTTCACAGAATAACATAAAACTGCTGAAAGAGCCTGCTCTTGGAAGCCAGGGTCTAGCTCTTTCATCTCTTAGGAACCTACAAAAAACTTTGGGGTTGCTATGCTGCAGAGGAGAGATGGTTTTGACAACAATCTTTAAAGCGCTCCATGGCTCGGGGCCTAGTTATATGCGAGACCGCCTCCTGCCCCATACATCCCTTAGACCGATACGCTCCCACAGAGAGGGCCTTCTCAGGGTGCCGTCGGCCGGACAATGCCGACTGGCGACACCCAGGGGAAGAGCCTTCTCTGTGGCGGGCCCAGCCCTTTGGAATGACCTACCCCCTAAATTACGTACCATCACCGACCTCCGCCTCTTCCGCCAATGTCTTAAGACATATTTGTTCCAACAAGCCGGCCTAGCCTAACCTCCCATGGGGACTTTTAGGTAGTTTTAAATTGGGTTTTTAAAATTTGGTTTTAGCGCAGGATAGGTTTATTTAATAGTTTTTTAAATTATATTTATTGTATTTTGTATGTTTTTAAATTTCCTGTGCGCCGCCCTGGGTCCTTTGTGGAGAAGGGCGGGATATAAATTTAAATAAATAAATAAATAAATAAATAAATAAACAAATGCTGGGTGAAGTGATAGGGACTGACCCCGGTGCTTTTCTTAAGCCTCGCTTCATCCTTCTTATTTTATTTTATTAAATTTATACCCCGCCCTTCTCCTTGTTAGGACCCAGGGCGGCGCACAGGCATTATATAAAACCATAAATACAATATACATCAATTAAAAATATATTAAATTAATTCACCCGTGCTAAAACCCGTTATTAAGACCATAACCAAATTATAATTTATATTTAAAAGTCAGACGCGGGGGGCTATCCTAGGCCGGCTTGTTGGAATAAGTACGTCTTAAGACGTTGGCGGAAGAGGCGGAGGTCCGAGGTAGTGCGAAGGTCGGGGGGTAGGTCGTTCCAGAGGGCCGGGCCCGCCACAGAGAAGGCTCTTCTCCTGGGTGTCGCCAGCCGGCATTGCCCGGCCGACGGCACCCGGAGTAGGCCCGCTCTGTGGGAGCGGAGCGGACGAAGGGATGTATGGGGCAGGAGGCGGTCTCGTATATAGCTAGGCCCCGAGCCATGGAGCGATTTAAAGATGGTGGTCAACACCTTGAAGCGCACTCGAAAGGCCACAGGCAGCCAGTGCAGCTCGCGCAGGAGAGATGTTACGTGGGCTTGCCTTGAGGCACCCATAACCACCCGCGCGGCCGCATTCTGCACTAACTGCAGCCTTCGAGTGCACCTCAAGGGGAGCCCCATGTAGAGAGCGTTACAGTAATCCAGCCGAGATGTCACGAGCGCTTGAGTGACTGTGCGAAGGGCCCCCCGGTCTAGTAAGGGGCGCAACTGGCGTATCAGGCGAACCTGATAGAACGCCCCCCTGGCCACGGCCGCCACATGGTCCTCCATGGACAGCCGGGAATCCAGAAGGACGCCCAAGTTGCGCGCCCTCTCCACGGGGGCAAGATGTTCGCCCCCAATGGCCAGTGTTAGATTTATCTGGCTAAACCGGGGTGCCGGAAACCACAGCCACTCGGTCTTGGACGGGTTGAGTTTGAGTTTGTTACTACCCATCCAGATCCGTACGGCCTCCAGACACCGGGATAGCACCTCGACGGCATCGTTGGGGTGGTTTGGGGTGGATATCCTTCTGACCTGTTAGCTAGACTATTTTTGGGCTGGTGTTTAATGCTCCCTCCAAGGAGTGCTATGCTAAGATTGATAGAATTAGCTAAGGTTACAATACAAGTATTTTGGGATTCATCCTATGCACCCATTGTACTTTAGCAAAGCACAGGTAGTAAATGATTGCAACGCATACAGAATGGTATCTCAGTGACAAGATATTAATTCATACAAGAAATCAGATACAAATGCAGAAAATTAATGTTGCAAGCATATTGAAATTTAAAACATGATTCCTTCTTCTTTCACTTCCCTTGGGCATACATTTCTCAAGTACTAAACTGGCATTTTTGTTAGCACACATGGCATATAAGGGAATATACAGAGCATATTCTCCAATTTCCTATTTAACATTTCTAGAAGTGGCCAGGTGCTGCTCTACAGATAAATAATAATCCAAATAATATTTGTAAGAGGTTTATAAAACCCACAATACTTTGCCACAAACTGAAGCAGGCAACAGAGAGAATCTCATTCTAAGCACCCGGTTTGACAGAATTTTGAGAAAAAAAACTATTAAATGCTAACCATTTCCCCTAAGCCAATATTACTCAGCCTCCTTTATTTGGGTTTTCGCCACAAAATCAGTTTGTTCCACATGAGATTATGTAGAAATGTTTCAGCACATTTGAAAACTGGTGTCATACCCTACCTATTTTAAACTAAACACATCCTCTCTTAGTACTCATTTAAATCCTTCTGATAATCTTGATTCTCTTTCCAATCCATCTGAATGTGTGAGGCCCAAAATGTGTGGTTTTGCCATTGCGGAACAAAAAGCAACTCTTAGTTTTGAAAACTCTTCTTTTCTTGATGAACCTTAAACCTGCTGACTCATAGCTTGGCATCATTTGTATTTATTCCTAGAAGAAGAACAATGCATTTTTCTCTGATGAATTTCATACTGCTATGATCCACCCATTTTTGTAAATTATTTCGGTATTCTAAAGTATTAGCTAGTAGTAATCCTTATTACTGAGTTACCCTGATAAAATACTATCCATTTGCCTTCATTTTGCCTTTGGAAAAAATATTAATATTTATTTGAAAATATATAGATCTGCATAAAATTGCAGCTGTTGTCCCAAAAGTGCTTTTCAGAAGGTAACTGGGCTTTCTTTCCCCCCCCCCCCTTGAAAACATTTCGCTTCTCATCTGAACTGAATCTCCATAGACATTGAAGACAAGTTCTCAAAATTTCAGTCCTATCTCAGATTTCTAATAGCAATGGGGAAATACATATTAACTCTATGCCCATGATTACAAAGGGACGTGCTTGTTTCCCACCTATTATGTGCTCAGAACTGTTTATATCTTCACATATTTTAATATCCCCCCCCCCCCCCAAGTAGAGAATAGCTTTCAGCATACCACAGTGGAGAAGAAGCAGATGAAACTCTGACTTAAATTAATTGCTTTGTGAGTATTCCCTACTAGTCTAGAAAACAGCCATGGAAAACACATAGTGATAGTCAAGTTTTAAATTCACTACAGATGCCTTCTATTAAAAAAGAAAAGAAAAAAGAATGAAGGCTATTTTTAGGGGGATGATTGATTAACGTTGCCATGGCAATAAGAAGCAACAGCATGAACATGGGGTAATTTGCGCAAGCTAGGACAAGTGCCAAAGAATTAAAGACACCAAACAGAAAACACATGACATTTTTTATCAGTCAGTGGTGACTGCTATAATTATAACCTTTCCATACCAACTACACTTGAAATGATAATGAGATTACAATATTCTGAAATAGAAATATTGAAAAAGAAGACAGCTAACGTCTCTCCACTCTTTCATTTGAGGGACCTGTTTTGTGTGGTAATATCTGATGGGATGTTTACAGAACAGTTGAACGGATTCTTAAGTCATTCCTCATTATTCTGCTCATTAGAAGCATTACTTCTGAATCACTGGAAATTATAAAATATTAGGAGTAAAAATGTATTTATTTGTCATATTTACATAACTGCCCATCTCAAGGTAACATATGCAATATTCATTTATGTCATTTAAGTGCATTATCTGCATTACTATCATGGACTAGTGGTATCTCTTTAAAAAAATCTTACAGTTCAACAAATGACGTCTTCCTATACCATCTCAGTGGTGAAATGCAAACTTTTTTACTACTGGTTCTGTGGAGTGCCTTGGTGGGCATGGCAAGGGAAGAATACTGCAAAATCTCCATTCCCTCTCCACTTGTGGGGAAAGGATATTGCAAAATTTCCATTCCCACCCCACTCTGGGACCGACCAGCCAGAGGTGGTATTTGCCGGTTCTCCGAACTACTCAAAATTTCCACTACTGGTTCTCCAGAACCTGTCAGAACCTGCTGAATTTCACCCCTGCCCCATTTCTTATTTATTATCAAATCCTTAAGGCATCCTTGTTCAGTCTTTACCAGGAAAAGTACATTCAGGGTTACCAGAGATAACATATCTATTTTAATCTTGATGAAATAAACCAACTTTATATTCCTTCACCTTACTTTTAATAATATTTATTTTTCATCCCTTCAAATAATGTTCTAGAGCAGGGGTGTCAAACTTGCGGCCCACTGGCCGGATGCATCACCTTGACCACCCTCACCCCCAGTTTAGCAAAGGGGGGAAAAGTCACAATATGTCACGTGATGATGTGACGATGCAAGTTTGACACCCGTTGTAGAACTTGATCTCTTTTAGTTTTTTCCTTATCCTTTCTTACAAAATTTTAATAACTTTCTAGACACAAGGACAGTTTCTTCCCCTATGCCATCACTCTGCTAAACAACTAATTCCAACAACACACTCAAACTACCCAGTAGGGCTGGATTTCTATTATCCTTCTCATCTGTCCTATTACCTATTACCTTATCTTTATATACTATAACTTTGTTGCTTAATATAAATCATATCTTATGATTTATATTAATTGCTTTATTTAGTATCATAGTATGATTTATGTTGATTGCTTATTTAGTATCCTATGATTATCACTAAGTGGTGTATCTTATGATTTCAGATGAACGTATCTTATGATGACTATGATAGACTTATCACTTGTTGCTTGTATGTATACTGAAAGCTTATGCAAGCAGAAACAAATTTCTTGTGTGTCCAATCACACTTGACCAATAATTAATTCGATGCTATACTATGCTACACTATGCTATGCTATGTTACACTTCCATTATATGAAAGTTATCCAGGTTACTTTTGGTTTGTCATTCATATATTTCTTTTAATGAATAATACTTATTAGCTTACTCAATAATAATAATAATAATAATAATAATAATAATAATAATAATAACAACAACAACAACAACAACAGCTAATAATAATAATTTGTATATCCAGTGTAGTATCTTCTTCTATGTCATTCTTGTAGCATGTCATTTTTAAATCCACGTTCAGATCAGTCTGAGTCTTTTTCAGTAAAACTTGTTCCTCTTTCATAACATCTTTCAGTCTATCTTGTTTAACATAAAAATCTATGTTAATACAAACATTCTTAAAATTAACTTCTGGGTCCATTGTTCAAAAATATCCTTTCATGCACGGAATGTTAAGATATTTTTCTCCATTTTGTATTATTAAGTCAAATTCAAGTAGTCTTCTCTTTTAATTATTATCCATAGCGCTCTAGTCTCATCCTAACATGTTTTTTTTAAAGAGAATTCAAAACAAAAACAATTTTCCCATTAGAAAGCAATCTTGTTTCAAATCTCCACAGACCATTTCTAGCTTTCTAAAATCCAGGTTCTAATCACCCTTTGGCTGTTTATTCCAAAAGGGAAAAAGAAATTAAACTTGGAATTTAACATCTAATTTCTAGGGATTGAGGGAAAGTCATCCAGTGCTATAAAACGTGTCAACCCAAAGGTCCTAATAGCTGAAAAGTAGTTAACACGCGATTTTAGTGATTAGAAAAGGAAGTATGCAAATCCAGTGTCCTTTTGAAAGGTATAAACACGATTTGAGTGAGTTCGTTCAGTAGCTCTTGATTCTACTGGTTACTGGCTAAACTTTAAGTGGCTCCATCTTCATTTCTTCCCTAGAAATCCAAATCAAGGGCTAGGCGTTTTATGGAGTATAAATAGGTTTCTTTTTATTTCATAAAAAGCCTAATTCAACATTCTCTAGACACCCTAGATAATGTTTTTGTTAAGATATTTAAATTTAATAGCTGGAACAGTAAAGTGTATAATGGGCCAGAACACACAGCTGTAGTCGATTGCTTGGAGAGAGCTGGCTCCTACATCAGGCAATCTATGATTGGTTGCTTGGATGTAAACGGGTATTCCCTTTCCTCCCTCCGCCTTTTTCTTATATTTATTTATATAAAATTACAACATTAATGAGGGGCCAATTATTCATATGTTCCTCCTACTATTGCATTGTTTTGCTTAAAGATTCATAACATAGCATTCATAAAATACTTTTAAATTATATACCCAAAACTTTCAATGTATTATTATGGGTCAATCAAGGTGGTAAGGAACAGCAAAAATATTACTCTTCAAGGTTAGAAGAAAGTGTTATCCTAGATTTACAGATACTGGATTAAGACTTAATTTGCTTTCTGTGTATGAATTGGTTCTCACTATCAATATAGTGGAAAGATTGGTCAATATTGTTTTGTCTGGTCAGGAAGTAAACAAGTATTTAAAATTATGATGAAAGATATTCTACATGTAACTTACAATACGTGTGTGTGTGTGTGTATGTGTGTGTGTGTGTGTTTTCTTCTCCCACTCTGTTTTTATGTTTTCTTTCTTTTTCTTCTTTAACTGTTTTTGTAATTAAAGCAAAGCTAAGAATAACATGATTTTCTGTTTCTATATTTGCATATTTCTTGGTGGCGGTAATGCTCTTCTTACTTTCATTATCTCTGGCAGTAAAGAATTTGTGTACAAATTATTAAAATGCTGATGTTTTAGCATTTTAACTGGCTCGTTGCAGCATAAAAATTGTTGTTTATTATTATGCTATTTCTAAGAAAAGTAATGGGGCAACTGAGGGTTTTTTTAACACAAGAGCAGGAAATGAGTAAGCTTTACCCCTCAGGACAGCAAATAAATGCACATGATTTCCTGAGAATGGGAGGGGAGGGCGGGGGAAGAGAGAAACAGAGAAGCTGTGTGGTCTGTCCTTGTATATATCTGTTTTCTCCCAACTCTTTAAAAAAAGTAATAGACATATTACTCAACATAGGACTTAGAATAGAGTAACAGAGTTGGAAGGGACCTTGGAGGTCTTCTTGTCCAATCCCCTGCCTAGGCAGGAAGCCCTATACCATTTCAGACAAATGGTTATCCAACATCTTCTTAAAAACTTCAAGTGTTGGAGCATTCACAACTTCTGGAGGCAAACTGTTCCACTGATTAATTGTTTTAGCTGTCAGGAAATTTCTCCTCAGTTCTAAGTTGCTTCTCTCCTTGATTAGTTTCCACCCATTGCTTCTTGTTCTACCCTCAGGTGCCTTGGAGAATAGTTTGACTCCCTCTTCTTTGTGGCAAACCCTGAGATATTGGAACATGCGATCATGTCTCCCCTAGTCCTTCTTTTTATTAAACTAGACATACCCAGTTCCTGCAACCGTTCCTCATATGTCTTTGCCACCAGTCCCTTAATCATCTTTGTTGCTCTTCTCTGCACTCTTTCCAGAGTCTCATCTTTTCTACATCTTGACGACCAAAACTTAATGCAGTATTCCAAGTGTGGCCTTACCAAGGCATTATAAAGTGGTATTAACACTTCACCTGATCTTGATTCCACCTATCTGTTTATGCAGGCTAGAACTGTGTTGGCTTTTTTGAGAACTGCTGCAAAATATATTTCAGATTTAGTTTGGAAATCTAAGCTTCACAGCACAAAACTCTATGATTTAGACCAAATCTTACTTCATACATACAATATTTCACAAAAAATTCACATTTCAAGTGTGAAAGTTCTGAAACACTGTGATTTTAAACCCAGCCAAATTAGAATAAAAAGTGCAAGCATTTTGTCTGATATTCCAAGACAATTTATCAATTTTCCCTCCAACAACTTCATGTGCCAATTTATATGCAAGAACCCAATAATGTTAGCTTGTAAGTACAATCATACTGTTGAAATAAACACATTTTTTGAAGTTACAGTTTTTACAAAGCAGGTTTACAGTTCAACTGACATTGTCAAATTACAGTTCTAAAGTAGGTGATTAAATTCTTTCATTACCACAATAATGATTCATGGTGATCGAAAGCTACTTATGGTGCATATGATATATTCTAACTTCCAAGCGTCCTTGAGTAATGGTTAATATAAATGCGAAAGATAACAGATCAGTTTCCTTCAATATGAAATTGAAACATCTAAATGGGCAGCATGGTTCAGCCTCCCACTTTCAGAAGGATAAGAAGAACAAATATATCAAACAGAAAAGGATCAAAACCAAATAAGAGTTAGAAAAAGTTGCTGGGGCAAAGGGAAACATAATTTGCATAATTCCTGGTATTTTCAGTTAATAGCTTTGGTTTGTATAACATATTATTAGTTGGATCGAGATAGGTTGAGAGTATGAGTAAGGTAGTTGATAGTTTAATCTTATTTTTCAAAAGATATTTCTCTTCCCATTTCTTTATTAGAGAAGTCCACGATTAACGACCTTTTGTTTAACAGTTATGACAGTGCTGAACAAATGCCTTATGGCCAGTCTTCACACTTATGACCATTGCAGCATCCTCATGTTACACGATCAAAATTTGGGTGTTTGGCAACCAGCATGTATTTATGAAGGTTGCAACATTTCCATTTGTGACTTTCCCAGCCAACTTCCAATAAGCAAAGTCAATGGGGGGAAGTTGGATTTGTTTAATAACCGGGTGAGTCATTTAATGACTCCAGTGGTTCTCTTAACAAATCTGGCAAAAAGGTCATAACATTGGGCATGACTTATTTAATAGTTCAGCTATTAAATTAGTTCAGATCAGGACAAAAGTTCTGATTCCAATTGTAAGTCGAGGACTACCTGTATATATTTTGAAAGAATACAAGAAATAGGTAGTACAAATAAGAAAATGAGCTACAGGTTGAGAAATATTATCTAGCCATTGAGAAATGAGCAGATAAACAACAAATGGTAAGTATTATCAAGCTAATATATTTTAATACATCATTAGAAACTTATAGTAGTATATTTTATATGCAATTTTATAGTAACAATCCACAAGCCCATTAGCTTTTAAGCTAAAAAAAAATGCTTGGTTCATATTGTTCACATCATTGAAAGAAAACTATAGTAATGAATAATGCACTCCACCAATAATATAAATTATACATCAAATTAGAATATGGATTCTAAACCCAAATTTGGGTATGATAAAGCCCCCGGTCCTGACCTTATCCCTGCTGAGGCCATTCTAGCCCCCAAGGATTGGTGGGCCACTGTGCTTACGGAGGTATTCAATGCAATTAATCAAACAGGCATTATCCCTAAGATCTGGAAGGATGCCATCATTATCCCAATCCACAAGAAAGGCTCCCCTTCCAATCCAGGCAACTTTAGAAATATCAGCTTACTGTCAGTACTGGGGAAACTCTACGCCCGATTCTTCCTATCCAAATTGGAGCACTGGGTCGAGGAGACAGGCCTTCTCGGACACGAGCAGGCAGGGTTTAGAGCAGATCATTCTACCATCGACCATGCCCTGATTTTATACCATCTAGCCTTAAAATACTCTACCCCCAGGAAAGGCCGACTTTGTGTTGCCTTTATAGATCTAAAGGCTGCCTTTGACAGCATACCCAGACAAAAACTGTGGGGCAAACTTTCCTCCTGGGGCATTGACAAAAGGCTACTTTGGCTCATTTCCCAACTGCATGAGGGGACAGAGGCAAAAGTGCGCCTTACCCCGCAAGGGGACCTTTCCAACGCCATTCCTGTCAACAAAGGAGTCAGGCAGGGATGTATAATAATAATAATAATAATCTTTATTGTCATTGTAATAATAAAATTACAATGAAATTGGTTTGAGCGCCAGGTGGAATACAGAAAGCAGTGATAGCCACAATAGGAATCTCTCTCCAGGCAAATGAATATATACTAGCACCCCTTCTCTTTAACCTATACATCAGTGATTGGAGAAGGGCGCTAATGAACCAACTAGATTACATACATGCCCCTAGACTAGCCGACTATAGGTGCCCACTTCTGCTTTATGCAGATGACACGGCAATCCTCTCCTTTTCCTGGGTAGGTTTGCTTAGGGCTCTTAAAATTCTGTCCAATTATTGCACTGAGAACCAACTGCACATCAACCATTCCAAGTCTAAGATCATGATCTTTTGGAGAAGCAGGAAACTCCACCAATGGAAGCTTGATGGCATACCAGTGGAACAGGTCCACAGATTTCAATACCTAGGCATCTTTTTCCAATCTAATGCCAAGTGGCTTTCACAGGTTGAGTTCCTTCGCAACAAGGCCAAGACCTCCTTGTATGCTGTCCTGCACTTTTTCTACTTGGAGGGCGCCACCATATTCCCTCAGTACTAAAAGTATACAGGGCAAAGGTGATAGCTGCCATTTCATATGGCGCTCCTCTTTGGGTCCCTGCTAACATTTCCCGTCTTGAGTCTGTCCAAAGCCAGTTCCTATGCCGCTTAATGGGAGTCCCCCCTTGTCTGAGCAATGCTGCAATCCGTCTGGAATTGGACATACCATCGCTCGACACCATTTTGTGGAAACGTACAATTGGCTACTGGCTAGCCCTATGGGCCAGACTCCCAGCCTATTACTTGGAACAGTGCTTATGGCGGGATGACTTCCACAGCCCTTGGGCCCATAACATACACATCAAGCTCATAAAGATAGGAATCTCCCCTATTGAAACCTTTACACTTGGCCCCACCGCTGCCAAATCGCTGATATTCCAACGATTGGATGACATTGAAAGGCAACAGAACCTGGCACTTGGTGTAGGAATTTGCTCTCCATTGTCTCTCGGCATTATTCCCCTGATGCACCCCCCTAAATATCTCTCCGAGCTATCTTCCATCAAACACAAGCTGGCATTCATAAAGGCACGTTTTAACGTGATCCCCTCGAATGCCCTAGATAGCAGACTTTCCGGGGGTGTAAAGTCCACCCACTGCTCATGTGACAGCCGATCCTTGGAATTGCTAGCTCACATAGTATTCACATGCCCCTACTACCAGGAGAAAAGATTACAACTCATCTCCCCTATTTGCCAAAGATTTCCCGGACTTACCGGAAATCAGAGTCTTCGCCTTCTTCTCCAGGACACTGACTCGAGTACCACATTGAAGGTTGCAAGTTTTTTTGCTGTGGTCTTAGCCTGCAAGAACTGTGGGAAGGGTCGGGCTGGTCCCACTAGCTGAGGCCAGTTGTGCTGATTGTTTGCAGCGTACCACTTGGTGGCCGCATCAAGTGCCGACATGTAGATTGCATGTAATTTTTTACATGGTACCTTCTATTTACGCACAATTCGAATTGATCATACTCCCAAACCATAGATTTAGATCCCCATAATGGTTAGATGGTATGGTTGACAGAATGGCCCTTGCCATCGATTCTGCCTGTTGTCTCCCACCCTTCAGTAGGGCCCGGCTATACATCCACATGTGATCTGTTTATCTTGTCTTTCGGTCTATGATCGCAATAAAGTTTTATTATTATTAAATACCACATATAAAATTGCAATTGCAGGAATGGTTTCCAATTGGCATTAAATTATGCATCAGACATGTGTTTAAATACTAACTTTAGTTTTTGTTATTTAACAGAAAACTTTGCTATCAACAAGTAGCAAATAGTTACAAGTAGCAAATAATTCTGATGAATGTATAGGTTATTAACTATATCTGATCTCATGATAAGATACCAGACCAGAGTTTTCTTCTGTAAGCCTTTGTGATGTATTTGAAATTATATGTAATGTTATATAGATGATGCTCTTAAACAGATTGTCTCAGTTGTTCTTAGTGATGGTTCAGGAGAACAACTGTTAAGATTAAGGCAGCTTTCAAGATGCCTTTGGAATCTTGAAAGCTGCCTTAAAAAAATAAGATGTCTGGGATAACCTGTTCAATGTGTTTGATGTCTTATTTTTTATTAGCTTCTTATGTTCTCAACTAATAGCCTAGTTTAAGCAACCTTTAAAAGTAACTACTTCACTGATTATTCAGTTCCATATTTGTACATGCGCTTGCCCCCCAGACACCCTGAACAAAAGCAGGAATAAAATAGATCTTGTGGATCCACATGAGAAATGTTCTTAAAAGCAAAGGGCAGACTTACAAAAGAGTCCGATTTTTTGATAGCTCAAAGGTCTTGCAGCAGCCAACTTCACCGGCATGCTAAACATTCTTCAAGAGCAGACCCAATTAAAAAGCCTTAGTGTGATTCACTATAATATGATAACTATTTTAGATCCACCTTTATTGAAAAACAGACACAATTTGTTCTCTACCTGAGATGAATTTGTTCTCTACCTGAGATGAATTTGTTCTCTACCTGAGATGAATTAAAACCATGAGGCTGCAGCAGAGGTGGGTTGCTTCTGGTTCGGCCCAGATTGGGCAAACTGGTAGTAGCGTCAGTGGGATACTCCACCCACCTGCGTACAAGCACAAGCAAACTGGTACCAAAAAATTAGAAATCCACCACTAGGCTGCAGCTGAAAATCCAGGACTATACATCAGCTTTATGTTGGTTTTTCAAGAAAGTAGGTTCTACATTGGTAGCCATTTGGTCTATGCAGCATTTTCCATTCAAACTGTAGTTATGTTCACTAGGTGTGAGAAAATGAATGCAGTAGAATTTCTGCTTTTTACATAAGACATGCATGGATATAGAGCTGTCTTAGCTCCTACATATGAATGTGCTTTTCTGCTACTCTGCATTTGCTCAAGAGCAGCTGTACTTCAGAGAAAAGGACCACATATGAGGGTTTACCTGTTTGCAAGAGGAATGGGAAAGTACCTGTTGACAGTGCTGTTTCCTCTGTCCATAGAGAGATAATGGCTATTTTTACTGGAGAAAATCAAGTTTTTCTGATATTTTTCATGCATTGGGACTTTATATCTATCTGTTTTTTTCCTGCCCTCCTTCCTATTGAAGAATATTTTTAAACACATACAGCCTCCTGTCTTCCACAGTGAAAGCCTTGATGGTTCTCACAATAATGTATTTTGTAATTACCTCAACTATAAAATGCCTTAAGCCACTATTGTTCAAAACAAATATTACAAATCATGTTCAGAAGAGGAAACATCCACAAGGAGAGAAAATAACATTAGTTTTCCTGGGAAAGTATCAAGGGAATAATTAATAAACTAAATATAACAAAGATGAGATTAAACTGTCATGTAAGTTCTCTTGGAGTCTCTAAGCATAAACAAATGTTATACCCCTATTCTAGACTACTCTAGGACTCCTAGGATTTACCAGATCCCAGCTGACAATTTGAGAGCAAAGAGATATAGTTTTCTGTAGCAGTCTTTAAGTTTTTTGTACCACAAATCTCTTAACTCTACAATGACTTGGGTTCATTTTTGGGTGACATTTTGTTAAAACCTCGTGTTTAGTAGCCATGTTAATTATCAAACCTCCTAACATGTGGAAGCAACATTGCATGAAGCTTACCATTGGGGTTGGCTACTACTTGGATGGAAGGCTTCCAAAGACCATAGGCAAGACTGGGATGTAAACAATAAAATCCCAGAAGACAGTATTAACAAACAGCTGCCAATACTGCAACCAAGAAATCTACATGGACCTTAGGACTATGTATGCTTCAAAAATAGTTCAGAGGAAGTGCTTCTAGTCTGCTTGTAAGTTTGAGAAAAAGGCATTGCTTGAAGAGCCACATTAACTTTGAGGAGTGCATTTGTTACAGCTGACACAGACCTTTTCAGGCTCATTTTAATGAGCAGCTGACAGATGCTTCATACATATTTGGTTCCACACAGGACTTCTGAATTATTCCTAAGTGCGCTTGGCGAAAATAAACAAATGCAAATAGTCAACATCAGAAGCTTGACTTAAGGCCATCTTTATCTTTTAAATTTGTGAAGACCAATCTTCCCATCTTTTTACTTAAACTAGCTGTGGAATTTATTTATTTTTACTGTTGAACAAAACTTTATAGGGAAGGGTGTGCTTGCTACAGAAATATATTTCTACATGATTTGTTTCATAGGAGACAATGGAACAGAAATTGATTTTGCTCAGAGTAGGGTACAGTATTTTAAGTATGCTCTGTGTTTCTTCTGTCTTATACTGCCTAGTTCAGTTCTTATGTTTTCTGGGCACGGAGCCCAGAATTGTTTAATTCTGTCTGGAGATTGCAGCATTTTCCAGGTACTGTATCAAGACTGATGGTTGTTTTATAAGTTAATGAAAGATAAAATGAAAAACTATCTCTCTATTACTAGCAATAACCAGCATATTAAACCTGTATACAGTATCTCTTTTTTTATATATATAAAGAGAGAAAGGTTTTTATTATTATTATTACAGCTACTGGGTAACAAATATATCAAGCTTTGAAATTATTACATGTTTTATATCAGTGGCATAACTGATAATATTAGAAGCACTATTCTTCTTGAGCTACATAAAAGGAGCAATCTGCTGTTGAATATCAGTATTTTTATTCTTTTAAAAAGCCAAGAATCTATTGTTCTGTTCTAATCATAGCTTTTAAATACTATTTAACATGACAAAGAAGAATCAGAACTTACCGTGTATTCTGATCCAAATTCGGCCGATGGGAATAAAAGAAAAGGAAAAATAATGGCATAAAATTATTTCATTGTTCACATTGCTTCAATTAAAATGCAAAATACACTGCTAATTTTGATGCATGATACAAAGCCTTAAGAATCATATGGGTTGCACACAATTCAAAGGGGCACTATATGTAATTGTTCAATAATGAATGGACAGAGAAATTATTGGAAGTTGGGAACTGAACTTGATGGGTGTCATTCTCACCTAATTTTGCTTTTCAGCTTCCTGCTCTTAATGAAATGTTACGTTACAGAATTGTTTGAATGTGTGTATTGTATATGTGTGTGTTCCGATATGTACATATACACCAAACAAATTATATGCTTTTTATTTTATCTTAAGTGCATATATAAGTTATTCAAAATTTTACTGGAAAATCAATTGAATTAATATATCAAGAATATTCCCAGGGTTCCAATCAGCAAACTGCATAATAATTCAAGCTAGAGTCAAATGCTAGAGTATCAAAACATTGTGAATTTGTGTCAAATGCTATCTTAATAATGACAAATGTGAGTCAGGCATAGTCCTTAGAGCAGGGATGTCAAACTAGTGTTGTCATGTGACGTATCACAACTTTTTCCCCTTCTCTAAAATGGGGGTGGATGTGGCCAGCACATGATGCATCTGGCCCACGGGCCACGAGTTTAACACCCCTGCCTTAGAGGATTGAAACCACTACTCCATGTCACCATTTAATTAATTTAATTTAAATTATTACAGTTTTTTGCCCAATAAATTATTCAGTTTTGTATAAATTAAAATTGTTGACAATAATGATATTTATCTACAAATATGTGTGTACTTCTTTGTGATGGAATTTTATGGATTATATCAAAATACTAACACTACACCACCAAGGGAAACATTAAAAAATGTGCATGTGTATATGTAAGAGAATATTAACCCTGCAGTCTCCCACAACAAATACAACAGAGCAAACTGAATTTAAAAATATTGCTCCAAAATGTCTTACCAATTTTTTTTTTAACAGCATTCACTTTGGAGGGCAAGGGAAAGATTAAGCTTCCCATCATAAATAAGCATGGAGAACACAACAAGTTTGCCTCAAACAACTGCAAAACACTTGTTAGAGAAGATTATATTTTGTTAATCCTGTTTCATCTGCAAGAATAGTTGCCTTCTTTTAGGAAAGCAGATATGATAGTTTGAGGTGAAGAACCGGACATGCAAGCTAAAATGGCACCATATAAAACAACTAAATTTGTGGGATACAGCAAAAATCACTCGAGATTCATCTGCCCAAAGATTTTTTCCTCTGACTTGACAACTGCTCTCCATGGCTCTACTCTCAGGCAGAAGCTTTCCATTTTTAATTTGTAAACTGGAGAAGTCAGTGTGTGCTCTACCACTAGGCTACCTTCCCTTTTTCTAGAGGAGGGACTGTTGGAGATGGTGCTGGTGCAGTTGGAAATTCTTATGGAGATGGAATCCCAAGGATAGTTCCACACAACAGTTTAAAGAGAGTAGCCAATGGGAACAACATAACCCAAGGAGATCATTTCTGTCCCCAGAGAGTAGTCAGGGCTTCATTATGGCTTTTCGGTAATGTACACATCTCTGGCTTCCCTTCAGGCAGCACAATTCTCCAATTCCCTGTTAGCTCAAGGTTACAGCACGTTTGTTCTCCTCCTTTGGTGCCAAAGAAACTCTACGGTGCCAGGAGAAATATGCCCTTGACATTTTACCTCAGATGGCAGAAGTGAGAGCAGGGTTTTTATTTTTTACAAGAACACTGGGTATGCCCTGGACATGTCAAGCAATTTTCAGATAGGCATGGGGAGAGAGCAAACTGAGCCCTGGTACCATAAACAATAATTTGTAGCCGTATGACTAATTTGTGTTCAGCTTGCCTCTCCAGTTAGCAAAAGTTCTAATTATGAAGAATGGCAACTTGTCCTTGGATGAACTGAATGAAGCAGTGCCTGATCCTTGTAACCCTTACTAAATAATATCCCTGGTGTAATACAGCTATTAGGTTAACTAGGAGAGAAATCAGCTATAGCAACCAGGTGAATTATCAAACCTACTTCGCAATTTTATGTAGTGCACCATTTAGGTTGCAGTGAAAAGAGTTGGGGAATACATACCTAGCAAAGACTAGACCAAGAAACAAAAATATGGGCAGTCATTATTTTTAAAGGGATTAGGGCAGTGGTGAAATTCAACTGTCTTTACTACTGGTTCTGTGGGTGTGGCTTGGTGGGCATGGCAGGGGAAAATCTCCATTCCCAGCCCACTCTGGTGGCATTTGCCGGTTCTCTGAACTATACAAAATTTCCGCTACCAGTTCTCCAGAACCGGTCAGAATTTGCTGGATTAGGGAGTTTTCTAATCTGTAATTTATAAAACTTTCACTTATAAAGGGCAAATAAACAACAATGACCAGAGGACTACTTGTGAATTTGTATTATGAAAATAACAGTTATGTGTGGCACTTTTAAGGCTATGAAATGTATTAGAGAATAAGACAACCTTCTTCAACTACAGGCAATCCTCAATTTACAACCATTCGTTAAGCCACTGTTCAAAGTCACAAAGGCACCAAAAAATTTGCAGTTGAAATGGGAGCTAGAAGACAGCCTGACAACTCCGGATTTTTTTTTTTAAAGAAATAATTTTATTACAAGCAAAGATAAGATTGCTCACACTGAACATATAGTAAAAAAAAAGAGAGACAAACATAGGTAGTCCTTGAGTTACAACTAGAGTTGAGACCAGAATTTCAGCTGCTAAGCAAAGCAGTTGTTAAATGAGTCACGTCCAATTTTATGACCTTTTTTGCCATGGTCATTAAGCAAATCACTGCAGTTTAGTGACTCATGTAGTCATTAAGCAAATCTGCCTTCCCCCATTAATTATTTGCCAGAAGACATAATAATAATAATAATAATAATAATTTAATTTTATATCCCGCTCTCTCTCCCCGAGGGGACTCGAGGCGGGGCACAGGCAATTAAAAATACAAATAAAACCACAGACAAATACAAAATACAAAGTTAAAAATAAATTAAATTGATCCTGCGCTAAAACCCATAAACTAAACTAAAAATTACCCCTAAAAACCCCTAACCTAAAAAGAGACTACCCAAGGCCGGCCAGACGAAAAAAGTGCGTCTTTAATTTTAAGCGGAAGGAGCGGAGGTCCGTGGTTGTCCTGATATCGGGGGGAAGGTCATTCCAGAGGGCTGGGCCCGCCACAGAGAAGGCCCTTCCCCTGGGCGCCGCCCGCTGACAAAGTCTAGTGGACGGCACCCGGAGAAGTCCCTCTCTGTGGGAGCGAATCGGCCGTGAGGATGTATGGGGCAGGATCCGATCCCGCAGGTAGCTAGGTCCCGAGCCATGGAGCGCTTTGAAGATGGTAATTAACACCTTGAAGCGCACCCGGAAGACGACAGGTAGCCAGTGCAGCTCGCGCAAGAGCGGTGTTACGTGGGCAAACCTAGACGTGCCCATAATTGCTCGCGCGGCTGCATTCTGGACCAACTGAAGCCTCCGGGTACACCTCAAGGGGAGCCCCATGTAGAGAGAGTTGCAATAATCCAGTCGGGATGTCACGAGAGCATGAGTGACTGTGCGAAGGGCGTCCCGATAAGACAGCTGGGAAAGCTGTAAATGACATGGCTCCAGGATGCTGCAACTGTCATAAATATGTATTTATGCGCTGACATTTCAATCACATGATTGTGGGGATGCTATGATAGTTATAAGTGCAAGGAATGGTTGTAAGTCACTTTTTTGAGTGCCACAGTAACTTTGAATGGTTTTAAGTCAAAGACTACGTGTAGTCTATAATAAAACAACTCAGTCTTGCCTGAGGGAATCCCTCCTCATCTGGCCACCTCACATACAAAAAATCTCAAATCTTCTTTGTTTCTATTGGCTTTCAGGGATCAGGTTATTACTAATGGGCACAGGAGGCTGTCCATTTGCTATTTAAAGGGCCCACAGCTCTGGCTTCTTGAACCAAAACAGGAGTGAAGTCCAAAATTCAGCTACCCAGGAGGCTGTCCAGTGATAGACCTTAATGCAGGAGGGGGGGGAGAGAAGTTAAGAACTGAAATGAGAGCAGATAGTTTTGGGGATGGGAAAAAAATCTCCTATTTGCATCCATAATCTGCAACCCCCACTCTGAAAAATGCCCCTCTTTTACATTTGCATATCTTTTTATATTTGCACAGGACGTGGAAAAGAATCAAGTGATGCAAATCAGTCATTAGAAATTCAATCTTCAGAGTCAGCTGGGGTCAGTCAGGATTCTACCCGCCTGCTACTACCCTTCCTGTGCTCATTCTTGAACAAAGGAATTCCGAGGGAAGGCTTCAGCTAAAGTTCCATTCTATTAATTTGTCTAAATAGAATCCATGATTTCCCATTTCACTGCAGAGGTTAATTAATTCAGCAGTGTTGTATATCAACTGTTGCTGCCATTATAAAAAGTCACCGTCATTATTTTGCTTAACACCAACCTCCAATCTACTTGTCACTCTGTGTAGACTTTGCATGTCATTTCCCTCTGATTTAACTGCTCCAATTCTAAACCCGAACAAATAATATATGTATACTCAACTGAAAATTAATATGCATTGGATGGAGCATTTAGTCTCTAAAATATTAAATGGTAATAGCACTTTTAATCCAAGATAGAATAGCAGAATCATGTAACAACTGAAATAATTAAAATATCTACTTTCTTTACCATCAAAACCCCCTTAAAACATACCTGTAATTGTATATGGATAGTAGTTCCATGCCTTCTCTGTGACGTAAAATATTTTGGGGACAACAGCTCTTGCCCAGCTTGGAAGTTTGCTACAAGAAAAACAAAAGCTTGAATCACAAATACAATCCACCCTGTTAATGTCCCTAATGAATAATAATTAGTAGATGACATAAAGTTGTATTAAGGCTAAAGACAGATTGCAATAGACTTATATAAGGCTTCATGGTGCTGTACAGCCCCCTGTGAGCGGTTTACAGAGTCAGCATATGGTCCCCAACAGGTTCAGGTCAGGTGAGTTTGCTGGCCAATCAAGCACAGTAATCCCCGGTCATTGAACCAGGTTTTGGTGCTGTTGGCAGTGTGGGCAGGTGCCAAGTCCTGCTGGAAAATGAAGTCAGCATCCCCAGAAAGCTCGTCTGCGGAAGGAAGCATGAAGTGCTCCAAAATCTCCTGGTAGAC
The DNA here is from genome assembly GCA_039707465.1 of Rhabdophis nuchalis. Taxonomy (NCBI): domain Eukaryota; kingdom Metazoa; phylum Chordata; class Lepidosauria; order Squamata; family Natricidae; genus Rhabdophis; species Rhabdophis nuchalis. Next base: position 157,145,468 of record CM077646.1, on the reverse strand, counting down.
ATCTTTTAAGTTGCATTACTGAAATAAATGAACTTTTACACGATATTCTAATTTTTTTGAGTTTCACCTGTATGTGTGTGTATGTGTATGTGTATGTATATGCATATGTATATGCATATGTATATTTGGCACGTATGCTGGTTTCTAGGTGCTCAATAAGAAAGGATTTTTAAAAAATGACCACCAGATCCTTTTAGTATTTCTTATACAGTAATTAAGACGCTCTGATGCTAAGGAGTTCTACTCCGACTGCCAGTTGCCTCACATACCATTACCTCAGTTCAAACTGGCAGATGTTCCAGTCCTTCACTCAGGAGCGGTCTGGGGCTCCTTACAGTACTCAACCTTGGTACCTCACCAAAATGTCTATGCCTTCCACCTATAAAACTACTTCCAGACTCAAAGCGATGGGAACAAGAGTCCCTTATGTGTTTCAATCACTGATCACCACAGAGCCAATGGATTGAACTGGAGTGAACTGGATTTCTCCTGCACTGCCCAATCATATAGTTTCGTCGCAAAGCATGGGCATCCAGTTGGTATATTACAATTGAGTAAAGGACCAAAATTAGTATCGTACCCTGTTTCTCCAAAAATAAGACCTCCCTGGATAATAAGCTTAATTGGGCTTTTGAGCGCATGCACTAAAAATAAGCCCTCCCCTGAAAATAACCCCCAAGTATTGCAATACAGCAGCAGCCATGAGGTGACCATGCTCGCCGCCTCCTGCACCTCAAAAATAATAAGACCTCCCTGAAAATAAGGCCAAGTGCTTATTTTGGGGTCAAAAGTAAAAAAGTCTTATTTTTGGGGAAACACGGTATTAAAATGAAAATGTACTGATTATTTTTCAAGTATGAGTTGTACGTTTTAGAAAGTCAACCCTTTGTCTTCATCTAAATAATCACACCAGTGTTCCTATACTACATAATGTTTAGGTGCTGTATAAACCCTGAATAATGAACAACAGCAAAAGTACAGCCTGGTAGCATTTTTCTGATTAACGATCCAAAACGCTAGCTTTGTATTGCACCCTAATAACTTTTAAGGTTTACTCTGCTCTCCCAATTCTAAAGTTGTTTTCTTATTATCGAGTGGTGGCTGAATGAGTGATGATACTCCTAACATGGGAAAAAATGCAGTCTGCTAGCATGCTGACGTCAGTATAAATCTTTCTCATATGCTGGTAAGGATCCAGCAGAGAGCAGGGAAGATGATAAAGAGATAGGTGGCAAACCCTACAGGAATCGGATTATGGTTATCTTAAACAGAAGATGAATAAGATGAATAAAGTTCGGTTCAAATATGCCCAAACCCTAGAACAGGGAATTTTGCCAGACAATGTGAAAAATGGAGGTAGTCAATGAGTTGGGACATGTTTACTAACTGGATGCACAGAAAACGTGGGGGCAGGGCTACTGTACATGGGGAACATTTCCTCATGTATTCACTGAGCAAAGAAAAAATAGCAATGTGTTTTCCAAAGTATTTTGGTTGGGGGGGTGGGAGAACAGTCATGATTGCCTTTATTGTCAAATGCTATTATGTGAGTGTAATCTTGAGAGGTATCCAGAAGTGCCATTTAGTGTAAAATGCAACAGTGAAGTTATTCTGCACTGTTGGTGTCCACGTTAAAGAAAAAGACTCCATTTATTCATTTAAACAGATTTATGTGATTTCTCAGAATCATTTGAGTACACTGCGGTGACCAGCATATGGGGACCTAGAAAAGCAAGGATATCAGTCTTAATACCAAGTGCAGAATAATACACGCTATTGTTTTTTTTCTGTAACTACCTAGTTTTGAAAATTGGATAATAAAAGCACAGATGGAAATTAAATTCCTTCAAATTATGCATATGGTGATTGCTACTGTACAGAGCTTAGACACAAAGGGGAGAGAGAGAGAGAGAATGAGAGAGAGAGAGAGAGAGAGAGAGAGAGAGAGAGAGAGAGAGAGAGAGAGAGAGAGAGAGAGAGAGAGAGAGAGAGAGAGAGAGAGAGAGAGAGAGAATAGCATCAAGAAATAAATGCTATGTTTATCAAGCTCGGGCTCTTTTATTTTGGTCATATCATGTATTCAAATTCCTTAAATTAACTATGCTAAGAATGAAGGTGCTAGAAAATGAAACTGGCTAAAACCACACTGGATAGAGACCATCAACAAGATTCTGGTTTAAATTTAGAGATATTAAACCAAGTTGTAAACTATCAAAAGCAGAAGAAAACTAATAAAGCAGGGATGTCCAAACTTGGGAACTTTAAGACTTGTGGACTTCAACTCCCAGAATTCCCCAGCCAGCTATGCTGGCTGGGGAATTCTGGGAGTTGAAGTTCACAAGTCTTAAAGTTCCCAAGTTTGGACATCCCTGTAATAAAGTTATAAATAACTGAAGAAAAAAAGAGAGAGCAAGAATGTGCCTCCCACACAATTAATTCTAGGTAACTTACAATTCTAAAAGAATGACATTATCAAAACCAGTTCACCATACTGTATGTATTGGCAGGGCTAAAAATTTCCCAGTATAATGCTGACTGCCTTATATGGTCCTTAGCCCTCTGAAAGCCCTGCAGAAAAACATGGCCGCTGCTTTTTAAAATCAGAACAGGTTAATGGTCATCCAGACCTACAGGCCTACTACGCTTCAGTTAGGCACCAACATTGCCAAGATCATCCTGCAGGCTTTCTTACTTCCTTGGGACAGAGGTGTGGGGAAGAGGTGTAGCATGCCTTCTTGGGCTAACCACATATTGGTTAGGCAGGTCCAAAGGTGGGTTCCTACTGGTTCGAATTGGTTTTCTTGACAGTGCTGTACGTGCCATCATCTTGTCTTTTGGTTCTGTGCATGCGGAGAAGCATTTTTTTAGTACGGCGCATGCGCACGCATGCAGTGCGTCCCTGAGCGAACCCGCAGTAGCAGCAGCCAGAACCCACCCCGGGGCAGGTCCCACTTGGACCAAAGAGACTTAAACCAGTGTTTTCTAAGACACATTTTAATTTGCTAGCATTTACTTTTTAAACCTTACCTGGGGACCTATCAAACTGAAAGTCCAGTTCTTGTGATGTAGTGACAAGGTGCTGGATTAGAAAGTGGGAAACTCCCTCAGGCAAGGCCAAAGGTGCTTTTTCAGGAGGCAACTGGGTTTCCTGTTGTTGTTTTTTTGAAGATGTTTCACTTCTCATCTAAGAAGCTTTTTCAGCTTCTGGCCTGAAGACGCTTTGGATGAGAAGCGAAACGTCTTCAAGAAAAAACCAGAAAGTCCAATTGCCTCCTGAAAGAGCACCTTTGGGAAAACTATGACCTGGATAACTGAGAACCTCCATAGACATTCGTCAGGCAAAAATACTAGCTGGGTGACTATGTGCCAGCCATTGTCTCTCAGCCCAACTCACCTCAAAATATTGTTGTGGGGAGAGGACAGGAAAGAAAGCATTATGTACGCTGCCTTGAGCTGTAAAAAGTAAATATGGGATATATCAAATAAATACATAGATAACGGTATTCAGATGTTAAGCGCCTTCAATCAGGGTCGGTTTATTGGGCATATCAGAAAGGGTCTACTTCTGCATGGCTCTCAAACTATAGCATATGTTCTTCATAGAGTTGCATTTGACCCCATCCAGTTTTCTATTTCTTCCATCAAGGTTTTATGGTTAATTGTCCCTAGTTTCATCACTCCGTTTAATTTTTGATTTTGCATCTATATTTTGCATATTGTGAATTGCCTTAGGTATTCAGTGCCAATGAAAAGGATGACTATCAATCAGATAAATAATTAGGAATGATTGCGCAGCAGGATTATGCTGTCATGGGTGTTTAGGAATCTCTAAATGATTTTTCAAATAAGTTGTAGCCAGATGCTTCTTTTTTATATTGAAAAAGTTTTATTGGTTTTACAGTTTTTCAGTAGGGTAGGGTAAGGGATACAAAGAAATTTTGAGAGCATTCACGTCAAAGTCGTCGGCCCTACCGGGACATCAAAATAGATCATTAACAAAAAACATTTTCCGCACACTACAAAGTGAAAGCAAGTACATATTTCTAAGTTCTCAATTCTATGCTGTCAGTCATTTACAAAAATCCAGATGCACATGTTATACAATATTACTCAAAAAATCAAGGCAAAGTTATTTTTTAGATCTAAGTCTCTTGGCAATTGTATCTTCTATCTCTCCTTCCAGGCCCCCAGCGGGCGGGGCCGTGGCCCCCCTGCCCCCCCTGGATCTTCCCCCAGGACAGAGGAATGTTTTTTAAGAAAGGCTTCCGCCTCAGCAACTGTTTTAATCCTCACTCTTCCTCCTTCCCAGAACACCAGCATCCCTTCGGGCGTCACCCACCTGAACCAGATCCCGTGGTCAAACAATTTTTTGGACAAGAAGGAAAATTTCCTTCTTGCTTCTCTAATCTTTCTTGGGATCTGCTTCAGGATGGCAACCTCCTTTTGTTGGTAAATTAACGGACCTCCTCTTTGCACTTTCAAGATTTCCTCTCTGGTTGACCTTCTAACAAATTTAACATGTATCTCTCTGGGTACTTCATTTATCCTGGCATATGCAGAGTTTATTCTGTAGGCTAGGTCAATGTCCCCCCTGATCTCATCCTTAGGTTTATGTAAATAGTCTGCTATAATTGTGCTCATGAGTTCAGGGAGACATTCACCAGTTTCCTCAGAAACATTCTGAAATCTCAAAAAATATGTCATCCTTTCCATATCAATCCTAGACACATGCCCATTTATTTCCACAACCTCATTAGTAACATTTTTAATCTCTCCCTTATCCCCCGCCACCCCCCCTTCCAGTTCTTCATTCTTCTGTGTGTTCTCCAGCACTTGTTTCCGTGTGTCCAATAATTCCTTTTTAAAGTTGATATTTTCTGCCCTCTGGGCCTTGATTTCTTGTACCAAAGTTTGTATAACAGATTCAAGAGAGGCCATCCTTAGTTCTAAGCTTGCCAGTGCTGATTCTTGTGCCATGATTAGCTGTTAAGATCCGTGCCACTAAAATGGCGTTTTTTGGGTGGGGCTGTTGAGGCAAGTCAGGAGCCAAAAGTTCAGTTCAGGGTTGTAAAGTTCAGGAACCAAGAGAGAAACAGTTTTCCAGATCAATAATTATAATAACGAAGGCACTCCAGAAAAGAAATCACAAATCCCAAAAAAAATTTCTTCTTTAATAACCAGAGGGAGTCCAAATCACAAAGAGACGCTGGGAATTTTCCATAAGTAAAATAGTCATTCAGGGACAAAGAGAAGCCATTTTCCACCGCCCAGACTCAGAGCCAGAAGGAGAGAGTGGTAAAAAAAAATGTTTCAAATCAGCCAGACCTAGATACTTTGTTTCAAAGAAAAACCGCAGATCACTTTCCCTTGTTTCAAACAGTCCAGATTAAAGATATCCGCTTCCTCGCAGCGAGGAGCCATTCTTAAGTGCCGCTTTAGTCCCAGGGGGGGTTTAACAAGCAGACACCCCCCTCCAAGTTCTTTCAGCCCAGGCTGACAGCAAAAAAAAAATGTTTAAAACCACTCACTTTCACCCTCGCAGCCGAAGCCCCGGGAAGCCTTCCGACTCAGACGGCCAGCTCTCTCCATGTTTTCAGAACGATGCCGCCCGCCATTGGCGAAGGGGAAACCCCCCGCAGCATGTCCTCCTCCACCTAAGCCGAAGACAAGGGTCGCTTCCCAGCTGCCGCTGGGGGAGGACGACCCAGGCAAGCCGGCTTTACGGAAGACCCCCAAAAACGGGGCGTCTCGCCCCCGTGGGGGGGCAGGAAAAGAAACAAAGCGGCGAGCGAGCCCTAGGCTCGCCCGTCGCCGCTGGAGCCGGAACCGGAAGTCCCTAGCCAGATGCTTCTTAGAGAGTTTTTACAACAGCATACATTTAAGGTAAAGATGATGATGTCCCCTGAGTCAAGTCTGACTCCTGATAACCAGACATGTCCATCCAGATTTCAAGACCACAACATGGAAGTATTTTGTCACAACCTTCTTACAGAATCTTTTCTGACTGGTCCATCAAGTCTATTACCCTAGAATCCCTCATCCCAGTTTAGACTATGCCCAACTTGGCTCAGCTTCCAAGTCCTGACAAGATAGGAGACTGTGATGAACTGTGAGCAAACCCCAAAATTGTATTCTTTTCCCTTGATACAAGTAGGGAACAAAAAGCCAAAGGTGCTAAAATTTATTTAGATATGCCCCTATTATACCAAGCCAACCTGTCCCCAATCAGAAGATCTGTGGACACCTTGGGACTGAAATACACCTGGAGAAAACCGGGTTAAGAAAGCCTTGGCTGAATTAATGGTTTACTGCAGGAGCTGCCAAACTTGGCAATTTTAAGACTTGTGGGCTTCGAACTTCTAGAATTCTCCAGCCAGCATTGAAACAAGAAAGCTTTTTATATTGGGAATAGTGAGCCTCTAAAGTCTCTGAAATGCAGATTCATATTCAAGTTATATACTAGTTAACTACAATAATTTGCCTGCCTTTGTCTTTGACTACCCTGTGCTTGACTGTTGGTTATCCCAGCCCAGCTTACAGCTCAGTCTGCAGGTATCATGCAAAACAACTGCTTAGACTATTTCCACATTGACCTATAGGAAGGTAAATTTATGTATTTAAACCATTCTCCAAAAAGACAAAAGATCCCCTCTACACGCACATGTGACACACTTGTGCATAAACGCATTTGTATACATGGTTCTGTATGCCTCTATCTACTATCTACCTACAAAAAGCCACCCAATACACACCCACCTGTCCAAGAAAGCAAAATATGTTAATTGAATTAATAACTACTGATTAAGACTTGCCTGCAAAATAGGGAAACTATTTTGTAAAATTAATTATCTCCAGCCCACATATACAAACACAGTCCTCTCTTTCATGCATCTATTTGCAGGACTCTTAAGTATAAACTTTTGCAGGCTTACTCTATAGCAGGGGTGTCAAACTCACAGCGTCACGGCGGAGTCACGTGACATATCGGGACTTTCCCCCATTTCACTAAACCAGGCATGGGTGTGGCCAGCATGTGATGCATCCAGCCAGGAGTGGGCCGGGAGTTTGACAGCCCTGCTCCATAGCAAGATTCTTTTTGGTCCATGATTCTCAGCCCAGGTTAGTGGGCAGAGGCACCTGCTATGCTATAGATTAGTGATAGCTAACCTTTTTTGGCTCGTGTGCCAAAAGCGGGGGGAGCGCAGGGGTGTTGTGTGTGGACGTGCCACACCCATAATGCTATGTACGTGACCCCCTGCTTTTGGTGCGCTTTTTTCACCCTCCCCAGGCTCCAGAGGCTTTCTAGGAACCTGGGGAGGGTGAAGACAGCCTCCCCCCCACCTCCAGAGGCTTCAGGGAACCCCTGCTATAGAGTAAGCCTGCAAAAGTTTATACTCCAGAGGGAGAAAAATGGCCTCAAATAAGGCCTAAATCAGCTGGCCAGTGCACACTTGCATGCTGGAGTTAACAGGGCAATGCCTCATGTGCCCTAAGAAATGGTTCCACATGCCACCTGTGGCACCCGTGCTATAGGTTCGCCATCACGGCTGTAGACGGCTCTGTATAAGCCAGCTTGTTTTATGGGGCTATAATGAAAACTGAAGAACTTTAAAGCTGTGTCTCTTTCTGTCTTCAAAAAAGAAAATAATTGGGGATTTGTGCAAGCCTGGAAGGCAAACAAAAATTAGTGAGCCACCAGGTGGCAGCAGAGTTCATTTTTGTATCTCTTTGCTGCCTCCCGGTGGGTGTTTGGAGTTTGCAATTCAGAGGGCAGTATTGTATGGTAATCTTCACTAATCATGGACATTCTCCATGCACTCTTCATTTGCGGGGAGAGGCTCCATGGAAGAGAGGCTTCCCACTACACAAACATACATTGGAAAGTGAGAAGAGGAAGGGGGGTTAGTAGTCTTTTCCGGGTTTTCCCTTGATTACTCCTCTCCAATTTCAACAGCCCCTGCCTTTATTGCCACATATTTGGCAAATGTACTCAGCCTTCTCTCTTGAAAGGTAACTATTTGGGTTTCACACAAGTGCTTAACTTAAACAAATTGAGATTACAATTGAAATATTTCTGTGTGGGGTCAATATTTATTTTTGCCTCTTCATTACTGTAACTTTGGCAGTATACGATTGAGCATTTGTAATTATTTGATAAACCTTTCAAAACAACCATTGCATGGATCACTTTACTTATTTTTGAACTCATGATCTTAAATATATTTAAATGTAAAATGGTGATACTAGTGGAAGGGAGAGCAGATCAATCTCCCTTAACATCACAGTTAAATCTTTTTGGTATGTTTGCCAAGTTCGAATCCAATCTTCTAACCACACTGGCTCTTATAGATTTTTTTCTCAAGCCAAACCATACACTAGAGCTAGGTTCATATGTCTTGATAAACTATCATTATCCATCCCTCTACTCTCTGCACACACAGGCAATGCATTTTGTATTTACTTGTCTTAACAGGAACTCTTCTGCATGTCATGGAAATAATAGCCCATGGACTACGACAGAGAGATTTCCAGAGATTTTAGACTGCAGCTCCCATAATCCTTTATCACTGAACATGCTAGCTAGTCATAACTGACATTCAAATTCTCCAGAAGGCACTAATGTGCCTAGTCTCCAACACTGGAAACTTCTAAGAGACTGGACAACCATTCGTCTGAAGTGGTATAGGGTTTCCTGCCTAAGCAGGGGGTTGGACTTGAAGACCTCCGAGGTCCCTTCCAAGTCTCCTCTCCTCTCCTCTCCCCTCTACTCCCCTCTATTCTAGGATCTACCTAGACAAAAGCTGGCTTACAAGTTATGAATTAATAAAGCTTAATCAATTTAATCATGTAAAATATCCCCATGGTTACTAACATTCAAAGCTGACTTGATGGTGACTCATAATCAATCTAAAAGTGAATGCAATGTGAATTGGGGCTATACAAAATATTATGTGGGTTTGGGAAACTTCATGCAAGATGGAATGAAAACTTATTAAAAACTTTCTTTTTCTGGATACCCTAAACAGACTTACAAGTTCTCATCTGTGAAACTGATAGGCTGTACCAGTTGAAGACAAAGGAATTCACACCCTTAGTAATTTAACTCATTTAAATGGAAAAATTCCTTTTTGCCATTACAGTATTGCTTTCAATACCCAATTTCCACTGAAACCATATTAAGTAATGAAAGATAATTAGTACCTTTCTTGGCATTTGAAAATGGTGATGGAGAACAGAGGGCGGTTTATATATTCTTTCATATGGAAAGTATCTTAAAATTGAAATAATCTGCCACTGTGTATAACTGCAGGCCAATATTTATGTTTGTTTTGCAAGGTATTGGATGGGAAGGGAGATTCAGGATGGAGAGTATTTAATCTTTATGTCTGACGTGTCTTCCTCACATTTGTGTAATTTTCGCTTCTTGGTTTGCCAGCTAAGTGGGCCTTGACTGAAGGGGCCACAATCACCTTGAGGTTGGACTAGAGCAGGGTGTCAAACTCAAGGCCGGATTCGGCTTGTGGGGTGCTTAGATTTGGCCCATGGGCCCCCTGGAAACAGCAAAGGACCCGCCTATGGTGCCTCTGTCAGAGAAAACGGAGCTCAGGATAGCTGCAGGCGGTCGTCCCAAGTTCCGTTTTCACTGGCAGAGGGTTGCAGGAGGCCGTCGCAGCCAAAAACAGAGCTTGGAAGCCCGTTTTTGCTGGCAGAGCGCTCGGGCCGCCACAGGCGCCCCTGACACGAGTGATGTCGAGCCAGTCATGCCCACCCTGGCCACGGCCCTTCTGGCCCTCCAAGGTCAAACACAACCCTGATGCAGCCCTCAATGAAATTGACACTACCGGACTAGAGCGATGCATTTGGTCTGGGGCTGCCTTTGAAAACATTTCAGAACCTGCAACTGCTGCACTATGGGATGGCCTGTCTATCTGAGAATTGATATAATCATGCTTTGTGGATGCTGCATTGGCTTCCAATAAGTTTGAGGATGCTGATATTAATCTGTAAAACTCTTTATGGCCTGGCTCCTAAATATCACCAAGACGTCTTCAAGCTGAAGATGCCAGTCCTATATGCACAGTATTGGAAAGGAAGTTTCCCCTCTATGAAGTTAGGGGTGGCAGGGCCAGGGGCAGACTTTCTTGCCTACCATCAGAGGTGCAGTCTGGCCCCAGAAAATAAGCAAAAACAGCCCTTTTTCATAAGGTGTTTTGTGGGATGGTGGTGAAGAGGACAAACATAGGAGATGGACGTTCTTTCCTGGAAGATTAATGGGTCTTTAGGAAAATATTTTTACCTTGTTATAAGGCTTTATTTGCAACTGGGCTGTTTTGCTGTGACTATAAGCTATGAGCCACCTGGATTTGTTTTGCAATCGGATGGTACTGCCGTGAGTCATTTGATTTTACTGACAAATAAATTAAAAATACTGCCAAACTAGTGATAAATATTCCCAAAATCAGGTCTGCCTGCCTGCAAGCATGACATTTTTTAAATCGGAGAGAACTGGGTATGTTAGTTAAAAAAGCAAAAGGAGAAAAAAAATCAATACCCAGAAATGAGTATTCCTGAACAGGTAGTCCTTGTTTAGTGAACACTTAAATGAACAACTTGGTCATTAAGCAAAGCAAGTGTTAAGTGAAATACCATAATATTACAATCTTACTAGCTTTCCTTTGCTTTTCAGACCTACAAATTCGTAAAACACAAGGATGGGTCGGTAAGGTTTCTTTTTAATCACTGCTATAACTGTGAATGGTTCCTAAACAAGGCTGTTGCTAAATGAGGACTGCCTGTATCTTTATTAGGCCAAGCCAATAGCTTAAAAAAAGTATAGATTCTTGACATCTCCAGAAGTATTCCTGAAGTCACACATTAACAAAAGCAGGGAAAGGGATGGGAGAACAAGGAGAAGGGGTGGGAGAAGAAGAAAGGACCAGGTATTTCAGGTCTTCTATACCACATACCAGGGGCTTGGTGAATCACTGGCTAAGATGCTGAACTTGTCGACCAGAAGGTCAGCAGTACAGCAGTTCGAATCCCTAGCGCCATGTAACGGAGTGAGCTCCAGTGACTTGCCCCAGCTTCTGCCAACCTAGCAGTTCAAAAGCATGTAAAAATGCAAATAGAAAAATAGGAGCCACCTTTGGTGGGAAGGTAATAGGGCTCCGTGCTCCTTCAGCGTTTAGTCATGCCGGCCACATGAGCACAGAGACGTCTTCGGACAGCGCTGGCTCTTCAGCTTTGAAACAGAGATGAGCACCACCCCCTAGAGTCAGGAACGACTAGCACATATGTGCGAGGGGAATCTTTACCTTTACCTATACCACATACCATGCAGTATGCAGTCACTGTAGGATGAATGATTTCTTAATGACGGATGTTAATTCCCACCTCTCATTCCACGAATAACAACAACAACAATCCCCACATTTTTTTTCCTGTGTGTTTTCATCACTGTCTTTAAACCATTTACATTAAGCAACTTCAAATCATCCATTATGACGACAGGGGATACCACAAACTCTCAAACATTTGCAGTAAACAACTGCCAAGCTGTCTTTCCCTGTTTGCTTTGAGTTATAAGTCATTCATTATAGAAAGTGCAACACCACCACAACCAATATATTAAGCAGGCTCAGCGCAGACTAAATAGCAACCGGTTAGAGTGAAGCATAGATTTAGGAGGCCTTGGTTCAATACACCTTGGATGCAATGAAAAGACTGCATTGTCCTGCTACTTCACCCTTTTATATTTCCCCCCCCCACTCTTTTGTAATGTCAGCCTTATAAGGGTCATGAAGGCTACAGAGTAAAATCATTTATAGTATCGTCAACCCCCCCCCCCCCCCGGGCAAACGAGACTAAGAATCAATTCCACAGGAAGCTAAGATCACTTTTACTGAGAGTGGCTATAGTTGCAGAACCTTGCAGGTCTGGTTGTGATGGTAGTGGTTTGGCGGCTTGGGTCACTGGAACCGGCAGCGACCCAGGCCTGCCATGCCCCTGAACTGGTTCTCCAGCCAGCGCCATAGGCACTTGCCATCTTGTTTCTGCACATGCATAGAACAAGTTTAATTGTACTGTGCATGTGTGCACAATGCACATTAAGCGTGTGTGTGTGTGTGTGCAGCATGCCCACGAGCAAGCCGGCAGTAGTGACTGCCGAAACCCACTCTGCTCCAAGGTTGTTTTCAACTCTCCTCTTCTCTCCCCTCCTCTCCTTTACTCTCCTCTCCTCTATTCTAGTATCTACCTAGACAGAAGCTGGCTTACAATTTATAAATTAATAAAGCTTAATCAATTTAATCATGTAAAATATCCCCATGGTTACAAACATTCAAAACTGACTTGATCTAAAATCTAAATTTTTAAATGGTTTTTAGTAGGGTTTTATTAAGGTTTTAGAACAGGTCTACCATTTAATATATTTTTAAACGTATTTTATGTATTTTATATTTTATACCACTGATTTTTATTGCTGCCCTGAGTCCCGGAAGGGAGAAGGGCGGTATAAAAATTTAATAAATAAATAAATAAATAAATAAATAAATAAATAAATAAATAAATAAATAAATAAATAAATAAATAAATAAATAAATAAATAAATAAATAAATAAATAAATAAATAAATAAATCTAAAAGTAAATGCAATGTGAATTGGGGCTATACAAAATATTAACATGTGGGTTTGGGAAATTTCATGCAAGATGGAATGAAAACTTATTAAAAACTTTCTTTTTCTGGGTACACTAAACAGATTCACAAATTCTCATCTGTGAAACTGATAGGCTGTGCCAGTTGAAGACAAAGGAATTCACGCCCTCAGTAATTTAACTGATATAAATGGAACAATGCATTTTGGCATACAGCATTGCTTTCAATACCCAATTTCAACTGAAACTAAATTAAGTAATGAAAGATAATTAGCACCTTTCTTGGCATTTGAAAAGGGTGATGGAGAACAGAAGGTGGTTAATGCCTGCTTTAATATAGTATCTTAAAATTAAAACAATAATCTGCCATGCTGTATAACTGCAGGCCAATATTTCTGTTTGCTTTGTAAGATATTGGATGGGAAGGGAGATCTAAGCCCATTATACAGACTTGTCTACTAGTTTTGAAAAGTCATGCCTTTCTGCTTACTGCATAGTAACAGATCTGGCCTATCTGTCAAGATCATCTTCCTTATGTTCTACCAATACTGATGGTTGGGTAGTTTAGCATCAATGTACAGTGCCAATGGACTGTAGGCATAGCACACTATAAGGAGACAGTATGAGAATGACGGCAGACATGGCTGACTACAGAATGATGGAGACAGAGCATGCCCACATCGACCTTAAACAACCAGTAAGTGATGCTCCGAATATTAGTCACTCCACTTTTGAAATAAGATGTGGCAAACCATTACAGTTTTCCCCACACCTTGCAGTTGTTATCAGACTACAGCTAAGGACGAGGTAAACTTTCAGTCTGGGGATGGTAAAAAAGGGAACAACAAGGCCGGATGTGACAGTAAACAATATTCTTAGGATATTTTTTTTTAAAAAAAAACTCACTTTTATTATTTTTATAAAGCGGGTGAGGGAGAGATTGAGAGGGGGATAGGGAGAGAGAAACTGGCCCAAAGTCACTTAGCTGGCTTTCATACCTAAGGCAAGGTTAGAAAACGTAGAACTCACAGTCTGTTGGTTTCAGGGCAGCATCTTACCCATTAGACTAAACCGTCTCACTATTGTGTCATGAAAAAAAATCTGAAACAATTGGAAGGGGGGGAGGGAGAAATTGATACAACAATTGGCCAACTGGGAAAAACCGATACAAAGCACCCCAAAGACAAAGCTCTCCTGTTCTCTGATGTCCACTTCAGTTCTGGGGCCAGGATTCTAAGCCTACCTACAATATAAGTCAACAACTTCTATGAGCTATTTAACAATAATAATGAGGCAGCCTTTACAATTGGTGACTTCTGGTTCCCTCCTTGATTCTGTCATCAATCCAGAAAATTCCAAAACCCTTTGTTTATCTGAAAAAATTATAAAGTTGCTGGGGCTATCTGGGGTGTGGACTTCAGCCTGAGCAGAATGCTTCAAACCCAATTCTGAACAATATGATCCTTTGCTAGCATTTTTATTTACCGTATTGATCGTTCCTTTACCGTATTGATCGTTCCTTCAAGATGTGTAGAGAGTGGGTCAATCTATAACAATTCCAATTGCAATAATTCAATCCCACTAATTTTTGACCTAATTTGCTTAGTAAAGTAAATTGTGTGCTAAATTCTTCTATAATAAGTTCCTTGATTGGATTATCTAAACAAAGGCGCCAGCTGAAGAACAAGTCAGCTTCATATCCTTAATGAGTCAACTTTTGACCAATGCATTGCATAACACCCAGCAGAAAAATACAGCAGTTGCTGTATGAAAAAACTCCCTGTGCTACCTTCTCTGAGCTGAAGATAGCAGTGTATTTAATCCCTAGATAGAGATGTTCTGCAACAGACTGATAACCAGAACTACAGATCACCATTTACTCTGACCAATTATGGCGTTGCATGAGAATTACTACTTGCTTTGATGATGAAATCTTCTTTATCCACTCTAAACACTATTAAAAAAAGAGATGCATCATATTATTTAACTATTACAGGTAATGCTTGACTTACAACCACAACTGAGCCCAAAATTTATGATGTGAAGTGAAATATTTGTTAAGTGAATTTTGCCCCATTTTACAACTTTTCTTGCCACAACTGTTAAGTGAATCACTTCAGTTGTTAAATTAGTAACACGATTGTTAGGTGAATCTGGCTTCTCCCTTTGTTGTTGTTAGTTGCAGAATCGTGTCTGACTCATCATGGCCCCATGGGCAACATTCCTCCAGGCCTTCCTGTCCTTTCCCATCCTCTACCATCCTCCATTTAAGATCACACTGACTGCTTCGGTGACTCCATCCAGCCACCTCATTCTCTGTCATCCCCTTCTTCTCTTGCCCTCAGTTTTTCCCAGCATCAGGGTGCCGTAGGCCAGGCAATGTCAGCTGGCGACCCCTAGGGGGAGAGCCTTCTCTGTGGCAGCCCCTACCCTCTGGAATGACTTACCCCCTGAACTAAGGACGATCACAGACCTATGCCTCTTCCGTCGGGCCCTGAAGACCCATTTATTTCGTGCTACCGGCCTGTCGTAGTTTTTAAATTGATTTTAGCAGGGGGTTTTAATTGGCAGGCCAATCCATTTAATATATCTTAACATATGATTTTAGCTTTTGTATTATCCACTCTTACTGTTGGCTGTACACCGCCCTGAGTCCCGAAAGGGAGAAGGGTGGTATATAAATTCAATAAATCTAAATCTAAATCTAATCAGGCTCTTCTCCAGTGAGTTCTTCCTTCTCAATAGTTGGCCAAAGTACTTGAGTATCCTCTTCTGGATCTGGCCTTCTAACGAGCAGTCAGGGTTGATCTCCTTTAGGACTGACCGGTTTGATTGCCTTGCAGTCCAAGGGAGTCACAGGAGTCTTCTCCAGCAACATAGTTCAAAGGCCTCAATTCTTTGGCCTCAGCTTTTCTTATGGTCCAACTTTCAAAGCCATGCATTGCTTCTCCCTAGACTTTGCTCATCAGAAGGTTGCCAAAGGTAATCATATGACCCCAGGACACAGCCACAGTCATAAATATAAGACAGTTGCTGAATTTTGATCAAGTGAACATGGAGATGCTGCAATGTAAGTGTGAAAAACAGTCATTACAACCCCCTTTTCAATGCTATTGTAACTTTGAATGGTCCCTAAATGAACTGATGCAAGTTGAGGACCATCTGCATATCAATCCCATAGTACAGGCTTCTTAAAATTTAAATCACTCTCCATCAGCCCATTTCCATCTTCCATTCTGCAGACGATGACATCATTCTTTCCATGAATCAGTTTACCCTTCATCAGAGATTAGAATAACAGATTTGGAAGGAACTCTGCTCAAACAAGAGACCCTATACCCAGAGTCTCCAGCCACTAGCAATACTCTGCCATAATAAAAAAAGAACCTTCATTTCACTCTAAAATGAAGGTAATCATATTCAGTAAGAGATGTTCCAACTGCCATTGTAATTGGGGGGGGGGGGATGGTGTCCACACTAAACAGATTAAGGTTTTCAAATATTTAGTAATCCACTTTCAATTTCCTAGTACTTGGAAACAACAAAATCTGAGAAATTACAATAAATGTGCCCCAAAGGCTTAGAGCATTATAAAAAATTTTCATAGAAAATGGTAATAACTGTCCCACAGTAGCTAAATTATTTAGAGCAAGGGTGCTAAGCCTCCTACTCTACAGCACCCACTCTATGCTAATAAAGATAAAATGACCACAAAAGCAATTAAGACAAAATTCATAAGAACAAAACTTTGCAAATCTTCAATCTGTGTCGAATAACGCTTTTTTAAGAGATCTGCATGGCATTGCCTCACTTGAAATACAGATGTGAAACATGTTCTGAGGTGAAATCCTGACCCACTTTATTCTCACAGGCAAGTCCAACTTCCCTTGGAAAACATCTATTTGGCCTATAGCAGGGGTGCCAAACTGGCAGCCCTTGGGCTAGATGCGTCATATGCAGGTCACACCCACCCTAGCTCCACGAAAGAGAAAAACAGCACGAAACGTCACGTGATAGCAATATAACCCCATGAGTTTGACACCCATGGTCTATGCCAGTGATGGCTAACCTTTTTTGGCTCGCGTGCCAAAAGCGGGGGGCGCACAGGGGTGTCGTGCGTGGGTGTGCCACACCCATAATGCTATGTGCGCGACCCCCTGCTTTTGGCATGCTTTTTTCGCCTTCACCAGGTTCCAGAGGCTTTCTAGGAGCCTGGGGAGGGTGAAAACAGCCTTCCCCTCCCACCTCCAGAGGGTGAAAAATGGCCTCAAAAGAAGGCCTAAATCAGCTGGCCAGAGCACACATGGGCGCTGGAGCTGACATGGCAACGCCTCGCGTGCCCTAAGAAATGGTTCCGCGTGCCACCTGTGGCACTCGTGCCATAGGTTCGCCATCACTGGTCTATGCTGTGGCCTCCAAGCCTTGTTAATGCTTGATCTAAAGAAAGTATTCCTCTTTGTGGGATTCTAATGCAGTATTTTCCTGATATTATTTGTGAATGAGGAATTATGCTGAATGCATTTTTCTGGATACTTTTCTTGATTAAAGTACTTTCTCCCCACCTTTTTTTAACATCAGTCCTGCTAGAGGCAAACTTTCAGCCTGGCAAATGTTTATGAAGATTCTCAATCATCCAAGTCATGGTTGTCCCAAAAGAGGCAACTGGACTTTCTTGCGTTTTTTCTTTGAACAAACCAAGTCTGGCAACTAACTCTAACATTTCGTTGCTACTTAGCTTTTCCATTGATGTCAGTAAAAGTAAGCAAGCATCCAATCTCATGCAAGCTCTGACAATCCCTTCCAATACATCTATCTCAATAAATTCTTCATTTTTCTTCTGTCAGATAAAGATATATTTCTAGACATGCTTGGAATGAGACGTCTGTAGGCAAGTATGATTTACATACTCAGTTCTCATTTTGAGGTCAAAGCTACGGTTGAGCTTAAAGAAACATTTTGCCTCCACCGATTTTTCAACTTGAACATAGCTGGTAACGTAAATGCTACACTTTCAAAAGGTCAGAAGTATCAAGATTCTAGGGCTGCACTGCATGATGTAAGGGGCACATAGTTGCTATGTCTGTTACCAAGGTCACAAGCTCAACAGAAGTCCACCAACCCCAGGCTTCCAGGCAAAAAAAAAAAAGGAAGGCATCAATATTTAGTTAGACCACCACTAATCAAATGACAGTGGTAGATGAAGCAGTATGTATAATTTTTAGAAACCACAATATATCTCTTGAAGGACAGTAAAAGTAACAAGGTTTAAGTATCTTACAAAATATGCAGACTTTGTTTAAGAAATTATCAGACAAGAAAAAGCATTTTACTCGATAAATCATTAATAGTGCTACTTTGGGGCAGTGATGCACAAGTTTAGTAATCATTCATGATGGTGCTGTTCTTTACCAAGATATTTTGCCGCCTAAGGAGCTCACTAAAATATATTTCTTATGAAGCTAGGTTGGATATTCCTGTCGTAAGCAGTTCTTTGTATGCTGTGAGCCAGACTGATTTTTATCCAAGTTGCTGAGGTTGAACAAATGGAAACAAGGTCAGATTTTGACCTTGGTACCAAAAAGAATTTTATTTTAAAGGCAAGGTATTTTCCCCTGCAAAGGTTTTTGTTACTGATTTGGGAGTATCAGACGTATTTACTTCGTTGAGCCTCAAGTTATGGCAATATCATTTTCTCTTCTGTTGTATCTAATGCATCAGATACTGTAGTCTGAAAACCATAGAAAAAAACAAACAAATTAATCTCTGATTCCTTTTGAGTAGAAAGTCTAGCATGAACATACTCAGGTCCATAAACTTATCTTCAAGCATTCACTTAACGTGTTGAATTTCAGTGAGAGTTTATTTACATAGCAACCTGACACAAATCTTTGAGATTGTGGTGGGGTTTGCTCATGCAAATCTGCACAAAGGTTGATAAGTGTAACCTGTAAATTGCACAAGTTTTGATCAATTCCCATTGATGATCCAGGCCACATGCAGTACAGCTAGTCCTCAACTTGTGACCACAGCTGAGCCCAAAATTTCAATTGCTAAGCAAGACAGCTGTTGAGTGAGTTCTGTCCCATTTTACGACTTTTCCTGTCACAGTTGCTAAATGAAATACTGCAGTTGTCAAATTAGAAAGTTTTTAAATGAATATACCTTCCTGATTGACTTCGCTTGTCAGAAGGTCGCAAAAGGTGATCACGTGGCCCCAGGACACTGCAACTGTCATAAATACATGCCAGTTGGCAAGTATCTAAATTTTGATCACAGTCTTAAGTGTGAAAACGTTCATAAATCATTTTTTTCCACGCCACTGTAACTTTGAACAGTCACTAAATGAATGGCTTTATGTCGAGGACTATCCTGTGTCCATCTGTCCCCGTCCCCCCCGTGTGAACACATAGTTTGCTAACTTTTATTTATACTTTCAGTTGCTTTTTCACTACTTTGTACTTAGCATAATGTATGAGCCCATAGATATCTGACATGACTGTTCCTTTTCACAACTTTCCTTTCTCTGAAGTTTTTAACATAGGAGGAAGGAAGCGATTGGCCACATATCTGAACCAGTAAACATGTAATTTATAGGAGGAGTCCTGGCCATTCTCAGGGTATGTCCTACTGTATGATTCTCATAAAGCCACAAAGAGAGGATTGGTGCAAAGTTCACAAAACCTACAGTTTACTTCCCATAGCTGCATATGCATTAGGGGAGGATGCCGTGGCAGAAGGCTTACAGGAATTTTTACCTATTCAGATAGACCCGTTTTTCTGTCAGCTGACCATTCCCGTAGTTTGGATCTTCATAGGGCTCATTCTGTACCACCTCCACACCTTCTCCACGATCACTCTGCTCATGGCTATGTTTACTGATCATGTACAGCTGTCCAATTCTGTACTGCAATGCAAAAAGAAGGAAAAAAGTGTATTTAGGCAATAGGTTTATTTTCTTTTTACAAAATCCTTAAAGAAAACATCTTCACAGTGAGTAGCACATTTAAAACTAATTACGGAAACTACTACACTAACAATGCTAAAGGCGGATTGTTTCAGGTGCAAAGAACCAGGAACACTCGCTGAGTTCAAAGCACAGAATGTAGGAGATGACCCGGTTGAACTCGAGGGAAGGGTCAAGCGTGTCATCAGTTTGGAGTTCCTTCGCACCCATAAAAAATCTAAATCCAGCCCACCTTAAATTTCCTTGACTCTAATCTACCAATCTGCCTTGACCCTTAGTAGATCAGATTCTTGTAGAGAGCTAGCATGGAATAAACTTGTTCTCATTTCAACAGCCTTGTTTCTTGTGTCTGACACAGAAGATTTTGTTATTGCTACGTATACACAAGAACCTGATCAACTAATGGCCAAAGCTAAATTGGCACTAGATAAGTTTCAAAATAATTCATGGGAGGTTTGGGTGGACTTGGGTCTCTTGTGGCTGTGCAATGATTCCAAACTAATGAGATATTTAACCCTGCCTTCCAGCTCAGTCTGTTCATCTTCTACATTTTTGTTATAATAATATATTTGGCGAATCCTTTATACAGAGTCCCCTTAGAAAGCTTTGATAACTATCTAGACAAAATTATAGTATGATGTAGCCGTAAATTGTCCCATGTGAAATGGTCTCAAGAATATATGGGGAAGGGTGAGTAGCATTTCAACCTACTGCATATATAAACATAGGTTTTGAACTCTAGTGCAGCCAGTGACTGCAAAATGCTCCACAGATTGTATAAACAGTTCATTTGTCAATTCAGTTCAGTTTGTGGGGGCACCAGATCTGATCTAGTTTGGGACATACTACACAGGTAAAATATCTAGCAAACTATTGTTTTCTGGCAACATTATGGACATGGTTTACCATCACCTTCTTCTATTTGCTGTCTCAGGAATTATGGGAGTTGAACAGAGGTGGTATTCAGCAGGTTCTGACCAGCTCTGGAGAACCGGTAGCAGAAAATTTGAGTAGTTTGGAGAACTGGTAAATACCACCTTTGACTGCCCCTGCCATCTATTCTCTGCCTCCCAAGTCCCAGCTGATCGGGAGGAAATGGGGATTTTACAGTATCCTTCCCCTGCCATGCCCAAGCCATGCCCATCATGCAATGCCACACCCACCAAACCGCACCCACAGAACTGGTAGTAAAAAATGTTGAATCCCACCACTGGAGTTGAAATCAACTTCATAAAGGGGCCATAGTTGCCCACCCCCTGACATATAGCCTGAAGTCCTGGGATTTCTTTATAGACTATATATAACTTGGGCATTACAATTGAAGAAAATAATAATAATGAAACACTGAAGATATCTTCAAAAGAGCTTGGAAATTCCTTGGAATCTATCTGCAAATAGAAGTCCATGTTTTCCAATGTTTCATAACTGTTGTAACAAAAAAAACATCATGTGAAACTAATTGAACCATCTGCAGTTATGTGAAACTCAGTACAATTCTGGGGAAGTTTTTAGTTAAAAACCATCCAGCTAAAATGTGTGTTACTTAACTATTTTAATAACAGAATGTGATTTCAATTTAGCAGAGTGGAAAACATCTCTTAATACAGTTTTTTAGTCCTGTTCCATTGGTTTCCCTTTATTGGAATTAGACACAGCTGTACATATTTGTGTGACCAAACTGGGTATTTTTCAAAGTTTGTTGTTTTCCATTTTGTTTAGCCTTGTTAGACAATGCTGAACAAAGAGCTAGTATCAAATTATAGTGTGAATTTCAATATGAAGAACTCTGTTGGGGTTGCTAATAATGTAAAAGGGAAAGATCCTGCAATTTAAGATAGAATAAGTAGTCTAAGCTATATAATGAGGCATATCCTGGAACTATGGAGATGCCCATTTCTGAAAGTGAGTACAACTGAGATTGTACCCATAACAAAGGTCCACAACACAATATTTTGGCCTTCGAGCGTTTTATAAAAAACAAGTCCTTCAGCTGCGTGAACTGACATTTAAATTGTTATTTTTAAACGGTGCTTAACAAGAGCATAAAGAGTTTTGTTATAATTAAGGTATTCCCCAGACGACCAGTTTTATAGCATAATATTTAAACGCTTACAAGTCTTCTGACTTGCAGAGATACTTTTCTTCTTTAAAACTGGATAAACATAGATTGCTCCCAAAGCCCAGTCTTTCCTCCATTGAAGCCAAGAATAATTTTACGTCAAAAGAGCTGGCTTGTATATTATAGAATGCAATGCTAGCATTTCCTCCTCTCTCCCACCCTCCTTATCCCAAAAGTAACTGGAAAGAAAAGAAAAGGAAAAAGATTGTGGCCTTGACTTTCTGATAAAAAATTTCTAGGAACGCTTTAGTCACGACACTATATGTTTCAAGCTTGGGAAATCAGGAAATCCAGGCAGCTCAAGGCAGTTCACATGCATATAAAATTTATTGCAAGCTTAAGCTCTCCGCAAGAATCTGAACTACGAGGTGTCAAAGTAAATTGGTGGCAAATAAGAATCAACAGAATTTTTTTTTTTATATTGAAAAAGTTTTATTGGTTTTACAATTTTTCATTGGGGTAGGGTAAGAGATACAAAGAAATTTTGAGAGCTTTCGCATCAAAGTCGTCGGCCCTTCCGGAGCTTCATAATAAATCATTAACAAAAAACATTTTTCATAATACTACAAAGTGAAAACAAGTACATGTTTCTAAGTTCTCAGTTCTATGCTGTCAGTCATTTGCAAAAATCCAGATACACATGTTATACTATATTATTCAAAAAATCAAAGCAAAGTTATTTTTTAGATCTAAGTCTCTTGGCTATTGTGTCTTCTATCTCTCCTTCCAGGCCCCCAGCGGGCGGGGCCGTGGCCCCCCTCTAATTGTGCTCATGAGTTCAGGGAGACATTCACCAGATTCCTCAGAAACATTCTGAAATCTCAAAAAATATGTCATCCTTTCCATATCAATCCTAGACACATGCCCATTTATTTCCACAACTTCATTAGTAACATTTTTAATCTCTCCCTTAGCCCCCGCCAGCCCCCCTTCCAGTTCTTCATTCTTCTGTGTGTTCTCCAGCACTTGTTTCCGTGTGTCCAATAATTCCTTTTTAAAGTTGATATTTTCTGCCCTCTGGGCCTTGATTTCTTGTACCAAAGTTTGTATAACAGATTCAAGAGAGGCCATCCTTAGTTCTAAGCTTGCCAGTGCTGATTCTTGTGCCATGATTAGCTGTTAAAATCAGTGCCACTAAAATGGCGTTTTTTGGGTGGGGCTGTTGAGGCAAGTCAGGAGCCAAAAGTTCAGTTCAGGGTTGTAAAGTTCAGGAACCAAGAGAGAAACAATTTTCCAAATCAATAAGTATAATAACGAAGGCACTCCAGAAAAGAAATCACAAATCCCAAAAAAAATTTCTTCTTTCGTAACCAGAGGGAGTCCAAATCACAAAGAGATGCTGGAAATTTTCCATAAGTAAAATAGTCATTCAGGGACAAAGAGAAGCCATTTTCCACTGCCCAGACTCAGAGCCAGAAGGAGAGAGTGGTAAAAAAAAAATGTTTCAAGTCAGCCAGACCTAGATACTTTGTTTCAAAGACAAACCGCAGATCACTTTCCCTTGTTTCAAACAGTCCGGATTAAAGATATCCGCTTCCTCGCAGCGAGGAGCCATTCTTAAGTGCCGCTTTAGTCCGAGGGGGGGTTTAACAAGCAGACACCCCCCTCCAAGTTCTTTCAGCCCAGGCTGACAGCAAAAAAAATGTTTAAAACCACTCACTTTCCCCCTCGCAGCCGAATAATAATAATAATAATAATAATAATAATTTAATACTTATAAACCGCACCCTCTCCCCACAGGGACTCGGGGCGGTGCACAGGGAGAATAAAAACCCCGGGAAGCCTTCCGACTCAGACGGCCAGCTCTCTCCATGTTTTCAAAACGATGCCGCCCGCCATTGGCGAAGGGGAAACCCCCCGCAGCATGTCCTCCTCCACCTAAGCCGAAGACAAGGGTCGCTTCCCAGCTGCCGCTGGGGGAGGACGACCCAGGCAAGCCGGCTTTACGGAAGACCCCCAAAAACGGGGCGTCTCGCCCCCATGGGGGGGCAGGAAAAGAAACAAAGCGGCGAGCGAGCCCTAGGCTCGCCCGTCGCCGCTGGAGCCGGAACCGGAAGTCAAGAATCAACAGAATTTAAGGTGGTCTGCACTTAGATCTCTTGTGGGCTCATAGGGACTCAAGACTGATGATGCGTTTGACCCCTACTTCAGGCTCCGCCTGGTCATTACCTACAATATGTTGAACAAAGGAAGGTCAAAGTAAAAATTGAGAAATGTAACAATTTCCTGGAACACAAGTAGTACTCGAGTTACAATCATTCATTTGGTAATGAATGTAACCATTCAAAGTTACAACAGCACTGAAAAAAGTGACTTATGACTGTCTTTCACATTTGTGGTTGTTGAAACATCCTTGTGGTCATGTGACCAAAATTCCAACCCTTGGGAATTGGCATTTATTTATGACAGTTGCAGTATCCTGGAGTCATGTGGTCATCTATTGCCGTGTGTGTGCGTGTGTGTGTGTGAAATCTGATTGCATCACAGGCCATATCATGACGTATCAGGATTGTTTTTGCCCATGTGGGGCCAGGGTGGGCGTGGCCTAAGTGGGTTGTATCTGGCCTGCGGGCCACATGTTTGACATCCCTGATCTATTGTGACCTTCTGACAAGCAGTCAATGGAGAAGCCAGATACATTAACAATTGTGCTACCAACTTCACAACTGCAGTGTTTTATTGAACAACTGTAGGTCATAAAACGGGGCAAAATTCATTTAACCACTGTCTTGCCTAGCAAAGGAAAATTTGGACTCTACTGTAGTCATAAGTTGAGGACTACCTGTACATTAGTTCCAAGGAGAGCAGCAATTCCTAAAAGAGTCCAAAAAGGTTACAAACATCCAAGTGGAGGATAGATATTTTAGTAATTCCACATCTCCAATTTACACCAAGCCCATATTTCAAATTTTCTCCATGAGAAAGAGAATGAGATAGTAGATCACTTTGAGGCTCTTGATGCTCTCAGTGTATTTGGCAGTGTGTGTGTGTGTGTTACTGTACGCAAAATACTTCAAATGATGAACTTTGTCCACAATCCCATCTCTCTCCCTCATATGATTGACCTTTTTACTAAGCATTTTCTAATTGTCAGCTGGAGTTGTGCGTCACCCAGAACTTAAGAGGGGGGGGGGGGAGAAACCCTTACTGATACACAACCATTAACCACATAAATACCAAAAAGAACTGAATTTAAGTGAGCTGATGGAATAATAAGACTCTAGTCTTCAGAAATGCAAGTCAGAAAAACCCTAGTTGTTTCTTTGCCTTCAGTAATCCTAAGCAGTTACCTTTCTGGGCTTTGCATTTAGAAACATCAGTGTATTACTAAGGAAGAAGAGACAATGAACAGTGCATTATTAGCAGGGTGGGGTTTATTTAAACCATTAATCAGAAGGATCGAATTATTTAAATCACAATTTAGTCATCCCTTAGGAAGATACCATCAATATATTTTCTGTTGGATACAAGAAGGTTCAACAAAGCTTGGTGGGGAGCATCAGTGCAGCAACTTGAGAAAATATAGGCTATTTTTGCCACAGGAATATCAACTGACCAAGAGACTAAGAGACCAATATTGCTAGGCAACCAATCAACCAACCAACCAATATTGACCCAGAGCTGTAAAAACAGATCTGCTAATATTGGAGCTCATTGTAGTGAAGGGCCCGGGATTGCCCGGAATCCCTCCAAAGGAATATACCGATCTATAATGACTTGTGGTATATACAGTAAATTGATTCCACTCCCTTTACTTACACTTCACAGGCTTGTGCAGTTCTTCTGCAAAACCTATTCGACCAGAAACGTATGATGTTCTCTGGAAATGAAAAGCCTTCAGTGTAATCCACCCATCCTGATTAGAGCAAAAAAAATGTCTGGTTTGCAGGGAATGTGTAATGTACAATTATTGTAAACTCTGAAA
Source organism: Rhabdophis nuchalis (assembly GCA_039707465.1). Lineage (NCBI taxonomy): Eukaryota > Metazoa > Chordata > Lepidosauria > Squamata > Natricidae > Rhabdophis > Rhabdophis nuchalis. The sequence goes on along the minus strand of CM077646.1, from coordinate 157,119,804 downwards.
GTTGTAGAGAGGAGAGGCTATGAATGATCACAAGTTCCTAAATACTTAACAGCCCCGGGTTATATTTTACAGGGCTATCTGAGTTAACCCTGAAAGGAGTCTGGAACTTGTTAGAAGTATATATTGCAGCAAGTTGCCCACAATGAGGTGCTCAATACTTAGTAATATAATATAGGACAGTGATGGCTAACCTTTTTGTCGTCGCATGCCGACACCCATAATGCAACACACGTGTGAGACCCCCTGCATTCCCACCGCATCCCCCTGGACATTTGTGCTACTCCCATGTCCCGTTTTGGTCCTAGCAGGACTCCTTGAAGCTTCTGGGACCAAAAATGGGCCAGGGTGTGTGTGATCTGCACGCCTCACAAATGCACGTGCATCTCCCACATGTACTCTGCCCCATTGCGCATGCACGGCAGAGACCCGAAACTCAGCTGGTCGGTGGGAGGCACACACATATGTGCATTAGAGCTGAGTTGGGGCAACAGCTCACAGGCCCACAGAGTGGGCTCCGCGTACCACCTGTGGCACACATGTCATAGATTCACCATCACAGATATAGGAGAAGAGCCAGCAGTGTCTAGGGGTGGAGTCAAGAGAGGACTTAGTTTAGAATCGTTATGTGTCTCTAAATGCTCTAAGTTCAGCTCTTTTTGAATTCTGTTGTATTATTTAGTGCTAATATTGTGTTGACGGTGAGTTGACTAGATTTTTGTGTACAGCTGTGAGCAATGAATCTCCTGAACTGGAAATTATGCGAGATCCTGATTCTTTGTGCCTGACATAAATACTTCAACAGTTATATTCATGCAAAATTGTTTCTGGGGCCCACTTCAGGTAACTGGATATTACCCAAAGTGTAATATAAAACCTGAATATTTTGGCATGATGTAGGCAGGGCGTTCTTATTTTGTACCACCATACTAAGACACTATTGCAACCAGGTATGTACAAATATGACACCAGTATTTCACTGAAAAAACAGATTTTAAGCAATGTACACAGGTACTTTTTTTCTAGGCTGCTAGCTCAAAAGAGCTTCTTATCTTTATTATCCTCCTCTCTGAGCTCACTGCATTTAATTATTCTCCACTATCTGCTATTCGTCAATTCCATGACTTTCAAATGTTGCACATTTTCTGATGTGGGAAAAAATTAAATGCAATATATGTATTCCCTCTCTCCTTTTTTCAGCTGCCGACATATTACCTTATTTACACATACTCACATGCACACACATGGGCCATCTCCATATTGGATTGGATTCCAGATGGACAAAGACAATTCCAAAATCTACATGGGTTATCATTTTTATATTCAACACGTCTAATGTAGCATGGGTGGAATGGGTCTAATGGGTGGAAACTAACCAAGGAGAGAAGCAACTTAGAACTAAGGAGAAATTTCCTAACAGTAAGAACAATTAACCTCTGGAACAGCTTGCCTCCAGCAGTTGTGAATGCCCCAACCCTGGAAGTCTTTAAAAAGATGTTAGACAGCCATTTGTCTGAAATGGTATAAGATTCCTGCCCATGCAGGGGGTTGGACTAGAAGACCTACAAGGTCCCTTCCAACTCTGCTATTGTATTGTATTGTATAGCATTTGGCATTTTACCATATTTTTAAAGCAAGTCCATGCTAACAATGTACATTTTATAAAAACAAGACACAAAAGAAGAAAAGCTAATATCTTAATTAAGGATGTAGAGTATGCCTTAAACATTTAAACCCCAGTATAAGGGATGCAAAATTTGAAAAGTGAACCTTGGGCTTGGCAGATCTCAGACCAGAGTTGGCAACTGTGTAAACAGTCAACTGCTCAGCTTCAATACCTGCTTTGGGAAAAGGCAGGAAATAAACGATGGTCCTGGAGAAGACTCCTCCGAGTCCCTTGGACTGCAAGGCGATCAAACAGGTCAGTCGTAGAGGAGATCAACCTGGATCATTCTTTAGAAGGCCATATCCTGAAGATGAAACTCAAATACTTTGGCCACCTAATGAGAAGTAAGGACTCACTGAAGAAGAGCCTAATGCTGGGAAAGACTGAGGGTAAAAGAAGAAGGGGAGGAACAGAGAATGAGGTGGCTGGATGGGGTCATTGAAGCAGTCGGCGTGAGTTTAAATGGACTCCAGAGGATGGTAGAGGACAGGAAGGTCTGGAGGAGCGTGGTCCATGGAGTCGCGATGGGTCGGACACTGCTTCACAACTAACAACAACAACAACAAGGAAGTAAACACCATATGTCTGAATCATCAGTTCAGGGTTTTTACACCTTTGCCCACGGGATGGGCACTCAGCTGTTTTGTAGGTTTCCCTTATTGCCTGCACAGAATATTTTTCCCTAGCTCAGGCCTCTCTGTAAGATTTCAGCCAAGTTCTAGCCTAAGACCAAATTTAGCTACCTAAAGGCAAGAGATCAGATATCTATTGTGGGGTCCTGCTTGGGGGAGCCTGACCCTTTTTAGAAGGAGGTGTCTGTAATAGCACACGCAGAGCTGAAGCCTGTTTGCAAGTCAGCACAAGGGGGATCTTACCAACCAAACCTTGCACAGAATTGTTGAGCCTACTGTTTTGATAACAAAGCATTAGGAATTGTTTTAATCCCTTCTATTTTTCCACCCATGATTCCCATTTTCTGAGAAATAATCTAATGATTAACAGTCAAATGCTATTAGCAAAGCTTGCTTAGCAGTCGGCATCAGAATGAAAAGGGGGAATGCAGTGACTTGCAAATACAGATGCCTAGACCCACATTTCACCTTTGAAATGCTCATTAACATTGCTTCCCCCCTCTTACAAGCCCTTTCTTTACAATGGAACATAAATCAATTGAATACACATTTACCATTTTATAGAACTGAGCACCTCAGCTGGTACTATAAAGATAGCCGGTCCTGGGCTTATAATCACAATTAAGAGCAAACTTTCTGTTGCTAAGCAAGACAGTTGTTAAATGGGTTTTGCCCCATTTTATGACCTTTCTTGCCCCAGTTCTTAAGTGAATCACTGCAGTTGTGGATTAGCAACATGGCTGTTGAGTGAATCTGGCTTTCCCATTGACTTGACTTGTCAGAAAGTTGGAAAAGGTGATCACATGATCCAGTGGTGGGATTCAATTTTTTTGAATCCCACCACCAGTTCTGTGGGTGTGGCTTGGTGGGCATGTCAGAGGAAGGATATTGCAAAATCTCCATTCCCACCCCACTCCAGGGGAAGGTTACTGCAAAATCCCCATTCCCTCCCCACTCCAGAGGAAGGTTACTGCAAAATCCCCATTCCCTCCCGATCAGCTGGGACTCGGGAGGCAGAGAATAGATGGAGGTGGGGCCAGCCAGAGGTGGTATTTACCGGTTCTCAGAACTACTCAAAATTTCCACTACCGGTTCTCCAGAACTGGTCAGAATCTGCTGAATACTACCTCTGACATGATCCTCAAAAACTGCATCCATCATAAATACATGCCGTTTGCCAAGTGTCTGAATTTTGATCACGTGACTATGGGAATGCTGCAATGGCCATTAAGTGTGAAAACTGGTCATAAGTCACTTTTCAGTGCTATTGTAATTCCTAACTGTCACTAAACAAATGGTTGTAAATCAAGGACTATCTATAACTAGATGGATTAGTTTCTGGTTTCCATTCCGCTACACAACCTCACTCACTGTCCTAAATCGAAATAAACATGATCATGATCCAGCTTAAGCACATTTAAGTAAGTGCCATGGTGCTCAGGGCAACAAATTTTTCTTCTTTCACTGAAGTATATGCATATAATTTACACACACTGCTTGGAGCTAGCAGAATGGAACCTATAAATTATGTCAACAGATATATAAATATTCCCATGCTTGCCTTTAGCCAGACAACAGAAATGTACTTGTACATCCAAAGCAAGACTGTAATCTTTGCCTTTTCAGTTGGCATAAACTCGGTTAGCACACCGAACTGATGCATAGCATATCTGTGACTCCCTGTAGCCTAATCTCTCAATGAGTGCTGAGTAGCACTATCTACTTAAAAATGAAAGCTATGTACTGTATTTTTCAGAACATAAGACGCACCTTTTTCCCTCCAAAAAGTGGTTGAAAATACAGCATTTTAGGTTTCCTGAAACCCCGCCCCCCACTTTGCAAAAATGGCCGTGCATAGCCTTTAAGGGGATTTCATGGTGCTCCTGGTGGCTGGGGAGGGCAGATATGAGCAAAAAATTGGCCATTTTTTGCTCATTTGTGCCCCCCAGCCCCCAGGAGCACTCTATAAGCCTCCTAAAGGCTATGCGTGGCCTTTTTTTTTTTTGACAAAAAACAAGCCCGTTTTCGCAACAAAAGGGGCCGTTATTGGGAGGTCTGCGGAGTGGAAAACCTTTTTTTTTTAATTTGCTTCTTCAAAATCATGGTGCGTCTTATACTCTGGTGCATCTTATACTCCGAAAAATACGGTATGTTTACATTGACTTGGAAAGTTCAGTATTCATTTGCAGTATATGGCAACATTTCTCAAATTGCCAGTTACCTTAGCTATAATTAGCCTATTTATTTTCTCTTAATTCCTGCTAATTTTAATACTAATTATTCTGCTTTTATTGGATTAATTTCTCTGATACATTTTCAATGCAATCAGATTCTTTCACCTAGTCCCATGATGGTGAACCTATGGCACACATGCCACACAGGGGTTGGGTTGCTGCTGGTTTTACTACCAGTTCGCAGCACATGCTGTTCAATGTAAATTGTTCTTCGCGCATACGCAGAACAATTTACAGTGAATTGCGCATGTGCATTCACTCAAAATCAAAATGGTGGCGGCACTGTGGCCGCGAGAGAACCAGTTCGGGGACATGGCAGGCCTGGGTCGCTGTCGATTCTGCAACCCAGGCCTGACTTCCACTACTGGTTCGGCCGAACTGGGCCCACAGGTGCATGCAGAGCCCTCTCTGCAGTCATGCCAGCCAAGCTCTACCATGCATGCGTGCGTGCTTCCCGCCAGCCAACTGTTCTTTGGGTCTCTACCGCACATGTGCAGATGGTGGGGCACATGCAGGGGCACTTGCATTGCATTTTGGGACCTTGTGCAATGGCCCCATGCCATTTTGGCTTCCACGTTGATGCAGAATGCCTTCCAGGCCCAAATCAGGGTGTGGTGGGGCCTGGAAACCACAATTGAGACCAGAATTTTTGCTGTTACGCAAGACTGTTATTAAGTAAGTCATGCCCAGTTTTATGATTTTGCTTATGGTTGTCGAGTAAATCATTGCAGCTGTTAAGTAAAACATGTGGTCATTAAGCGAATATGGCTTCAAGATTGATTTGGCTTGCTGGAAGCCAACCAGGAAGGTTGCAAATGGCGATCACATGACCCCAGGACGCTGCAGATGATGTAAGTACATGTCAAATGGAAAGCACACACATTTTGATCACGTGACCGTGGGCAATGCTACGCCGGTTGTTTATTTTATTTTATTGTCATTGCACATCGTACAATGAAATAAAATCTCATCTTCAGTGTACATTATAACTCTAAAAATAAAACACAAACACACATCCTCCACATGCTATATACCGGTAATTGAAATTGAAAACCCAATATTGCATTAATATTGTACTGTACCGTAGAATTTAATTAATTGCAAGTAATTGTAAATGCAAGGACCGGTTGTAAGTCACTTTTTTCATTGCTGTTGTAACTTTGAACCATCGCTAAACGAATGGTCAAAAGTTGATGACTACCTGCACCTTTCACATTCCAATGAAGTAAAGAAGTTAAAACAGATGTGCTGTTTTAGTCCCTGTTCTAAACTTTGCAAAGGCAAGTTGGCTGATGCCATACTTGTTACACAAAGCACAGATACAATAGCAGAGTTGGAAGGGACCTTGGAGGTCTTCTAGTCCAACCCCCTGCCTAGGCAGGAAACCCTATACCTTTTCGGACAAATGGCTATCCAACATCTTCTTAAAGACTTGCAGTGTTGGGGCATTCACAACTTCTGGAGGCAAGATGTTCCACTGATTGTTCTAACTGTCAGGAAATTTCTCCTCAGTTCTAAGTTGCTTCTCTCCTTGATTAGTTTCCACCCATTGCTTGTGGTTCTGCCCTCAGGTGCCTTGGAGAATAATTTGACTCCCTCTTCTTTGTGGCAGCCTCTAAGATATTGGTACACTGCTATCATGTCTCCCCTGGTCCTTCTTTCTATTAAACTAGACATACCCTGTTCCTGCAACCATTCTTCATATGTTTTGATCTCCAGTCCTCTAATCATCTTGGTTGCTCTTCTCTGCACTCTTTCCAGAGTCTCCACTTCTTTTTTACATCGTGGCGACCAAAACTGAATGCAGTATTCCAAGTGTGGCCTTACCAAGGCCTTATAAAGTGGTATTAACACTTCACGTGATCTTGATTCTATCCCTCTGTTTATGCAGCCTAGAACTGTGTTGGCTTTTTTGGCAGCTGCTGCACACGGCTGGCTCTTATTTAAATGGTTGTCCACTAGGATTCCAAGATCCCTTTCACAGTTGCTACTATTGAGCAAGGTACCACATATACTGTACCTGTGCATTTTGTTTTTCTTGCCTAAATGTAGAACCTTACTTACAGGGAAGCTGTCTCTTGCAGTGGGTGTGCCCAGCTCATTCAAAACTCTTCCTACACTATCCCAATTTGACAACCTAAACATCCTGACCCAGATATATCCATCCAGATCAGTGGTGGAATTCAATTTTTTTTACTACCAGTTCTGTGGGCATGGCTTGGTGGGTGTGACAGGGGAAGGATATTGCAAAATCCCCATTCCCAACACACTCTGGGGCTATCCAGAAATGGTAGTTGCCGGTTCTCCAAACTACTCAACATTTCTGCTACTGGTTCTCCAGAACCTGCTGGATTTCACCCCGATCCAAATGTAGCTATTTTCCTGCTTGCCGCCAGCCATGGTAGTGGGAAAACCTATTTCAAAGGGCCGAGATCGAAAGACAGCTAAATTCTGCTTCTTCTGTGCTTGGATGAATAACCCCAGTGGTTCCACCTCCCCTTGTTGCTTGTAATTGGGAACAGAATCTTGTTTTATCTTCATTTTTAATGTTATAAATACATTCAGATTACAGAAGGGAACTGGCTGTGCTTTGCTTTGACAATGCTTTATGTGACATTCAACAATTTATGCAGCTGTTCCATCCCTGCTGTTTAAAGGTTACATTTGCTAGCCTTGTGTTTCCCTGTGACAGAGAGAGAATGCACAATTAGGAGTGGCATCCCTAAAAAGCCGCAAGGGTACTAAATTTACTTTGTCCATTGTGCACCTCTAATAATAAATGGCAAGCTCTGTTTCAGAGATAACATGTTTTGGTGAGTCCATTCTTTACCTGGCTTTTTCGGACGTCAACCCAGAAAGTCAAGCATGGGTTATTAGGTGGAGATAAGCCATCTTCTGTGTGGTCCGCACAGAAGAGAAGTATCATGGAGACATAATATCTTTAAAAGGAGTGGCTTTCCAGTAATTTGGCTCTAAATGTATTTTGCTGTAACCCAAGTATTAAAAAAGCAGTATCTTCCGTAATGCAGTTTAATTACCATGTTAAGGCTTAATATGGTTGAATAAATGCAGCTATAATTTCAACCAAACTTGGTTCACAGATGACTTACTATCTGGAAGAAAAACACTGTGGAGGTAAGACACCACTAACACCCCTCGGAGTGTGTATTCTGTGAAGATACAGCCTGTTATTCCTTAAAATGGCTTCTACTGTACTGCCATAAAATGGCTTTTACTGTAAAGAGCAGTGGAGTTGCCATGGTAACGGCTTTACAGGACTCCACAAGGTTTCCCTCTGGTACGAGGGAAAATCTAACATTAGAAATTATGTCAAGACATTTTCCCCCTATAAATAAATACCCAGGCAATAAGACAATGAGCTAGTTTTATTATACTGGTCATTGTCCTTATTAAACAAAACCAGGCATATTTTTTTCAATTAAACCATATCTTAGGATTTTGTCTTAATATATTTCAGTTGTTATTTACATGAATTTACCTTTTTAGGTTGACTCTCATGTTATATTAAAGATTTCCCATGTAACATTAAAGTGGTCATCCAGATAACCCTCAATGTTGCTACTTTTAACAGAGCATTATTCTCCAGATCACACTTACTTAATATTGACCTGCACTACTGTGCATACGTAGGCTGTCCTTCCAATTTTCTCCTCTTTCCCCCCCCCCCCTCTTCCCTTCCATTCCTCCAGGCACAGTGGCAAAAAAGTGGTCCTTATGACAGATCCCTTAATTCTTATCCTTATCCCTATTTTTGCCTTCATCTTTTCAGTCCTTTATTTTCTCCCTTATTTTTCCTCTGACAGAATGCTAAACCTCAAATCACTCCTCCTTCATTTCCTATGATCTACTACAGGCCTCTACAAACCATGAATGAATGAATGAATGAATGAATGAATGAATGAATGAATGAATGAATGAATGAATGAATGAATGAATGAATGAAGACATCTGCAAGGTGGACAGAGAAACTTTTTCAAGACAGCCAGCCATTTTATAAAGCCTTAATAAGGCCACACTTAAGAATGTGGCATCCAGTTTTGCTCATCATGTTACAAAAAAGATGTTGAGACTTTGGAAATAGTGCAGAGAAGAGCAACTAAGACTATTAAAGGTCTGAGGACTAAAACATATGAAAACCGGTTGCAGACTGACTATGGCCAGTCTAGAGAAAAGAAGGATGGGTCAGGGTGGGGGGGCATGATAGCAGTATTCCAGTATTGGAGGGGCTACCACAAAGAAGAGGGGGTCAACTTATTCCCCAAAGCACCAAAAGGCAGGACAAGAAACAATGGATGGGAACTAATAAAAGAGAGAAGCAAAAGAGAGAGGAATTAAGGTGAAACTTCCTAACAGGGAGAACAATTAACCAGTGGAATAGCTTGCGTTCAGACGTTGTGGGAGCTTCATCACTGGTGGTTTTATGAAGAGACTGGACAGCCACTTGTCTGGAATTGTATACTATAGGGTCCTCTCCTGCTTGAGCAACAAAGTGGACCAGAAGGCCTCCAAGATCCCTTACGGTTCGATTCTGATGAATGAATGAATGATATGTGTATTATAGTGATAGAGCTATGCCTTTCATACTTGTGTCCCAGTATCAAATTCAAATTCTGGTACCTAAGTTACCTACTTCGTATCACAATACAAATTTATTCATTTATGCACCCCTCCGTAGATCTATATGAAGTACCATGGATGCACCCTGTGCAATACTAATGTGTACTAAAAGTAGCTTTGGAAACAAACTACTTCCATACAAAGCTTTTATTATATCATCCGTGAATTTTACAGTAGATCCAGAAAACACTGTGTTTCATCTCTAACTCTTCAGGACTCGCCCATCACTTTTTATACCAGAAAAAAAATCTGTTAAAATTTGCTTAATTCCACATTAATCTTTCATAATTAATGCTGGAGACACCTACCCGCAAGATCCACATTTGCAAAACAAGAGCATGCTAACAGAATGGAAATCATAAATTGAGGAACATGGATTCGGGCTTTGTGGTTCTACATTGTAATCAAAAAGGAGGAAAGAAATCTCCTAAAACAATGTGGGCATTTGCACATCACCACTCCAAGTCCACACAAAGCAATTAGAAGCCTACTTCATGTTTACCTCAGCTATCTTAACATCTGGAAGATATTAGTGAATTGGTCAGTGCCTACCTCCAGCTGACCAGTTACAAAAACTTTGATTTCTTCCTATTAGGAGAAGCTTTCTGGTTACAAAACTGCATTTCTTCCTCATTCAAAAATGATTCTTCTAGTGATGAAGATGAAACGATTGAACACTTCAATTTCTGCAATCAACACTATCCCTAGCAATTCAACCCAAGATTGTATGCTATTATAATGGCTGGAGTAGGATAGAAGGGAAAGTTTGTTTGTGTGTGTGTGTGTGTGCATATGCGCATGCACACACGCATTTGTTGAAAGAAAACTATTTCAAAAAAACACATATCAACAATCCATCACAGTAAATCAGGGGTAGATTTCATCTTTGAATGTTGTATGGCAATTCTTCCAACCATCAGCTATGCCTGAAAATTCAAAGTCCTTTATGGCTCCGCAGATTCCAAGGTTTCCTTATATAGCCAAGAGGAAGATATGTATCCTTCATACGGAGGGAATAATCCAAAGTCATATGACCATATTGTTGTTGACAAGACTAAACCATATGAGTTAATGTTTCAACAGAAGTACTTCAACAGCAGTGTGGTTGCAACAGACTCTTATTAAACACTCCCTGAGGAAATATTTTCCTTCAGCTAGATGCCAAAATTAATTTCTCCATAACTGTTAATCAGAAATAACAGCACTTGGACCAAATATCAACTCTCAATAAGCCATAAATAAACTTTTCTTTAGAAACTCACAGCTTCCACAGAATTATCCAAACAACACTATTAGAGGGCCAGTCCCCCTCTCCCCAAAAAGGCACTATCAGACACAAATTTTAACAAGTCTTATTGATCACATTTTGTGGTTCAATGGACCAAATTTACTTTGATTTAATATTTTCCATGAACTGTATGTTGCTCAAATATCACAAATAATCCTGAGACAGAGATCCTAATGCTTTCTAAAGCCTCTATGGCATCGTATAACTCCTAAAGTTTAGAACAGTGAGCCAAAGCCCCAGGCGGTAGACCGCTATTGGGCCACAGCTTGTTAGGAACCGGGCCACCAAAGCAGTGGGCGAGTAACTTCATTTCCGCATGCACAGGATTTAGGTTGCATGCAAAAGCATTCTCTCTACCCCCCACCCCACCCCCACCGCTGAAACTACAGAAGCCACAACTGCTGGTCGGCAGATTCAAAAAGATTGGGGATCCCTAGTTTAGAACATACTTTCTAAGCCGCTCCAAAGGTGCTTTTTCCAGAGGCAACTGGACTTTCTGGTTTTTCTTTGAAGATGTTCATCTTCTTCACTGAAGAAGCTTCCTGAATGAGAAGCGAAATGTCTTCAAGGAAAAAAAAACAGAAAGTCCAATTGGAAAAAAAAACACCTTTGGGACCAGTGGTGGGATTCAAAACTTTTTACTACCAGTTCGTTGGGCATGGCTTGGTGGGTGTAGTGTGACTTGGTGTGTGTGGTAGGGGAAGGATACTGTAAAGTCCCCATTCCCTCCTGATCAGCTAGGACTCAGGAGGCAGAGAATAGATGGGGACAGGGACAATCAAAGGTGGTATTTACTGGTTCTCCGAACTACTCAAAATATCTGCTACCAGTTCTCCAGAACTGGTCAGAACCTGCTGAATACCACCTCTGTTTGGGACAATGACCTGGAGGACTGAGAATCACCATTAGACATACTTTCTAAGCAACGCCTAAGTCAAACGTTAAGAATCTGTGGTTCAGAGGCAGGTGATCAAATGAGACATGATTTCCCACCAAGGGAAGCACAAACTGCCCGCAAGTTGTGCAAGGTTTCATAATAGAAGAGTAGCTTTGCTTAGAGAAACTTGCATGGAAAAGAGACAGGAAAAAACAAAAGGGACTCAGTTCAGATTGTCCTGGACTTGCTGTGTCTGATCCTAAACTGACTCAGAAAGCCTGATGGAAGGAGCCTATCTGCAGGTGCTCCTCGAATGATGACCGCAATTGGGGCTGGACTTGTCATTGCTAAGCAAGGCAGTTTTTAAGAGTGAGCCGTGTCTGATTATGTGGCTTTTTGCCCGGGTTACAAGAATTCTTGTAGTTGTTAGGTGAATCATGCAGTCATGAAGCGAATCTGGAATCTGGATGCTTGTTGGAAGTGCCCCAGGAAGGTCACAAACAATGATCATGTGACCATAGGGATGCCACAACAGTCGTAAATGTGGGGACTGATCGCAAGTCACTTTTCTCGGTGCCATTACAATTTGAAAGGGTTGCTAAATGAATGGTTGTAAGTCAAGGACTATCTACACTCGGTGACTCTGCATGGCAGGTATAGTAGGATTTAGAAAGGCTGTTAATCAGTGGTGGTATTCAGCCGGTTCGGACCAGTTTGGGCGAACCAGTAGTGATGAGGTGCCGGTGGGTCCACCCTCCCACCCCATCCCTATGCCATCCTATTTAGCCACCTTTTCTAAGCTGCGTGCATGTCTGCAAACTGCACATGTGAGCAAAGCACATGCGCAGAAGGCGCTCACGCTCACAGTTTTGATGCATGGCAAACTGGTGGTAAAATTATGTGAAACCCACCTCTGGTGTAAGTGATTTACATTTTTACTTTCCAAGCTGATGACAAAAACCCCTGGCTGAGCTTGGACCTAAGCAGTAGATTGCTAGCTGTGTCAACAGAAGAGTATAGTTGTAGCTCAGGCTGATCTGTTGGGTCCTTGTTGCTCCCTAAGCTTGGTCGCTTTCTTGTGGACATTTCATTACCAAACTAAGCTAAACATCATCAGTGCTAGAACAGAACAGGGTTTGCTCTCTTTATTTATATAGAAGTGGTTTGCTCTGTCAGTGTTGGTGGGAGTGGTTTTGGCAGTTCCTTAATTAGGCTGTTGTTTACTGTTGGTTGGTTTGCATTGGTAGGGCCCCAAATCAAGAGTCCAAACCCTAATGACTGCATCGTTTATCTCTAGCAACAAAACCAAGGAGGAACACCATGGCCCTTTAAAGGCCCTCAGACCTATTATGGCATCAGCTTTTGTGAACAAAACACGCACATCCATTTTTGTTTAATAAACTGATAAGTCATTAAGGTGTCACAATTTCATTTGTTATTTTTAGAGCATGGGGATAAGGTTAGCTATGCAGGTGGAGACCTAAAGCAGACAAAGACTTCCATACTGCAGTCAGGAACAAACCACAACTAGCTGGCTATGGTAAAGAAAGTTATAATATGGCTTGTCTGCTATGTTTTGTCTCTATGCAGGGGAAAAACAAAAAAGAATGTTACTAGACCCTATTTTATAAGCAATAGTTATCGAGCCCTTATTACTATCATATACTATTTTTAAAATTCCATTTATCTTGAAACACAGGGTACAATGAGATTGGCTTTCTCGGTTCTTAAAGCAGGGCTTCCACACTAAGCTATAAAGGAAAAAGAATGAGCAAACAAGTAAAACAGGATAAATTTGATTCCAGTGTATATCACTCCTGTGGAAAAAGGATGGATGTGCAAATTCTAAAAAGTGGAGATCAGAAAGCAATGAACATAAGGTCTAGTCATCCGGGATCATGTGGATTACACTTGCATATTAAACTCAGCTATGCTGTATCACAGTGTAGGACTAGAACTCCCGTTCTCCTGGTTTCTAGGCTGACACTTTAACCACTACACCAAACTACTAATTATTTTGCAGTTGACTAAAGGGGTGATTTATTGTCTCATCTGAACCTGGATGAATAATCATTATGGGGCTTAGGAGAGTAGCCACAATCTATTTTAACTTAAGTACAAAACAGCAGGTATTTAAACCCCAATGAATCAGCAATGGGATTCAAAAATTTTTACTATCAGTTCTGTGGTGGGCGTGGTTTGGTGGGCGTGGAGTGGCTTGGTGGGTATGGCAGGGGAAGGATACTGCAAAATCCCCATTCCCTCCACATCTCGCTAACCTACTTTCCATCTTGGTTCTCGTGTGCAGGGCAACAAAAGAAGACCCAGCAGATCAGCCGGGACTCGGGAGGCAGTGAATAAATTGGGGGGTGGGGCCAGCCAGAGGTGGTATTTGCCGGTCCTCTGAACTACTGAAGATTTCCGCTACCGGTTCTCCAGAACTGGTAAGAACTGGCTGAATACCACCTCTGCAATGAATGCTTGGTGAAGCAAAATTGCTCCTATATCAGTGTAACTCCTGCTTCCGTTTTGTTTCTCAACCACTTCAGGCACATGGAATAACCCTTCCTATTTATTTATATTTATATTTTGCACTTACACAAAACATTTCAAAATGCTCTACCTACCCAGGGGATGAAATAGGAACCTCTTCATAGTGTTATTATTGCCAGACTTCATCTTTCAAAGTTTTGATAGCATTTTTATCGATTATGTAGTTAGATACATAAATGATTTCATCTATTTCAATAACATGGCAAATCATGTTGCAGCAGAGGTACTGGTATGGAGTGGCGGTGCTACTGAAGTTGTTCAAAATATATAGAAATCAGACTCCATAAACTCAGAGCTACTCCCAAAACACTCAAAAATTTCTCAAAGAGAAAAGATTGCGTTCGGAAATAATGGAGGCTTTTAAAAAGAGTCTGGACAGCCATTTGTCCAGAATAGTGTAGGATCTCCTGTTTGTGCAGAGAGTTAGACTGGAATTCCTCCAAGGTACCTCCCAATTCTGCTATTCTGTTTTGTTAAATATAGTCATAAGCAACATTTGCTAAAAAAGCAGGCTTGAAAAGAGCAAACTTTTCCCAAGGGGATTTTTTCCCCCACGATGGAAAAAAGAAGGAAGCTCATTAGGGATTTACATTGTGCATAGTTGTGCATGTACACCTTTAAGTCAATGTTGACTTCTCACAATTGTTCCTGGAGTCTTCTTGACAAGATTTCAGAAGCGGTTTGCCTACTTCCTAAGACTAAAAGGGAGGGATTGGGCCAGTGGTGCAATTCAGACGGTTCTATTGGGTGAACTGCCCACACGTCATCATGACCCATTTTTGATGCTTTGCACATGCACGGAAGGTCCTGCACGCTCACATTTGTGAACCGGTAGCAAAGGTAAGTTGATTTTATCACTAGATTGGGCCCAGCTTTATGGCAATGGTGGAACTAGAACTCCTAATTTCTGGCCTGATGCCTCAGCCACTACACCAAGCTGATTGTACTAAGAATTTTACAGCTGCCAAAAGTATCTTTAGGTTAAATCTCCTGCCACTCTGTAATCAGATTCCACCTGCAAAAATGGGTTCATTGTCCATCCTCATCCACTAACTGGTATTGTCCTCACAGCTGTGTTCTGAAAGACCTGTGGGAGGGAATGCACCTCATCCGATTACTCCACCTGCATGGTTTGAATGGAAGGTACACCTTCAGCAAAGGAAAACACTTTACTTTACGTCAAGTGTGTGCAAGAGTGCTTTTGAGATCTAAAATAAATGTCAATATCCTGAGCTTCTCTGGGCATGATGAGATCCTTCCATTTATCCCATAGCAATGAATCCCAGGGGTGTTTCCATGTCTGAGGCTGACTTCTGTGCTTTGTTTCAGGCAAATACGACACTAAATACGTCATTCTGGCTGACGAACTTAACTGTAGCTTATTTTTGGGGTGGGGTAGGGCTTATATTATGAACATCCTGAATGATGCTAGGGCTTATTTTCCAGTTGGATCTTATTTTCAGGGAAACACAGTACTTTCAGATATTAACAGTTCCAACCAAAAGGATTTAATTGTTCCAGTACAATATATAGCGGTGTAGCCACAAATCCTATTCTACCAGCCCTATTTTACTATTTGGTGATTATAAAGTAAGTGACTTGGGATTTTTACTGTTTTAATAATATTTTTTGTTTAATAAGGTGTACTCATTGTAAGTCACAATAATGTCTTCTAATTGAATGGTCAATTAAACCATCAGAATACAGAGATTTGAGCCAAGGTTGGAGGGCTGAGAAAAATAAGGACACAATTTGAGGGTTTATTATTTAAGGATTGAGATAAATAGTTCAGTAACCAATAACACCGAAGAACATAGTTCAGTAACCAATAATACCGTCAACTAAGATTTCTTATAATTTAATTCAACAGATATTAATCCAGCCTTAATTTATTTCACCATTCCGTTGAACTGTCAAATGTGTTGGGATTATAGCTCCTTGAATTTCCAGTTAGAATGACTGTTGAGAGTTGAAATCAACCTATTTGGTAGTGCCAGATTAAAATAATGTATTTAGATTTAAATATTCCTAATAAAGTACAGTTAGTCCTCAACCTATGACCACAATTGAGCCCAACATTTATGTTGTTAAGTGAGAAAATTGTTGAGTGAGTTTTGCCCCATTTTATGACTTTTCTTAACACACTTAAGGCAATTGTTAAATTAGTAACATGGTTGTTAAGTGAATCCGGTTTCCCTATTGAATTTGCTTGTCAGAAGATTGCAAAAGATGATGACATAAGACACTGCAACCATAATAAATATGAGTCAGTTACCAAGCATCTGAATTTTATTCACGTGACCATAAAATGCTGCAACAGTCATAAGTGTGATAAAAGGTCCTAAGTAACTATTTTCAGTGCCGTTGTAACTTTGAGCAGTAACTAATCAAACTGTTGTAGGTCAAGGACTACTTGTAAATGCTCTCATATCAATAAAAAAACATTGGTGCACCTGTACATGCCCACAAGTAGAAATATAACATGAAACCCCTGGATAATGTGCCAGACAGTAGATCTAGCTAAAAAACAACAACAAAGTTATCAATCACGTCTTCTATATAAATAAAAATGTAAAATAGTTTGTGTAAAGCCACTAATCTCAGAAAGTACTGAACCGATCGACACCAAATTTTCACACAATGTTCCCAAGGACTTCTGATGCAATCATACATACATTTTGTGTGGCTGGCACACTTGTATCATGTGCTAGCAGCACAAACGTAAAAGGTACGCACTTCTTAGGTTTTCACCTCCCTGTAGCTCCTCCCATCCGGCTGCTTCTTATGATGCATCATGAACACACCCCACACATTTCCAACAGTCGTTTCCTCAGCAACTGAATAAGCTTCCAATGTTCCCACACTGCATGGAGGCCTACAAGGCCCAAAACTAGGCATGGGGGGTTACACACTCCCAGGTGGCCCATTTTTGGTCCCAGGAGGCTGCATGGTAGGTAGGTAGGTAGAGGGATAGAGATAGGGAAAATACAGTAAGTAGGTAGATAGGTAGAGGGATAGAGAGAGAGAGTGAAAATACAGTAGGTAGGTAGGTAGGTAGGTAGGTAGGTAGGTAGGTAGGTAGGGGGATAGAGAGAGATAGGGAAAAATACAGCATGTAGGTAGGTAGAGGGATAAAGAGAGAGAGAGGGAAAAATACAGTAGGTAGGTAGAGGGATAGAGAGAGAGAGGGAAAAATACAGTAGGTAGGTAGATAGGTAGAGGGATAGAGAGAGAGAGGGAAAATACAGTAGGTAGGTAGGTAGAGGGATAGAGAGGGAGAAATACAGCAGGTAGGTAGGTAGATAGGTAGTGGGAGAGAGGGGGAAATACAGTAGGTAGGTAGGTTGGGGGTTATACGGTGGTTGTGTGTACGTGTTTGTGTGTGCAGGTGTACATCTACACAGATTGGTTGGCCATTTAACCAGACTGGGCCACACCAATGCGTGGCTGGGTACAGCTAGTTGGGAATAATGTAATTGGAATCCATAACAATTCAAGATAACAATCCAGTTCCCACTACCCAAAATACTTATCTATACAGTAAAACACACTGTTGAATTCTCAAAGTTGACAGTTATTTTTTCAATGAATGACAAGTCATGCCTTATTTTTCACTACTGTAAAACTACACTAAAATCAAATTTATACTGTTAACCTGCAACCCAAAAGATGGAGATTATTCCCATTCATGGTTTAGAGGCCTCCAGCTATTTTGTTGGTTCCAAGTCTTGAAATCCTAACTCATGTGTGACAGTTCAAATTGAGCTAGCTACATCCTCATCACTTTTGCCATTGAGGCAACTATTGTGGTTACTTAAATCTTCAGTAAGAACGAAGTCATAGTTTTCCAGGAAGCAATGATGGTAAGATAGTAAGTGGAAGATCTTCTTTTTCTGGATGTTCTAGAAAAAATCCGTGGTTGTACTGTAGTATAGAAAGAATACTTCTAGAAGTACCCTTCACACCCAGCATGTCTCTATTCTCCTTTTCAAGAATCACAATCTGTATTTCATGATCCTGCTGCTCAAAACTGATTCCAATTTCTGGAACCAAATATAATAATTAACATTTCTATTTTCTGCCAACAACTTAGTTATCATTCATAAGAATGATACCCTGTACAAAATGTGACATAATCAAATATTAAATTTCTGGAAACTAAACTCAACTAAACTTAAATATTAAACTTCTGGAACTAAATATAATAATGAACAGTGTTCCTTTTTCTGCCAATGACTTAGTTATCATTCAGAAAAATAATACCCTGTAAAGCTGCCATAAAATAACAAAACTAAATGAGTTTTTTTAAAGGGATATAATAAAATATTAACTATTTAAAGTAGAGGTTGAATTAAAAATATTACTTTAGCATTTTCAAAAAACATGGTTGCAGAGGTTGTATATATAGTTTTCGGGAAGAGTCTTTATATTTAGAAATTGTTGCCATTCTAACTACTATTCTGTCCTGTTAATTAAGCTACTGCAGCTTAATTAGCCTGCCATAGAACAATTAATCAATCTAATCACAACTGTTCCCCTGAAAAAAATAATGGGCTGGCTGGTTGTTTTTCATGGTTAGGATTCAGGCTCTGTAGAATCAGTTTCTTCCTGCCATATTTGCCAGCCTGATAAGATGTTGAAAGGTGAGCTCAATTCATGTCTCCTCAGTTAGAGACTGTCAGCATCTGAGGACTTGTAAATGCATTTTTCAGTACCTGCCCTCTTCATCTGGAATAGCCCTGGAAATGAGAGGGATTGGCCCCTGCCCAGAGGTGGTATTCTACCGGTTCAGACTGGTTCGGCTGAACCAGTAGTGGAAATTGCAAGTGGCCCCGCCCACCTGCCCGGCTCTACGGCATCCCAATTAGGCCCTTTTCTGCCAAAAGCACATATGCGGAAGGCTGTGCACATGCACGGAGGTGTGCACATGCGCTCACATTTGCGAACCAGTAGGGAAGGTAAGCAAATACCACCCCTGCGCCACCCCTTCTTTTAGAGAAGTTCATGACCTGGTCTGTCAAGCCAAGGTGGTAAATTTGCCACAATTATCTCTCAGTCAAGACAGTGGGTGTCTCTTCATTACTGTAATTGCAACTCCACTTCAACAGAATTATTTTGTTCAGTTGTTTGCTTATTCATTTATTTATATTCAGCCTTTTCTATTTTTATAAATAACTCAAGACAGTGAATACACCTCCTTTTCCCCCATAACGACGACACTGTGAGGTAGGTTAGGCTGAGAGAGAGTGACTGACCCAAAGTCACCAAGTTAGCTTTCATGCCTAAGGTGGGACTAGAACTCACTGTCTCCTGGTTTCTAAGCCAGCACTTTAATCATTACAGCAAACTGGATATTATTATTATTTAACTCAAATATATACAGTGGTACCTCGCTTCACGAACTTAATTCGTGAACTAACTCTGTTCGCGTTGCGAATTGGTCGTGAAGCGAGGCACAATTTCCCATAGGGTTCAATGTAAATCCGGTTAATCCGTTCTGACCTTGTTTTTTGGGTTCAATGTAAAGCAGCTGAGGGGCGATGGAGCAAGCCAGCATGACTTTCGCCCGTCTCTTTCTGGGCTCGGCGCTTCTGCTTGTCGGGACGCTTCCCAGAAGCGCCGAGCCCAGAAAGAGACGGGCGAAAGTCATGCTGGCAGCCGCGCGCGGGGTGTGTGTGGAAGCGAAGGCAGGGGGGAAGGAGCTGCCTTCCCGGCCGGGCTCCACAGCTGAGGGGCGATGGAGCAAACCGCGCAAACTGCTCCATCGCCCCTCAGCTGCGGAGCCCGGCTGGGAAGGCAGCTCCTTCCCCCCTGCCTTCGCTTCCACACACACACCCGTCCCCCTCACAACATTCGTTCGTAGATAAAATGTCCGCGGCTCCGGTACGTGAAGCGAGGCGCGGTTCGGGCAGCGGAGCACATTTTTTGGAAAATTTCTGGTCGTACAGCGAATTGGTCGTGAAGAGAGGCGTTCGTGAAGCGAGGTACCACTGTATTGGGAAGTTACATGCCATTCAAAGCTGACAGACTGGAGTATCTACATGTCCTGTAAATATATACATTGTATATAAATGGCTCTGTGTGTATGTGTGTGTGTGTTCCAGCACAACTCTGGAACGCCTCGAGCAATTTCAATCTAACTTGGTTCACAGATAACTTACTATCTGGAGAAAAATATTGTGGGGATAAGACACTCCTAACACCCCTCGGGGTGTGTGTTCGGTTAAGATACAGCCTGTTGTGCCTTTAAATGGCTTCTACTGTACAGCGCAGTGGAGTTGCCATGGTAATAGCTTCCCAGTATTCCACAAGGGGGCTCCCTCTGATAAGGGGGAAAACCCAACATTAGAAATTACATTTTCCTCCTATAAATAAATTTCCTGGCAACACCGGGTTATTGGCTAGTCATAAATAAATACTGTCTGTTTGAGACAAATTTAACATGCTTAGCCAAATTGCAGTGTCTTGATCTTGCAAGAAGAAATTGAGAAATAAAATGAAAATATGACCTTTAAAATCCTTTTCATGTTCTTGCAATTGTTCTACAATATCAGTAGTAATTGTATTACAATATGGAAGAAATGACAATATTGAATCATTAAGAGAAAACACAACATGTCTTCTAATGCTGTGGTCACTGAAAAGTGTGAAACACACCATTGCTACAAATTTGGCGCTTAATAAGATTTTCCAGACAAATTGACAACTGTGACTAGATCACTATCTAATTAGTATAAAACAGAAGGGCTGAATTTACTGAGCTTTGCAAGATTTGGCCATTTTAAACTGAGGAGTCAGTTACTGGTAACTCTTTTCTTTGATTTCATCCAAAATCGTTTGGCTCATGAATGCGGGTTTAAATTTAGAGCAATCTAAAAGGTTTACACAATGCTTCTTTCATTCTTTTTCTTTTAAGGAGAACATTTATGTAATCCTCCCTAATATTAATTTTCATACAACAATTATGAACTGCCATCTGCTGAAGTTACTAGCACTTCGGGAACATCAAGTTTTGGCTGTATGTACTGTATCGAATTATCCGGAATGTCACCACTTGGTGCCAAGTGTGGATCTGACCTTGAAAAAAAAAGCACTGATTGCTATTTAGGGTAACATCTGGAAAATTTTAGTTTGCGTCATTCTGTAAATGGGGTAATTTTTTTTAATGGAAAAGGTCACTTCTGAGTTTTTGTACTACTTTGTTCAGCTTACTTACAAAATGGGATTATGGTAGGAAAACGTGAAATAATCCCCCTGTTTCAGAAGTAGAATCTAGTACAATTTAAAAGAGGCCAAATGCACTAATTGGGAATTCCAAAGAGAAATGATAGATGGGACAGAGACCAGCAAATCTGGTTACACTGAAACAGATGATTATGACACATCTCTAAATAATAAACATAGTCCTGAGAAGATGTTTAAAATCAGAGGTGGCTGTGATCCTATGGAAGGAACGTTTCTGAAGAACTGATTGATTGATTTGATTTGATTTGATTAGATTTCTAGACCGCCCCCTCTCCCAGAAGGGACTCGGGGCGGTGTACAGGTAAAAAATTAAAAAATGACATCAACATTACATATAAACTAAAATCCAATTAAATAATCCCCTGTACAAATTTATAAAAATTAAAAAACCTTAAAACCTAATCACAATTTAAAATTACAAACTGAGGCGGGAAGCATGGAATTAGCCCACACCGGCTAGTTGGAACAGGTGGGTTTTGAGTTTCTGGTGGAAGGAGCGGAGGTCCGTGGTCGTTCTAATGTCAGGGGGAAGGTCATTCCAGAGGGTCGGGCCCATCACAGAGAAGGCCCTTCCCCTGGGCGTCGCCCGCTGGCATTGCCTAGTGGACGGCACCCGGAGAAGTCCCTCTCTGTGAGAGCGAATCAGCCGAAGGGATGTATGAGAAACTCCTCTCAAAATTATGGTGCCGACTGGCAACAGGGAGGGATGAAAGAGCCACATGTGGCTCCAGAACCATGGGTTGCTGATCTCTGATCTTGGGAGAAGCCAACCTTATGCCATTTGTGGCTGAGCAAGGACTCTAAGCTAGGCCCTCGCTTGACCCCTCCTTTCAGCTTAGCTGGCAGTTTTCCAATACACCCTGAATATTCAAATTCTGTAGCAAAGACTTATATAGTTTTATATTCAGTTATATAACTGAATCCTGCTCATATCTTTCAACTAAGATCTACCAGGTCAAGTACCTTTGGGTCAATTCCCTCAAAGGTCTGTGTTTTATATGAATTTAACTTGCAGGAAGGCAATGAAAGCAAAGACAGCCTGTGTAGGAAAACAGTAAGAAAACTGGAAGAAACCATTCTAGGCTTAATTTCAAAAGTCTATGCAAGCCATCAAAATTCCAGCAATCGCTTACAGAGCAAGCCATTTGTGGCAGTTGCAATTCTAAAGCTTTCCTAACCAAGGTGATGGCAGAGCATAGCACCAACTCAAGTGAGAAGGTGATTGAAATAATTGTTTGATAAACATTGGCCAAGCTTGTCTTTCAAGCTAATAATTCTTCCCAAAGTCACAAGCCTTCTTGGTCTTAATAAAGACATGTGAACATGCAGCTGAGTGTGTGCTATACTTCCTTTCCTTCAGATCAGCAGGAATACATACATACATGCTCCTGAAAACACAACACATTCTTTCTTACAACCAACCAACCAACCAACCAACCAACCAACCAACCAACCAACCAACCAACCAACCAACCAACCAACCACCAACCAACCAACCGGAGGACCCCTTGAAATTGTCTCTTTCTGTGAAGTGATATACAACCAAATTGCCACTGCCTTCTGAAGAAGTAATGTATCACAATAGTCCTTTATTATGGGATTATATAAATTCCCCTTGGTTACTGGGGAGCAAATGACACATGCATGATGATGTCCCCAGAATAGAGATAGAGATAGAGATGCAAGTTCTTAGCAATTAAATTTGGATTATGAGCTTTTCATTGCCCATATTATACTGCTATCATATCATCCTGATAATGACAAGTTGTATCAGCAGGACTATGCTGCTGTCATTGCCAATCAAGCAGAGCTCACTGAGTCCTGAGGCACGTCACTCTGCTGGCACCCCACCCCACCCCACCATCAGTCATCAGTTAAAAAATTAGTGGCTACACCTGAGGGAGCAAATCTGTCCTGGATCTAAGGCTTGCTCCCTTCAGCCTCTTCTGGGAATAAGGGCAACAGCCATAGCTTGGAGAAGATCTTCAGCAGAGCTAGTATGAGGCATCATTGAGCACCAGATCCAGAAACATGCAGAGCATCAGCCTACAAATCACCATGTCAGGGTTCCAAGTAATACCCCCCCCCCCCAATGAAATCAAAACTCCAAGGCAGGCATTTTCCTCAAAGTTTGAATTTATTAAAGATAAATTCATATTGCCACATCTGGGAAAACCCAAATCTGAAAGCTTCCAGGTTTTCCCCACCCAAAGTAGAGTCAAAATTCCTTCCCCTGCATCCACATGGGCATCACATCCAATCAGGTCACTGTCCCAACTGTAGTTGACTCCCAGTCACGCCTCTCCAGGTACAGGCTGACTCCCAAGCGAAAAATTTTGCTATGACTATACACGCCACACTGTCTCCATACACCCCTCCTGTTTCCACAGATTGCCCATCCACTGCTATGGCAGCCTGAAGATTCCAATTTAAAGATGGCTCCAGGGATGTTGGTTTTGGATCCCGTTTAATTACTTGATTTGGAGCTACGGCTCTTTACACTGGACATGGTGCCAGACATGCATATTACAGAAAGAAGGAAGATCTTGCTGTTCCAAATTTTCCTCCAGATTGCCATATTGTGTTTGATCTGAATCAACCTTTGCTCAGCTCCTATTACAAATGTCTCAGTTTACACTGTTTTGAAACAATGCTTCTGTTCTACAACCAGCTAGCCTTATTCACGGAAATACTGGGAATGGGGGCTGCTGGTGGTGCTGAAAATGGTGGAAGTGCCCATCTATACATTTCATGATTTTGGATTGCTTGCTTCTCCTTTTTCTTGATCACAAAGAATCAATCAAGGATGAAACCAGGAACAGAAGCATAATGTCTATAAAAGTAGTCTTTGACTTACGACCACAATTTGGACAGGATTTTCCACCATATGCTGTTGCAATCGTAAATCACATTAGCCAGCAGTGTAATCCTCTGAAGTCTGCTATCGGTTTGGTGAGTCTCCTACTGAGCCTGCACTTTGCGCACGCATGCACACACGCTTTGCACACTTGCACACCTGAGACGCGCTAGTGCAGCACTATAAAAAGGAACATTTTGAAGCCTTCCAAGTCTGCAAAGGTAAGTAGAACAGCGGGTGGGAGGGGGGAAATCCGCTGTGCCATGTGATTTAGATTAGATAGAAAGCAGGAAATCTGACGATTCTAGCTAATATAAATTATGCGTCACAGCTGATAGTCGTCCAGCTGATCGTTGGAAATACCGGTTTGCCTGAACCGGTAACATTTTTGACTACTGGTTCGGGCAAACTGGTCCGAACCGGTAGCATTTCACCCCTGAGATTGACTTGTTTTTATGATAATTTTTACAGTAGGTATTAAGCAAATCCAGCATTCCTCGTGATCATCTTTTTTTGCCACAGATCAGCAAAAAACGTTTGCAAATTGTGATGACTGCGGGACACTGCAACTGGTCATATATGAAGGCTGGATGCCAAACGTCTGAATTGGGAACCTTCAACTGCAGCTGCAACTGCAGGGGTGGTATGACAATTGTATCTGTGAGTACAGGACATAAATCACTTTTTCAGATGCCACCATAACTTAAAATGGTGGTTACATAAATGGTCATAAGTCAAGGAGTTGTAAGCACCTTTAAGCAAATAAAGGATATACACACTGACTCAGTGCATTCCCAGTTTCTTAAGTCACGGGAAGCTGGTGCAACACGAACAAGCTGCAGCATTACATGACTTTCTTACTTTACATTAAGCCCAATCATTTTTTAAAACTTGTAATTATAACAACTGAGTTACAACAGTTTCAATTATATATATTAGGTCAGATAGTATACAGTGCAATGCAATTTTATATAAAATATTACATTAATGTAGTTTCCTTGGTCCTCTACATTTTAGAGGAGTTGGAACTAACTTTTGCTATTGCATCTGCTGGTTGGAATCTGTGCATTACGTCCTTGAAACATCTACTGGAGAAATCTGTTTTAATCCATTTAAAGTCCAGGCATTCATTATTTACTGCATGATATTACTAACGTACACCATTAGTCATTAATATTACAACAGGTTCTAGATTTTATCGTATCAGTGATGGAGAGGATAACAAGTGTATGCTGCGGTTTGCATCCCAAGGGTTGTGGTCATTTTGTTAATAGACTTTTAAAATGGTAGACATGCTGCAAAAATTAGAATATATAAAGATATAGGCAGAGTTGATTGTCTTTTCTGCTGTTAATATTCTTCGGATGATTTCAGGACAACAGTGTTGATTTTGAAGGCTATTCACAGATTGTAACCATGCTTACAAATCAAGCAATCACTATATAGACATAAAGGTTCCCATTTCTCCTGATTGATAATTATTCCCCCCCCTTCCTGTCAAATGAAATATTGTTTTAATAACAGGTCCATTATATTAGTCACTACCTGATCATTCAAAGCCCTTAGGCAACCACTATAAACTCTAAGGACAAAAACAACAACAACAAATGAGCCTCATGAAATCAAGACACAAATCCCAGCCTTTTGTACTTGGCTGTTGATATAGGACAAAAGCGGTAGTGGGATTCAAATAATTTAACAACCGGTTATCTGCCCTAATGACCAGCTAGGTAGGCAGGGCTCAGTGGTCATGTGACTGGGTGAGCGTGGCCAACTCAACATTACTCAGGTCACCTTAGCTGTTACAATATAATAAGGGTTAACCCTCTATCCTGCCACAAACACTTATGACTAAATGACGGATTGTTCGATTTTTGGCTTTATGCTTTGTGAAAGGCTTTATTCCGTGAACCATGTTTAAGAAAACCATGGCTTGATATCGCTTTTAAATACTTGTGTGCTTGGTTTTTACTCCCTAAATAATAACTATAAGGGGCTATAATCCTGTGTGAATGAAAACAGAACGGAACTTTTTCTTCCCTCCTACCCAGAGTTTGAACCATTCTAGTTTCAAAGCTTTTCATTTCAAGTCAAAAACAAGGGCTGTATAGTTTGTGCTTAAGGTAAGTTTGTGCTTAAGGTCATTATGTAGGCTAGGTCTGCACAATAGGCTAAATTATAATATGGGGCTTTACTCACAGAACACAACTTGCCCAGCATTTTCTTCCCACTGTGTCCCTATAATATCTTTATTTTATACCCAGCCATGAAGACGATACCTTCAAGTTATCTTTAACTATGACAGTATTACTTTCCTCCCTTAAGCCTACAGCATATGATAGCAAAACCCAAGTGTGCTATATTGCATTATGAATTGGCCACCCAGAGTCTACTGGAGTTGGGTGGCCAATAAATTTAAATGCATACATTCATCAGAAGCAAAGTGAAGTGACCATTAATTGTTGTCATAAGAACAATGCTTAACTGGCTGGGTCAGAGGAGGTAGGCACATTTCCTCGCCTCCAGTCCCTTAGTCCAGGGGTTTCCAACCTTTGCAACTTCTGCAGCTTGCTGGCTGGAGAATTCTGGGAGCTTCAGACTTAAAGTTGCAAAGGTTGGAGACTCCTGCCTTAGTCAACTTTACCTGCCTCTATTCTCCTGTTTTCTCCCTAAAGTGTTGGGGACACCAATACTGTAATGATGATCCATCAGACCATTAGTAGAGGTGCCTAGCATCTAAATCATGGGTGTCAAACTTGCATCGTCACAGCGGTGTCATGTGACATATCAGATCCCCCATTCGCTAAACCAGGCGTGGCCAGCATGTGATGCATCTGGCCTGTGGGCTGCAAATTTGACAGCCCTGATCTAGACCTAGCATGGTTGGCTGGGAATTCTGGGAGTTGAAGTCCAGAAATTTTAAAGTTGCCAAGATTGGAGATCCCTGATCTAGGCACTTATCAGTACAAAGTAACCATTTTCAGAGATTTTCCAGAATTACAAGCAAAATATCGTAATATGATTTAGCATCATTTTATAAATAATACTAAAGAACAAATGTTATTTCAACTTATAAACTTGGTTGAACAGGGAATACGTTTGTGAGAGCATGCAAGGAGAGAAGCCTACAATACACACCTTCAAGAGCGGCAGCTGTGAAAGATTGTGAGGAGGCTGAGAAAGGAAAGTCAAGAGGCTGCAGGTGTGTCAGCCAACAGCTTATCCATAAACAGCAATTGAGCCCGGCTGAAAAACCTGGGAAAAGCAGTTTAAATCATTTGGAAGAGAGATGCCACCTGAATTTAATCATTCTAAGACTAGGAAACCTCTACTGCAGTTTCCAAGATTCTGTATTTAACAAGGACTAGCATTAAAAATACGGCAGAATCTCTTTAGTTCTTGCTTCCTTGATCTTTCCCAGCTGGTGAGGTTTGGCAATACCAGAATGACCCCCCCCCTTCCTGAATATTCAAAAACTAGGAACTGATTATTTTTAGTCCTGACTAGCTGTTAACCTGGCGTTGCCAGGGTATTTGTTTATCCCAATCCTGTATTAGACATTCACAAATGCCCGGACCAAACGTAATTTCTAATGTTGGATTTTCCCCCTTACCAGAAGGAACCCCCTTGTGGAGTACTGTGAAGCCATTACCATGGCAACTCCACTATGCTGTACAGTAGAAGCCATTTAAGGCAGTACAGTAGAAGCCATTTTGAGGCACAATAGGCTGTATCTTAACAGAACACACACCCCTCAAGGTGTTAGGAGAGCGAATAGTTTTCTACCAGATCAAGGACAGGAATCTTCTTCTTGTGCCCCATCCGTCATCAGACATTGGTGATCATGTTGACAATCCTATTTTTGTCAACAGCTGCATGAAAAAGTGCTGTTGAGTTTTGTCCAAACCAGTCCCTTAGGTTTTGAAGCCATGATGTTCTGCCTGGACCTTGTTTGCCTTCAGTGTTTCCCTGGATGATTAAGTGAAGGTTGCTGTATTTTTCTGGGTATCACATCATATGACCAAAATACTCTAACTTTCACTTTTTAATGATTTTGATCATTTCCCTTTGCTTTCCCAGGCAGTTTATCACCTCCTCATTTGTGATTTTGTCAATCCAGCTTATTCCTAACAGCCGTCTGTAAATCCACCTTTCAAATGCTTCTAGTCTCTTCAAGTGGCTTTCTGTCAGAGACCAAATCTCTACTCCGTAGAGCAGGATAGAAAAGATGTAACATCTGACAAGCCTGATTTTCAGACTTAGGCTTATGTTGTGACTGCAGAAGACTTTTTTTCATTTTGAAGAATGCTGTTCAAACTTTCTCTATCCTTGTCTTTACTTCACTGATCCTGTCCCAGCTTTCATGTAAATTAAAACCAAGATATGTGATACTTTCAACTTTTTCTAATGGTATTCCTTCCAAATTTATCAGTGGTAAATTAACGGGTAGTTTGCTGACAACCATGATCTTGGTTTTTGAGGTGTTAAGCATCAAGCCATATTTTTCAGATATTTCTGAGATTCTGTTAATGAGAAGCTGAAGGTCTTCATGCTTACTGGCAAACACAACTGCATCATCATCATATCTTAAATTGTTGATATGAACACCAACTTTGAGGCCAGTATCAATGTTTTCCAGTGCTTCGTTGAAAATTGACTCAGAGTAGATATTAAACAACAGTGGAGACAGAATACAGCCCTGTCTGATCCCTCTTTGAATTCTGCATCATCTGAGTATTTTTAGCCTATCAGGTAGCAATCTCACATTTGCTACCTGATGCCAATATAGATTCTTTATGATTTGGATGTCTTTGTCATCTAGTCCCACTTGTTTCAGGATTTGTAATAGTTTGCTGTGTCTTATTTTATCAAATGCTTTTTCAAAATCGATGAAGCACATGTAAACACTGTGATTGACATCTCGTGTACCAAGATTGTTTCTGAAACCAAACTGTGTTACTGTGTTACTCAAGACAGTCCTCAATTTTTTTAAAAAAATTTAAAGACAGGAATACAACTTTTTAACTTGGGGTGGCACTCTATTTTGGATAGATTCAGCTTGTGTTATTGTGCAAACTGAAGCAATTGGGTTAATTTGGTATCATAGTTCATTGAACCAGTCTTCTTTTGACCTATATATGCTATTCACAGATACTGCTTGAATCCCTGGGGTGACTGCATTTGGGAAACTATTTATTTATAGTTGATAAGGAAAACAGAACTGCCAACCATTACATTTATTTCAGCAGCCAGGAATTTGATGAAAGCCTCTGTGTGTGTGTGGGTGCTGGTGTGGTGGTTTGAAGCCAAGCTCAAGTATCTCTTTGCCCCACAAATGTCAAGGAACTATTGCTGAATTCAACCCCCTTGCTAAGTTAGGGTCTCTTTTAGCTATATTTAGTGACATAAGACACCTACAGATCACAATAAAGGTAAGACAATCTCATTAAAATAACTTACTGGGGTAAACATTCTAAACCTCGTAGATTAGTGCAACTATGCAACACTGGAGTAGTTCAACCTTCAAAAGTCGCCCTAGATTTTTTTGAAATACAGCAGTTTCAATGAGCTCTTTGTTAAACAATCTCTCATATGTGAGAGAAGATTACAACGATGTTGTCCTCGTGATATATCTACGAAGAAAATATGCACCTTTTTGGATACAGAGCTGCTTCTAAATGATGTTCTCCAAATATAGCTTTGAAGATGCAAATTGTACTTTTCACATAAAATGGAAAACCTTAAAGGAGGAAGGAGCAATGGCCAAGTTGAGAAACACAGCAGTTGCTTGTAAAAGAGAGAGTTTATCATTCTTACCACATAAAAATCAAACAGTGACATAAATGTAAGGGCAATTACCATATATTTTGGAGTATGCACCGAAGTATAAGACACACCAAGGTTTTGAAGAGGCAATTTTTTTTAAAAAAAGTAGTTGGGTAGATAGAGGGAGGGAGAGAGAAATACAGTAGGTAGGTAGGGAGAGAGAGTAGGTAGGTAGGTAGCTGGGTAGAGGGATAGAGAGAGAGAAATACAGTAGATAGACAGGGAGAGAAAGAGTAGGTAGGTAGAGAGAGCGAGAGAGAGAGAGAGAGAAAGAAATACGGTAGGTAGGAAGGTAGATAGGTAGGTAGGTAGGTAGGTAGGTAGGTAGGTAGGTAGGTGGATAGAAAGAGAGGGAGAAATACAGGAGAGAGGGAGAGAGGGAAAGAGAGGGAGGGAGGGAGGGAGAGAGAGAGAGAGAGAAATACAGTAGGTAGTTAGGGAGAGAGTGAGAGTAGATAGGTAGGTAGATATTTCCAGGTGTACTTATCCATGTGCTGGAGAAGGAAATTGCTGACAACATGCAGCACCTAACTTTGTTCCTGCTGGCACAGCATTTGATCCACGTAATTCTCATCAATCAGTTAAAGAGCTTTCCAAAAGGAACAAATAAAACTCTTTTTGCATTCTGCAAACCTCCCCAAAACGGCAGGTTTTTAGCGAAAATGGGCGTGTTGTTTTTCAAATAAAAGGCATGAATAGCCTTGAGGGAGGGCTTGCAGAGTGCTCTTGAGGGGGTGGAGGCCAAAAAAGACCAAAAGAAACGGCCCATTTTTTGTGATAATGGGCAGTTTTCTAATTTAAAAAAAACATGCACAGTCTTATGGAGGCTTATAGAGTGCTGTTGGGGGTTGGGGGGCAAAAAACAGCCTTTTTTTTTGCTTCTTTCTGCCCTCCCCAGCCCCCATGATCTCTCTGGAAGCCTCCATAAGGCTAGGCACTGCCGTTTTGGTAAAGGGGGCGGGGCTTCGGGAGGCCAAAAATGCTGTATTCGCTGTATTTAGAGTAGGCTGTATTTATGTCAGCCTCTTTTTAGAGGAAAAAAGGTGCGTCTTATACTCCAAAAAATACAGTATACCCTGGGTCATTTTGGGCATAAAAACAATCCCTAAAAATATAAGTCATTAGAAATAGCAAATGTCACTTTTTCCACCATGTCTCAGAGTACTTTTCATAAAGCTACCAGTTTTACCTCATAAAATGTTGAGAACTTCACCCAGCTGTCTTCATTGTTCTTTAAAGCATCAGGCTTTAATGAAATCTGGCTGGATGATCTTGGGCCAGTTGCCCTGCCTCAGCCCAACCAGAGGTGGTTTTCAGCCAGTTCTGACAGGTTCTGGAGAACTGGTAGAGGACATTTTGAGTAATCTGGAGAACTGGCAAATAGGCTGGCCCTGCCTACACTGCCACCCAGCCGATCTTCTTTCGTTGCCCTGAACAGGAGAACCGAGCTGGAAAGCAGGTTAGTGGGGTGGAGAGGGAATGGGGATTTTGCAGTAACCTTCCCCTGCCACACCCACAAAGCCATGCCACGCCCACAGAACCGATAGTAAAAAAAATTGAATCCCACTACTGAGCCTAACACCTCAAAAGTGATTATTGTGGTGAAAATAGGAGGAAAGAAGCATTACCACCTGCTTTACCACCTTGAGGTGTTTGTAAAAATAAATTAGGCAGAATAACTTTAATAAATTTATTAAAGTATTAAAGTTATTCTTCATTAAAGAATAATAAATAACTTAAAAAATAAAAATGAATAATAACATTATGATGTCTGTGTAAAGGGTAGCAAGGAGCTCTGCCCCCTTGACTTCATAAGTCTTCATAAGGAATGGTGACAACCACAGCCTTTTCAGTAGGCAAGTGAGAAGGTCATGGGACTCAGAAGTTAGGATGAAGTGAGAACTCCAGCCAATGAGATAATGCCTGCCCTGCAATTCCAGCATTAATGGGGCAAAATGGTAATACTGCAGCTGAAGCTAGAATTGAGGTAGGAGTTAATTAACTATACTGCAGAATGCTTGAAAACTGACAAGGTTAGAGAACATGGGGCATGGCTGCTAGTCCCAAGGCCTCTGTAGGCCTAATATCAATGCTTCAGTTCAATAAAGCAATTAAATATTTATTACAGCACTTCCATAAGAGGTATTTGTGCTAGTCCCCTTGATCACATGCCATCATTTCTCTTTAGCTGCTAATTTGATTTACTTCTGGCTCAAATGCAGTGCAAGTGAATTGCCCTGAAGCTTATTTTAAAGCTGCCACAGCTGTGCAGTTTTCTTCATGGGACCCTCCCTTCACCCTCCATCTTCACTCTCCTCTCAGGTTCAAAATGGTCTTATAAAGGGAATGTTGGTTTAACAGCTTTACATCTCCCCCTCGGTGTCAAGTCAGGGAAGTTGAATAAGGTAGTCTTCTAGGCAATGGACCATGAGCATGAAAGTACTACAGTACTTTGGTGTTTTCTTTCTTTCCAGTCTGTGTTGGCATTGAACGTCAATAAATTTTTGCTGCGATAATTAGGGCATGTGATCGTTCCTCCTTAATCCTAGGACTACTACTTCGGTGGCAGTGCCTTGTTTATTAACCTGCCTTTGAAAGGTTGCTTATGCGCCATCACTGGTGCTAATTCTCAGAAACCGCATAGATCTTCTCCAAGGCCATCTATCTCATACCAGATCCTTCAGTTCTTCTGAAGTGGCACACCCATTGCCACTGTAACTAAATCAATTCACCTTGCTTGAAAGATTAGGATGTGAGAAACACAGCGGTGAAGAAACATATTCTGAATACGTTTAGACTCCTCAAAACATTGGAACGAAAAAGTTAACTTTGTAAAAACAGAATGTCAATGAACCACACAGAATGCTGTTGATTTTGCACTGCAATATTCTGCTTCTCAGAACTGTAATCACCCTTGTAGTCTGGGTTGCTACTGAGCAGGAAATGAATGAAATATTGAAACTCCAAGCAGAACAAAATGGAGACCAGATCAATCTTTCCCAACTTGATATGCTCCACATGGGTTGGATTGCAACTATGTTCATCCCCAGCCAGCATGAGAGAAGCTGTAGCACTTTTCAATTTTTGGGAACACTACTTAGGAAAGAACGGACTAGAGGAAAGTTTAGTCCAATAAAAGGAACAGCCACCAAAGCAACACATGTTTTTACTTAAAACAACAATAACAACCCAAAAAAAATTGCTGGTGTTATGCAAGAATCCCAGAGATTGACCCGTTCCAAGAAACAATCAAAAGCAGTTTGTTTCCTGAAACTCAGACCTTAAACTAATTACAGATTCCATGTTAAATTCCTCAGCATTAATTGCATATCCTATCTCCCACTACACTGCCTACAGTCATTCACTTTGTAAAGTTTTCAAAGGAATTCAAAATGATATTCAAAAGAGATAAGCTATATTTAAAGAAGCAATAAAAGAAATTGTGGTTAACAATCAAATGGAAACAATAAGAGTTTTGTTTAAGAAAATTACAGAAATCAAGATAAATTGTTATGCAAAGTTGGACACAAAAAGTTTTTTTATGCATTGGGGTGACATGATACTAGACAAAGGAGGCAAAGATATAAGATCAACCAGAGAAAGAAGATACCAAAAAGATGAAATAAAGAGAACTATAAAGAAAAGACTCCTAAACTGATATTTACAAACTTTTTTTTAACTAAAGCCAAAAATTCTGGAAAGTGAATATGAAAGAAGTTGTGGGAGTTCATGAACTACTGGAGGATTGTTTAAAATCTTAAATTAAAGTGGCACCTGTAATTTATAATAAGATATGAAGAACATAGCAGTGACCAAGGAATTGGGGGAAATCAATTTATATTCCAAAACACAAAAGAACAGTGCTAAAGAATGCCTAAATGTACAAACCACTGCACTTATCTTACAAAATGGAACAAACAAAATGTTAAAAACTTATGGTATTTATGTAGTTGCTTATCAAGCACATCTAAATTATATTAAAGTATCCAAAATATCTTTACAATCTCCAAGACATATCACAACTTTTGAGCATACCTAATGTTTGGAAATTGAAAGTTGAAAATTTTGACACTGCGAGTCCCTTGGACTGTAAGGCGATCAAACCAGTCAGTCCTAGAGAAGATCAACCCTGACTGCTCTTTAGAAGGCCAGATCCTGAAGATGAAGCTCAAATACTTTGGCCACCTAATGAGAAGAAGGACTCACTGGAGAAGAGCCTAATGCTGGGAAAGATTGAGGGCAAAAGAAGAATGGGACGACAGAGAATGAGGTGGTAGGATGGAATCACTGAAGCAAGAGGTGTGAGCTTAAATGGACTCCGGGGGATGGTAGAGGAAAGGAAGGCCTGGAGGAATGTTATTCATGGGGTCGCGATGGGTGAGACACGACTTCGCAACTAACAGCAACAACATTTTTTTCTTACATGCTTGTAAGATACTATTGTCAAGATTTTGCAATCCAGCAGAACACAAGGAACAAGAATGCAAGCAGCAGCAAGCTAGATACACAGGGGACACCCCAGATCAAATTTCTAATATCTAATGAATAATGGAAAAGGCAAGGTGTGAAAAATAGTTGTTTTTGCTTTCCTGATTTTTACAAAGACTTATGATTGTTAGAAAGAACAAATTGTCGATGGCTCTTATAAATATAGGTATAAAAGGATCCTTCATCTGCCTATTGAAGAATCTGTAGTATGTACACTTAAAACAAAAGTGACTTATGACCTGTTTTCACACCTACTACTATTGTAGCATTCCCCACGACCACATGATCAGACTTCAGATACTTGGCAACATATGTATTTATGGTGGTTAGAATCTCCTGGGGTCATGTGATCACCTTTTGCGACCTTTTGACAAGTAAAGTAAGTGGGGAAGCCAGATTCTCTGGACAACCACATTACTAACTGAACAACTGCAGTGTTTCATTTAACAATTGTGGCAAGGAACATTATAAAATGGGCCAAAATTCACTTAACAGTCTTGCTTAGCAACGGAAATCTTGATCTCAGTTGCGGTTGTAAGTGTCGTTAGTGTAAAATACTTTTCATCTGTAGAAAGTTAGAACCCACCCCTCTCCTAGAAGAATGAAATATCCTGGGAAATATTGAAAAGGCAGAATAATGGAGAAACATGTTTTTAGGCAGGAAATAGACTCACTCTTAATAGTCCCCACCTTTGTCAATGGACCATTAAAAAAGCCGGGGCCAGTTTATTCTACATAACAAAGATCTCCCCTCTTCAGCTCCAGGGTGATGGGATTAAGGCATGATAATATTAGCCCTTTACCCAACTCACCACAGGGCACCTTATTTATTTATTTATTTATTTAATTAATTTCTATACTGCCCTTCTCCCTTTCGGGACTCAGGGTAGTATACAGCCAGAATAAAAATGATAATACAGAATTTAAAAAACAGTATTAAAAAGAAATATTAAATAATTGGTCGATATTTAAAATCCCAAACTAAAATCACTATTAAAAATCCCTTTAAAATTATGATAGCCCGGCAACGCAAAATAGGTGCGTCTTCAGGGCCTGACGGAAGAGATGTAGGTCCAAGATTGTCCTTAGTCCAGGGGGTAGGTCATTCCAGAGGGTGGGAGCTGCCACAGAGAAGGCTCTCCCCCTGGGGGTCACCAGCTGGCATTGTTTAGCCGACGGCACCCTGAGGAGGCCCTCTCTGTGGGAGTGAACTGGACGGTGGGAGGCATTTGGTAGCAGGAGGCGGTCTTGCAGGTAACCAGGTCCCTTGCCATGGAGTGCTTTAAAGGTGGTTACTAGTACCTTGAAGCACACCCGGAAAGCCACAGGCAGCCAGTGCAGCCAGTGCAGCTCACGCAGGAGAGGTGTCACGTGGGAGCTTCTAGATGCTAGAATCCCCCACGCGGCCGCATTCTGAACTAACTGGAGCCTCCGGGTGCACCTCAAGGGAAGCCCCATGTAGAGAGCGTTGCAATAGTCCAGACGGGAGGTGACGAGGGCTTGGGTGACCATGCATAAGGCGTCACAATCCAGAAAGGGGCGCAACTGGCGTATCAGGCGAACCTGATAAAAAGCCCCCCTGGCCACAGCCATCATATGATCTTCTAGCGACAGCCGAGAGTCCAGGAGGATGCCCAAGTTGCGAGCCCTCTCTGCGGGAGCCAATGTCTTGCCCCCGATAGTCAGAGATGGTATCAACTGACTATACTGTGACGCCGGAAGCCACAGCCACTCGGTCTTGGATGGGTTGAGTCGAAGCCTGTTTTTCCCCATCCACACGGCCTCCAGACACCGGGACATCACTTCAACGGCATCGTTGGGATGGTCTGGGGTAGAAATGTACAGCTAAGTGTCATCAGCGTACTGATGGAACTCCACCCCAAAACCACAGATGATCTCACCTAACGGCTTCATGTAAATGTTGAACAGGAGGGGCAAGAGGACCGACCCCTGTGGGACCCCACAAGTGAGGCCCCTCGACATCGACCTCTGCCCCCCTGCCAACACAAACTGCGACCGGTCGGAGAGATAGGAGAACCACCGTAAAACGGTGCCCCCCACTCCCAAGCCCCTCGGGAAGAAACAATGCTTGGATTGAAAACATAGCCTAGAGAGTTGCCCCTGCATGGCCCCATGAGAGTCTGACAACCAATCAGAATACATTTCTTACACAGGAACAGGAAATAGAGAGGTGGGGCTCAACAGAGAGTATAAAAAACCCAGGAACTCTCAGCAAGCCCCTTTTTCTTCCTCTTTTCTTCTTCACCCAACATCTTGAAGCATGTGATCACCTTTTTCTGTTCAGGAGCTCAAGCCATGTGGTCCTGTCAACCATTAAACCATCTTTCCAAACAGCCTCCATGTTTCCAGTGTCTTTTTCCCATTTCTTCCAACACACCATAGTAAAATTATTGGCAGTCAAGGCACTTCATCATCCCTCTGTGGGCCCCCGCTTCGTCCATGCACCTCTAAATACGTTAAATTTGAGGCAGTTCAATCCGAATTTCTAAGAAAGTTTGTTTTAGATTGCACAATGCATTTCCAATAAGGCCATTCATGTGGAAGAAGGGCTGATAAATAAAAGACAGGCTAGGATTCAATTATTGGGGGAAAGTACTTTTTCTGACATAAGACCCCCTCCAACTCTGGTTCAAGACTATCAGTCTTCCTAAAATAGGGCTTCAGTGACAGATTCCACAACAAGATGATTCTTTGAAGGGTATTTCTGCCTTTGGGCTACAAGTAGGTTATGCAAAGCTTAAATAAAGGATTCCGAATAGAAAATCCCTAAGGGAAGGTCTAATCAGTTAAGTACCTCGAGCAATTGACAGTATGCAGGTACCTTAGGGTTTTCATGCTAATAAAATTTGACTTCTCCCTATTAGCAGATCTCAAAACTTAAATATCTCCCTTGTAGGAAGAATCTGCCTTCAGGCAGGGATGTCGAGTCATTGACACATGTCCCAATATGCTGTGATAAAGTAGGCAAAGTTACAGAGGCAAATGTTCAAAATTAGTCAAATCTGAATAGTGTCAATTCCCATTTTAAGTATTGCTCCAGGAATCCCCTTTTGCTAATTAAAGTACAGATTTCCAATCTTTATGAAAAGAAAATTGGCTAGGGATATGCATTGGACATATACAGAGAACAGTTATACTGACAGGGAAAAAGTCCACAATTTACCTTCTATTAGGTCTTCTTGAAATTTGAAGGAATGCCACAGGGACATTTCTAACCTGGTTGCAAATATTTCAGCACGCTCATAAATGAAACAAGCTTTGCTGGAGGAAATTCTGCTTCATCATTCTTTCTTCGAATATGTCAGGAAACCATGTGCATAAAGGAAAAATACTGAGATCTAAAGAGCAGCTTTAGGCATTCTCGGAGGCACAAGCGTGTACTGCAGTCCAATTCTAACTTTCCTTTGATTGATACCTTGATCTCTTTTGATTGATCTGGCTATACATTGTCAGAGAACCAATGCTACAGGACACAGGCCAAAGTTGTCTTAGGAATGCAAACTAGTTTGGCGGTTTTTGAATCCTTGCCTGAGACTTTCAAATGCTTGTTGACCACAAAATCATCAAAGTGTAGGAAATTAAAACCCATCCCTCTCCTAGAAAATGAAATATTTTAGGAAATATTAAAAAGGCAGAATATTTCTCCTAAAAAAGGAAATAGAAACTCAGAGAGGCAGAAACTCTGCCTCCCACCTTTGTCAATTAAGGCCTGAGCCAGTGACACATGTTTTTAGGCAGGAAACAGACTCACTCTTAATAGCCCCCCCCCACCTTTGTCAATGGGTCATTAAGGCCTGAGCCAGCCTATTCTACATATCCAAGATCTACCCCATCTCATTGCATTTCATTGCACCACCCATCAAGTTTCAACCATAGCACACAACCTACAAAGATGGCTATGACCTCTGACAGCAACAATCAGAATACATTTCTTACACAGGAACAGGAAACAGAGGTGGGGGCCCAGAGAGGGCATAAAACCAGGGACTCTCACCATCTCTGCCCTTTTCTGCTCAGAAACTCAAGCCATGTGAATCTGCTCAGGAGCTCAAGCCATGTGATCCTGTCCATGAACTAATGCTATGTGATCCTGTCCACCATTAAACCATCTTTCCGAGCAGTCTCCATGTTTCCAGTGTCTTTTTCCCCACTTGGAACTGAAACCAGATGGACACTTCTTCCAACAAAAGGATCCACATTTCAAAATAGGGTGGTGGAGCAGAAACTGAGGAAGAATGGGGTTGGAATTGGAAAAGGTGTTTTATTCACTCTCCACCTCAACATTTATTACTTTGCCTTGGTGAAATTTTAGAAGGGAGAGGGAGCAACATTCTTTCCATGAGAAGCCACCCTGAGTCACCGTGGGGGAGATGGGTGGCATAAAAATGTAATAAATAAAATTTGAAAATGAGGATAGCAGAATCCTGGAATTGTGGTGTTCCATCGCTGGAGGTTTTCAACTAACAATTGGATAATCATTTGCCCGAGATCAGAGGTGGGCTGCCGCCAGTTTGGTCCGGATCGGCCAAACCGGTAGTAGCGACAGCAGGAGGCTCCGCCCACCTGCCCAGATGCTTCTGCGCATGAGCAGAAGTGTCATGTGAGAGCACCCTAACTGGTAGTAGGGTGCTCTCTGGTGGTAGTAAAAAAAATTGGCAACTCATCACTGCCCGATATGGTATGAGGATGCCCGCCTTGGGGGAGGAGGTTAGACTAGAACAGTGGACCTCAATGTTTTGGGTCAGATTTCAGTTCGGTGGAGGGTGTTTTATCCATAGATTGGGGGGGACATGGTTTTGCATGCTGTCTGGATCCTGCGTGTGCAAGGATGGGCCTTCGCTTGCTTCTGCGGCCCAGTTCCTGGTGGGCCATGGGTTTTATTTGTTTTATTTGAGCAGTGCAGTGTTAAATGGGTCTCCAGAGAATGGACAGTGTCAATGGAATGCTCTAAGTGTAAAAAAATGGGCAGTTCAAAATTTGTACTATTGGATAAAAGGTTTTTTAAAAAATACATCTGGATTTCTTTCTTTTTAAAATTGTATCTTGCAAAGAACAAATAAGAAGCTCTCAGGTGTGCTTCATTTGAAAATAAACCAAATGTGAGGGGGTTTTTTTGTTTTTGTTTTAATCCTATGCTTTTGGATTGTGAAAAAATGGCATTGAGTCAACATTAACATTTCAATCCTGAATGCAATGAATCAAAAATGAAGTCTACTGAATTCAAAAGCAGTTCTTCTCAAATAAATACATTGAGGGATCAATTAAAATAATTGAAGTTTGGGGAGGGGCATTTAAAAAAAACTCTCCTCTGTTTCCTAGATGAATTCTACACTCAATAATAATAAAATAATTATTTCTCCCAAAATGATTTGGGACAAGCATAACTGAACTTTCACATACTATATGAATTCCAGAACAGAAATATTTATGAGAGATTTGCTCCCATGTTTAACCAGGATTTCCAGGAAAATATGCTTCCTTTTTAGTCAATAAAAAAAAATACAGCTGGAAAATATGCTAACCCCTTTGCTACATTTTATATATTTCTAAAAATATAGAAATATATTTTTCATCAAGTGGAAAGTAACATTCTCCAGGGATAGTTTTCCTGCATGGATGCGCTTACGAGCTCTAACTACCCAACTGGAAGTTATGTTTTGCATTGAATGATATGATAGCCTCAGGGTGATCCATCAAAATACCCAAATAATAAACAAAACGGTTCTTTTATTAATTTCCTTTAAAAAAAATATTTTATTCTTTTTAAACTAAGGGAAGCTTTAGACATCCTAAATGAGAAGTTTAAAAATCATGAAAAAGAAGACATAGATTTCAATCAATACAAGTAGTCCTCGACCTACACCCATTCGGTTTACTGACCACTTGAGTTGCAAAGGCTATGACTGGTTTTCATACTTTTAAAAAGTTGCAGCATCTCCACAGTCACGTGATCAAAATTGAAACACTTGGCAATTGGGATGAACTGTATTTATGACAGTTGCCGTGGGGAAGCCAGATTCACTTAACAACTGTGTTACTAACTTAACAATGCTAAGTCATTCACTTAGCAGCTGTGGCAAGAAAGATTGTAAAATGGAGCAAAACTTACTTAACAACTGTCTTGCTTAGGAATGGAATTTTTGGGCTCCATTGTGATCGTAAGTCAAGGATTGCCTGTAAATCACAGGTCTTCTGATCAACTCTCAAAACTTGCTGTTGATAAATCTCACTTGCAAAGAATAATGGGGGCTTGAAAATGCAACATTCTTCAGGCCTGATAATATTTTTCAATCTATCCAGAGTAATCTGGAGGGAGAAGTTAAAAACAAAAGTCAAGTTGGTGGCCACAACGAGGTGATTGAATCTCTGTCCCTTTTATTTTTTTTAATAATTTACATAATACACATAAAAAGGAACAAAGCTTTGATCACATTTTGAGTTTGGTATTCTATTCTCCTAGAAAATGTTTCTGGAAAACGTTGACTTAGTCCCAAAATTCTTCTTTAGATAATTTAGCATTGTTCCCACTGAAGGCACTTACTTGAGTATATTTTCAAAACTTGGAGATGCAAATACTTTTAAATAGGGAGCCTTGTTAAGATATTAAATTTAGTAGCTGGAGCCTTGGAATTGTGCAGTGAGCCAGAGAACATACATATATAGCTGACTGGTTGGAGAGTGCTAGCTCCTGCGCTGTGATTGGTTGTTATGGGTGTGGAGGGAGAGTTTCCCCTTTTCCCTGACTTTTCCTTCTAGGTGCCCTGAGTGCTCTGTGATTCACCTCCTAATGCTCCAGTTTGCCTGACTATCTTCCTTACTGTAAATATAGATATAAAATGTATTTATTTACATAAAACTACAAGTTTGTGTCAGC
The DNA here is from genome assembly GCA_039707465.1 of Rhabdophis nuchalis. Lineage (NCBI taxonomy): Eukaryota > Metazoa > Chordata > Lepidosauria > Squamata > Natricidae > Rhabdophis > Rhabdophis nuchalis. The sequence continues at coordinate 157,078,608 of CM077646.1, read as the reverse complement.
ATTTCTGACTTCATTTGGAGACCTGTTGGGCAATTCCCTAACAAGTCTCCTAAGTGTCATGCCTAAAACGATTTTCTTCAAAGGTATGACCTGACTAAGCTAATAGTATAAATGAGATTGCCAACTTCCTGGAGCATTTTGTTTGATTCAATAAATAAAAGATTCCACACAGAGAACAGGCATTTCTTGAGAATGTCATATGTCCGTGATGACGAATCTATGGCATGCGTGCCCAAAGTAGCATGTGGAGCCATGTTGCCTAGTACATGCAGTGTTGCCCATTCCTCTTCTGGGTTTCTATTGTGCATGTGTGAGCAACAATCAGCTGGTCTTTGTGCATGCGGCACGCCGGAAACCGGAAGAGCTGGTCTTCCATTTTCCCACATGAGCATGCACGCCAGCCAACTGAACAGCACGTGAGCATGTACAGCAGTAACCTGAAGACTTGCTGGCTGGTATGCACGTTCATTTTCTGGCACACGCATGCCCCCTGGGCATACTCCTCCGGATTGTGGCCTAGACAAGTGTGAATGCTCCCTTTTCAGCATTCGGTGCGCCGCGCCCGCCTACTCCCTTTTCGGCACTGTATATATCAGTGATGGCGAACCTTTTCGGCACTGAGTGCCCAAACCAGAACGTGTGTGCATGTGCGTGTACCGGAGCACTGGAAACCTGAGGACCAGCCGGCCAGCATGCGTATGATTTGTTGACTATTTTTGGCCCAGAAACCAGCCTGAAAATGGCCTGAAAAATGGCCTGCTTTTTGGTCTCTTTTCAGGCCATTTGGGGGGCGTTTTCAGTCAGGATTCGGCTGCTTTTTAGGCCATTTTCCAGCATTCCAGCGCCCATGAAGACCAGCTGGCTAGTGCATTGGAAACCAGAAGAGCAGCAGGTGATGGCGCACTTGCCCACAGAAAGAGCTCTGTGTGTTACCTCTGACATGAGTGCATCACGGTTGTATGTCTTATGTGCTTGGGATGAACTTTAGTTTTTAATATATTCCCCTCCCAATGTGATTTGAATCTGAGTTTTAAATGAATCCAGAGAATGGCACGTTTAAATATTTTATGCTTCTCAAGTTGCGTTGAAAACTAAGAAAATATAATAAAAGTGAAAGCAAACACATTTGGATGTTGGATGTTTGCTATGAATTTAATTATATCCTCGACACTTAATATGTGCTGCCAAATAATCAAATAAAATGTAACAGGCCAAGAATCTGTTTTGTTTTAATTGCATACTAACTGATTTCTGCTTTTTTTTTTCCCTGCAGCTCTCCAGATGCCAATATCTGGTAAAGAAATGTGTTGGCAATACTGAAGAACTATTTAAAGTATTGGGGAAATAAGTGCAATAGAAGCATTATGTTAAGGGTAAACAGAAAATAGGGGCAAAATATCTGTAAATTAAAAGAGAATTCAGTAATTAGCCAATTCAAAGAATGGTTCAAAGAAGCTTTTTTGGGGTGGAATAATGTCTCTTAATGCTACAAGACTGGAGTGATTGGAAATCCTCTGCCTATGGTTCAATTTAGAAAATCAGAATTGTAGCTAGCTGAATTCTTAAAGAAAAAAAATATCTCAATTTTCTCAAAAGAAGTGATCAAACCTTATCAAAATATTTGGTAGGATAATGTGGAGGAGAAAATATAAGAAAGAAAACAAATGCTATTTAACTCCAATGGTGGTAGGAGGAACAAAAAAAAAAAAGAGAGGGAATAATGGATTCACTTCAAATATTTAACAATGAAAACAGTGAAACTAGTTGGCTGAAACCGTTACTTTCATTATAATACTTTAAGAACAAAACTATTAATAGCAGGATAAAGTCTTAGGAGATCACATGAAAACCACAGAAGCTATCCCTCATGAACAAAGGAGCAAGAAGATTGCAATATTAGCAATAATGTAAACATGAATTGTACTTTTTAAAATCCCAAAGAAGACCACCAGGCCTTTAGTTTATTGTGGCCGACGTGGTCACTTATTTTGTATCAAGAGTAGAAATTATGGCCCTGTTTATGGATCAAAAATGATCTGGAATGACTGGTTTGCACATTGGGAACCTCTTTGCACTAAGAAATAGTCAATTCATTAAAGTGATTTTAAAGATCTGTAGCATCTTTCAGTCTGCACAAAAACCTGAAAAAGACACAGCTGCTTTAATGAGCATCAGAGAGGCATTATGACATCTTTTACTAGCTGCAATAACTTACTTGTAAACAAATAACTATTTTAAAAATGTTTTAGCAATCAGGATCCCTGTTTTGTATCTTTATTGGCAAGTAATAATTAAATTGGTTTAGAATATAACTGAAAATTGAAATTCAGATGTATTGCAGGCATGCATAAGATTTACATTCAGATGTACATGTTCAATCTGAATTTTCTTACGGAGTTCTTACAAAGACACATCACTAAATCAGAGAGCAAAGATCAAATTCCTAATACAATGGGTACAGAAAATGGTAACTTATTGTCATTGTTTATCCACAACAAAGTAGCAACTTTTATTTCATTAATAAAGAACTAACAAACAAAATAATATTTCTTTGAGAAATGCAGTTTCTTAAGAATACTCAGGATGTGTGGTTGGTCATTGTGGCTTTTCAAGTTCTGAAATGAGTCTCTGGTCAGAAGAAACTTTCCCGTGTGAAAGATGATTTGTTTCCCTTAATTTTCAACATATTTCAAACACAGAGAAGTGGATGGAAGCAAGTCCTCTACCATGTTTCTCCAAAAATAAGACAGGGTCTTATTTTCATTTGACCCCTGAAATAAGGTTTCATTTGACCCCTGAAATAAGGTTTTATTATTTTTGAGATGCAGGAGGTGGCAAGCATGGTCACCTCATGGCTACTGCTGTGTTGCAATATTTTCATGGATGGCTTATTTTCAAGGGAGGGTTTATTTTAGCGCATGCACTCAAAAGCCCAAATGGGCTTATTATCTGAGGAGGTCTTATTTTCAGGGAAACAGGGTAGTTCATGGTTAACTGTGCTTGGACTCCCAAGCAGAGATTATTAGGGAAGATATTCATTTACTTGAAATGTAAGATATTCTAAATAACTAACTGCAATTATCTAAAAGATAAAAGTTAAATTAACTGCCAAATCTACATATTAATTGTCTCCAGTTTTTTGAAGGAGAAATCATGGTTTGCAGGCTTTTCCTTATCACCCTGCTGATTTATCTCTACATTAATTCTGAAGTATTCTTAAACTTCTGGTTGTATGTTAATTGTCCCTGGCAGGGATGATGATGGTAGTGATGATAATTGATAATGATTCTTTTAAAAACAAACTAAGCTAGAATGTTAGGTAGAAGACATGGTTTAAATAGTTACTATTGTGCCTTTTGGGATGAAGATCATCTGATCTTCCAAATGTGCTGAAAGACGATTTCCAGAAGCCTGCTGTAGAGCCTATTCTATTGGGGACTGCTGGGAATGATACTTTGCTTAACATCTGGCTGATTCCTTTCCCGATGTATTTTAAGAGTAAAAATGTGGACTTAGAAATTAGACTTTAATCAGTGGAAATACAAACAGTCTTCTTATAAAGAGCAAACAAAAGGAAATGCTCCTCTCACTCCCACAATAATTGCTTGGGTGACATACTGCCATTTCATATAATTTCTACTTTTGTCTGGCAAAGGGAAGCAGAGGTTAAGATGTCCGCCCACTTCTAATGATTCACAAGGCTAGAACTTGGACCATATAAAATAACAGAGCTAACAATATGATCCTTTCATGCACACAAAGCCATTAAGTCTCACATCTCTCCTAGGCAATTGTTTACACAATGTTCCCGGCTCGTTTTCAATCTCATTTCATCCATTAGATTGTTTCAGAATATGCCAAACTGCTTCAGGAAATTTGTTTCTACACAGCACTCTTGATGTCTGGTTGAATGGAAACACTTGCATTTCATTCTCTTTGTCCAAATACACAGAAGAATGTGACCCAACATTCTTCCAACAACAAAAATATAAGACACTCAAGAACCAGCATCAATTTCTCCTAGAGAATAAAAGACAGCCACCTGAGCAAACTATGCAAGTGCCACAGATCTTTGTAAGAGAAGATAGGCTCCTAAGAATTTAAAAAAACAAACAAACACCTCAAGAACCATACTGAGAAAGAAGAGGCACATCACAACAATAGACAATTTCCCTGCTAAGAGGAACAGAGACAGAGACACGCAGTGTGACATACTGTTGGAGAAGATATATTGTCTTCTTGATGGTTATATCCAGGACATAATGGAGTCATTACCTGACTATTCAAGCTCACTGTAGGAGAACCTGGGGACAGAGTCAAAAGAGGAATCAATCTAAGTCCATCTATGGCTCCAAAGAAACTCTAGGCTGGTTCCTCTTTTGATTCCCTCCCCAGGTACTTCCACTCCTTCTCCACACCCACCAACAACTACCCTCCCTCTTGATATACATACAGATGAACGATGGAGCAAGAGCTCTTGAAAGAAGTTCCAGAGACAATGATAAATTTAGATAGTAAAATTGAGGAATTGAGACCACAGGTAGTTTCTTCGGTTCCCCAGTTGAAAATTAAGGCAAAAAATAAAACAGAATCTTGGAAGTAAACAACTGGCTATGCAAAGTTGCCAAAATTGAACTAGATTCTTTAACAATTGCTAACTTCATGAAGGAAACCTAAGAAAACAGAATACCTGTTACAAAAACTGGAAGGAAAATGTTTGGCAGGTGCCTCGGCAGTTTCATCAGGAAGATGCTAAAACTAGAAAAAAGATGGATGATGACAAAAATCCAAAACTAAACATAAAGCCAAGAACAGGGGTAAAAAAAAAACTACACAAATGGAGAAGCAGAAGAAGGGATTCCTAAACTTTACAGGAAAATACAACAAATAGTGAAATTTACACAGAACAGATGGCTGGAATAGCACTTCTAAGGTACCTTCCAAAGCTATAATTCTGTGAACAAATCAGTTAAGGCCTTCTACATTATAGAACTGGGCCCGAAGTTCTGTTTACCTAAACCAGGGGTCAGCAACCTTAAACACTCAAAGAGCCACAAAGGTCCTAACTGGAAGCCCCCTGTTCAATTCTGGAGCCAACTGGAAGTCCGGTTGCCCCACCATAATGTCCCCTCCTCGCGCAGTGTACTTTTTCCTCTACCTGTCCTAACCAAAAGCTTTATCTATTGTGGAGCCAACCTGTGACAGGGAGCCAAGCAGAGAGATGAAAGAGCCACATGCAGCTCCAGAGCCATGGGTTGCCGATCCCTGAACTAAACTAATCACCACCATCATCATTTCTAGAGCTTTCTAGTTGAAAGTTTAAAAAGTCCTATGAAAATATCTATTTAAACAAACTGTCAACCTTTTTAAATCTAAAAAAGAATAGATGAACAGTATGAAAACCAAAGAGAAGATAATCTTACCCCTAAGTCTTCTTAAATATCTTCAATCATATATGGATATAAAAAGCTACTCACCAGTGCTAAGCAACCTGCAATGGTGTGCTGCTCTTTGTGAAAACTACTGCAAAGTGTTAAATATGGCAATACTGCAGTTCTCTCAAGGCTCTGGTTCAGTAAGATGCATTTTTGGACAAAGAAAAAGGAAGCCTCTGCCCATTCACAGCTGGATGCCAAAGAACAACATCTATTTCAGAAACTTGTTCTTCCAGATGCTGATCCTCCCTCCTCCTGGTTTGGCCAGGCCTAGCCTGCCATGAAACGCAGCTGGTCCCACTAAATTGGCTCTAAAATTAACATACACATGTTACTTTCTCAGAATTGAGCCCAATGAATCAAAGCTAATAAATGTTCTATGTGTTTTTATAGCAACACCATTCATATGTTTTATGGTGTTGTGGCTTCACTCTCAGTTCTTTCCATGGAAGATGAGAAACCAAGTTTATATTCACATCCAGTAAGCACCGGCATGGCTGTTTGCATAAAATAGAAGCTTTCTCCGGTAACAGAAAGCTACTTTTACACATCCCTATAGAATTCAAAGTAACAGCTAAAATCAGAAAAGCAAAATCCTAATTGTTTACATACAGAAAAGACGAGGATCTTGTACATTTTCAAACAGTGTTGAAGTTCCAGAATTCCTTATCACTCTAGATTACCCATACTGCCGTTGTTCAACGCTAAAGATCTCCTCTTTCACTAAATTTTGTGGAATATTCATTTTGCCTTTAATCTTATCAATTGTCCCAAAAATCTTTTAGGAAACATTCAAAGATTTGCAACAGAAGATTTTTGGAGAGGAACATTTTCAGGGAAAAAGGACATGGTGAGAATAACCTCTGGTGAGGATAATCCTACTTAACCAGCACCTAGATCTTTAGGAAACAATTGTAAGAGATGGCAGTGATACACAAGGATGTTTCTATACTAGAGTCTTGGGGAAAAAATAGCAGGGTAAAAGAAACAGATAGTATAATGACAAATAAGAGATCTGCAAAAGTATTTTGCAATATACAAAAGTATTCCAATTTATTATTAAAGAATGTTGATCTTCTCCAGGATAAAACACATATATAGTGTACTATCTACATTGCACATGACGGACTTATATAGTTATCATAAAGTGATAGTTGTGTGTGTGTGTGTGTGTGTGTGTGTGTGTGTGTGTGTGTATAGTTACATGGTGCTGTGTAACCCAAGAAACCTAAGTTCAAATTCTCATTCAGTGACAGAGCTGGGAACCAGTAACTCTCTCATCAATATCTACTTCACAAAGCTACTTCTTGCCCCAGCTCCTGCTCACCTAGCAATTCAAAAAATCGCAAATGCAAGTAGACAAATAGATACCACTTTGCTGGGAAGGTCACACTGTTCTGTGCACCTTGGCATATACTTATGATGCCAACCACATGACCATGAAAGCATCTTTGGACAATGTTGGCTCCCTCAGCTAAGAAATGGAAATGACCACTACCCTCTAAAGTCAGAAAACGACTGGACAGGGGGGAAATTTATTTTTGCATGTAGTAAAACTGATTTATATTTGAGGCTATGCAGTTGTGAAAAATATCTAACTAAATGCTTCTTTGAGTGACAGAATTATGTGTATTATCTTTGATAGAAAAACAGATGGTGTGTCCCTGAAAACCTTCTTTCGTGTCATAATATATTTTTCTTCAGCGGTTCAGTTGCCTCTGGACTATTGTAACTCGCTACACAGAATTTCATCAGGATTATCAGTCACTATTTGCTCCTCTGAGGTCCTGTCAACTCATGTTGATATCATTAGTGATAGTACTTAACCACTTTGTCTTCTGTCAGTACCACGTTACATATTATGAATGACAAAACTGTGAAGAGTGTTTCTAATCTCATGGCCATGAGACATTATTTAAGGAAGATCAACATGAGGGCAGCCATTAGAGAATGAACATTTTCTTGTGAAGCTTCCTTGCTGCCTAGAATTATCATCATTAGCATTCTCAAGCTGGAACACCTAGCTAGAACACCAAGTGATTAATGTGCCAACAATGTCGTCTTTAAAACTTAATTTGATATATTTTAGAACATGAATCATGACACGTTTTTGCAAGAGCAAATTAATATCAGCTAGTGGGTAACAGATGGCAAACTTAACTGCTAGGAATTGAAATGTTGTCCCATAGATCAGAAGCAAGCACCTGGTATCTTCCAGATGTTTATGCTACACACTCTGCAGCCCCATGCTCTTTGCGTGGGGCTGATGGGAACTGTTTGGAGCCCATGGGAATTAAAACCAAAACAGCAGGAGAGCATCATGCTGTCTATTTTTATTCTGGTTTTAGGTCAGTTTGCCAGATTTAAAAAAAAATTGTCTTGAATGAACTGACGTAGACCAGTGAATAGGACCAAAGCAGCCTACCAATTTTCAGATTCAGAAAAAGTGAATGGTAAAAGTTCTTGACTAAAGCCAAGAGTCCTTTCAGATGTACAAGGTAGACAGACCAGGTAACTGAGTCTATAGGAAGACTAGAACTCTACTTTATTGAAATAGGTCACAATTATAGAATCATGCAAATCTCTCTGTGTAAATTGTAAAATAATTGAAAATAGCCTTACCAATGCAAATTCTAAACCAGTGAATTCACTGCCCTTATATTGAAAGATCTTTGCCCAAGAATTAATGGTGCATATCAAATTACAGCAACTCTGCAGCTGTGCAGAAGTTTTAGACTCATTATGCAGATTGGAGATACAGCTGAAACTAAACATAGCTTAGGACAACTGCATAGGGTTAACTATTGTTTTTATTAATGCAATCCTGTATTATAATTTATAATAGCTGGGCCAAGCTATTGTTTTTATTAATGCAATCCTGTATTATAATTTATAATAGCTGGGCCAAGATCAAATAATATAGAGGAATGGAAGTTAAGACCGGTGGAATGAGATTTTCTTGGTTTTTCTTGACCTCTCAATGGTTTTTGATATATCAACCATGGCATTAATTCATTTATTTATTCATTTATTCATTCATTCATTATGTATGTCTGTATGTAAGGTGGTATTCAGCCAGTTCTGACAGGTTCTGGAGAACCAGTAGCAGAAATTCTGAGTAGTTCAGAGAAGCGACAAATAGGCTGGTCCTGCCCCTGCTGCCTCCCAGCTGATCTTCTTTTGTTGCCCTGAATAGGAGAATGGAGCTGAAAAGCAAGTTAGTGGGGTGGGGAGGGAATGGGAATTTTGCAGTAACCTTCCCCTGCCACACCCACCAAGCCATGCTATACTCACAGAACTGGTAGTAAAAAAAAGTTTGACTCCCACCATTGGTATGTATGTATGTATGTATGTATGTATGTATGTATGTATGTATGTATGTATGTATGTATGTATGTATGTATGTATTTCTATCAAATTATGAATATAATGTACTAACTTAATACATCTTTATTTTTATTGTTTTTACAAATAACTCAAGGTATAGGAACATATCCAACACAACTTCCTTCTCCTATTTTCCCTACAACAACCCTGAGAGATGAGTTGGAGTGAGAGATTGACTGACTCAAGATCACCCAGCTGGTTTTCATTGTTAAGGTTGGACTTGAACTCCCAGTTTCCTAGTTTCTCGTTTGCGTCTGCACCACTAGACCAAACTGGTACCCTTCTGGATTGTGTCCAAGAGACTGGAATAGGGGCACTGATTTGCAGTAGTTCTTTTTCCTGAATGTAGCTCTCATTAGTGTGGATGGGAAGAGCAGAGCCCCTATTTTGTGGAGTGCTTCAAGATCTCTTTTTCTTCACCTCTTTTCAATATTTGCACAAATTCACTGGGGCATGTCATCTGTTGGCATAGCAATTTATAGTTCTTATTCCTGTCCTTCATATTTTATACAGCAAAGCTTTTGCCCAAAACTGGGGCTCTTTGCTGTTTCCAATAAATAAAGCTTTTAAAGACAAGAACAAAGCTTGAATTCTTCTCTTGGCATATAAAGGACATATCAACCCGTGATTTCTATTTGGACATCATGTTCAATCACTAGTAGAAGGAATCATATTTCTAGCTTAGCATTAATGTGATTTTATAGACTTTATTCCAGCATCTGTACGATCAATCTTTTTATTCCAAATGTGAATCTCACTAGGCTCAAGCATGTACATATTAACTCTATCTAAATTTAGTATCAAAATTTAGTGTCAAAAATACTTTTGATAATATTTATGTTTAAGAATATTTTTAAAAGCAATCGCTTACCCTGTTAATTATTGTCTGAAAAGTGAATTACGCAAAAAAAATTATCATGAAGCAAAGCTCCAAGAGATCAAAGGAAAGATTAAAGGCAATACTGCAGTAAGTTCGAAAATGATCTAATCTACTATACTTTGTTTACTATCTAATCTCTATTATAGACTAGAGCCAGTTTGGTATAATGATTCAGATGCTGAGTTAGAAATCAAATGGTGAGTTCTAATCCCACCTTAGACATGAAAGCTGGCTGGGAAATATTGGGCAGGTATTGGGCAGGGCAAAAGTTCTCAGAAGAGACCTTCACTAGTTTCTTGAGCTGTAAAGGGGAGGTGGAGGGAGACAGGAGGGAGAGAGGGGGGGGGAGGGAGGCAGGGAGGGAGGCAGGGAAGGAAGGAAGGAAGGAAGGAGAGAGAAAGGCTCTTGTATTAATAGAAAACTAGGAAATGTTCTTTCTTTTTTTTTGCTAGCAAACATTGAAGGAAGAACCGGCTGTTGATATGAAATAAACAATGTTATTTTTACAGTCCTTGGTGTGAATGTAGATCCAGCCTTGAAAATAGAGAAGGGATGAGCAAATCATTAAAAGCAGGGGGGAGAATAAAATATTATTCTGAAATTGAAGCAGAAACCCCATCTTGATTTTGTTAAGTATAAGATGAGGCAGAGACTCTGACAGGCTTTCAAGATTCTGTTGCCCTTTCTTACATTAGAAGGCAATCCAGAAATCCCTGCTGTGACTGTGACCTACAGTACAGCAAAGAGCTAACCCTTGGGAAATAATAGCAGAAAAGCTGGAAAAGGGAGGAAAAAGAAAAGGATCTTGTCTAAGATCAACCTCTCCAGCAAGGCAGAGAACTGCCTTATCAATATTTGATGGACACTTAAGAAAAGGATCATGATTGTCCTCAATCCTTACGAGGTCTGCTGGGGTCTCATGGGTAGGAGCTGAACACCTGTCATTTTCAGCCAACCCCTTGGAACAAAACTGGACCAGCAGCTTCAGAACGTTCTTGGTACCTATCACTTGGCATCACCTCTCAGCATCCTCTGCTAACTCACAGGGACTGACCATCATTTGTTCCTCAGCAACCCACTCACATGCTGGGATGCAGCAACAATAATGTTGCCTCTTCTTTCTTCCTTTCTGTTTTGCTGCTGTCAGCTTCATCCAACTGCTCTTAGTGCTTTGTTGGAGGAATCACTCAAAGCCTCTGTGGAAACCATTTGTAGCTCTGGAAAACCAGAGCAAGTCTGACCATTTTAAGAGAAAAAGAGATGAAATGAGGTGATGATTCCTTTCTCATCATGACCTCCAACCATACTGGGCAAGTTTTGTCCAGTGTCCATTCTTCTTTTTAGGGAAGATTGTTGAGAAGTGGTAGTTCAGGGGTGTCAAACTCAAGGCCCAGGGGTTGGCTCTCAATTGCGGGGTGCTTAGATCTGGACTGCGGGGCTGTCCTAGAAAGAGCAAAGGACCGACCCACGGTGTCTCTGCCAGCAAAAATGGAGCATGGGAGGGTTGCATGCAGTGCTCCCAGGTTCCATTTTCAGCTGTGACGGCCTTCTGCTGCCCTCTGTCAGTGAAAACAGAGCTCAGGGGACTGCGTGCAGCCCCGTGTGTGCCTCTCCCCCCCGAGCCACATTTTCACAGGCAGACAGTGTCAGGAAGCCGTTACAGCTGAAAATGGAGCTCTGGAGCCCATTTTCGTTCGCAAATCACTCAGGCCATCACAGACAGCCCCGACGTGAGTGACTTGATGCCCACCCTGGCCACACCCACCCCACCACTGAGGTAAAACACAGCCCTGATGTGGCCCTCGGTGAAATCGAGTTTAACACCCCTGTGGTAATGCAACAGCTTCTGAGGATCCCGGATGAAGCAGATTATCTAGACCACTTGCAGGCTGGTTTCAGGTCTGGGCATGGGACTGAAACAGCAATGGTTGTGTTTTTGGATGGCCTCCTGCATGAGGGGGATATGGGTAGTACATCCATCCTTACTGTTCTAGACAGTGGTGGGATTCAAATAATTTAACAACTGGTTCTCTGCTCTAAGGACCAGCTAGATAGTCGGGGCTCAGTGGTCATGTGACTGGGTGGGCATGGCCAATTCAACATCACTCACATCAATGGGTGCTTCACTTAGGCCAATTCAACATCACTCACATCAATGGGTGCTTCCCTTATGTAATAAGGGTTAACCGGAGAGGCAGTTTCTGTAAGCTGGTCAATAAAGATTAGGGTAAAAACAACACCAGAATGTTTCCTTCCTGCCTTCCTTACAGGATGACCCCTGTAAAGCAGGGGGGGGGACACAAAAGGTTCCAACAACCAGTTCCAACAACTGCTTAGAAAGTTAACAACCGGTTCTCCCGAATAGGTGCGAGCTGGCTGAATCCCACCACTTGGTGGCCTTTGATACTATGGACCTTGGTATTAGGACGGGTGTGTGTGTGTCATGAGATTGCATTGGTTACTGTCCTTCCAGGATCAGTTTCAATTGGTGTTAATTGAGAGATCCCATTCTTGGCCCCTGCGTTACAGGGTTCCATAGGGGCTGGTACTCTCCAATTCTGTTTAACATCTACATGAAGCCACTGGTCATCTGTTGCTATAAGACAAAATATCTTCAATATGCTGATGACACTCAGCTACAGGCAAACGGTGTACTATTCTATCTCGGTACCTGGAGGCTATGAGTGTTGGATAGGGAATAACAAATTCCAGCTCAACCCTAGCAAGACTGAGTGACATTGGGTTCTGAAGCTTTTGGGCTCTGTTAGCCCTTTGAGATAACCCACACAAGGAAGAGTAAGCACCATCCTTATTTAAGATTACGTTAAACAAAATCTTATAAGACAAAGTATTTATTCCTTTCTCCTTTCTTAGTTTCTGAAAACTGTAGAGAGGGTCATTTCTGAAATGCTTCCCATACTTTACCCTCTTCTCATGTGGACTGAGCTGCAGACAAATTGCCTAAGGTGTGAGTCATCCTCCTCTCCCCCAAAGCCATTCCCCTATACCAGGGGTCTGCAAAGTCGGCTCTTTTAAGACTGGTGGACTTCAACTCCCAGAGTTCCCCAGCCAGCCAGGCTGGTTGGGGAATTCTGGGAGTTGAAGTCCACCAGTCTTAAAAGAGCCGACTTTGCAGACCCCTGCCCTATACCATCAAGGATTTACCATCTTTGGTGCTGATTGGGGTGGTACAATTTGGGGGTCCTTCTGGTCCTTCATGATTCATGCTTAAAGTTAAGGTGGAAGCCAAGTGACTCTTTTAACAATTTCATGTTATCCATCAGTTGTGCCTGTTCCTGGACTGGGAAGCTCTACTCTTAAGTCACTCATGCCTAGGCCACCTCCTGAACAGATTACTGAAATCCTTCTACATGGGACTGCTTTTGAAGAACATCCAGAAGCTGCCACTGATGTAAAATGTGGAGGTGCAAGTTGTTATGCACAGTCCTCAATCAGAGCATGTTATATTTCTGGTCACCAGTTTTTTCTGGGTTCAAAGTACTGGTAATGACCGGCAAAACCCTCTGCACCACAGGGACAAGTTATTTGAGGGACCCCTTCCCCATGGTTACACTTACCTGTCTCATCAGGCCTAGTAGAAGAGGCGTGTTACAGATCCCTTCGATTAAGGAGCATCATCAGATAAGACCCAACAAGAGACCTTTTACTACCATGCTACTTGCCTTTTGGAACACCATTCTTCTGGAGATTACCTTGGCCATGCTCCTTCTTGCCCTTCAGAAGACTCTGATGACATGATTTTGCCATCATGCCTAGGGATCCATTTGTGGTATGCTGCCTGCTAGATGACTGCATTGATTGGGATACATGACTTATATTGTCTTGCTGATTATGTTTTACAGTTTTAATTTAGTTTTTAATGGTTTAATCTGTCCCGTGTTTTATTTGTATGACGTTGATTGTTTTTGTTACTGTTTTAATTATAGGAGCTGCCCAGGGCCTCAAATGTGTGATGGGCAGCTATATAGATTGAATGACTGAATAAACAAATGAGGGCATCAAATGAGCCAGTCTACTAAAAAGATGGAGCCAAGTTCTCCATTAGATTGGTAGAGAGGAGGTAAAGCCAAGGACTGGTTTTCAACAGTTTTCAAAAATTTCAAGCCAAAGGTATAACAATCTCTCTGTCTCTTGGAAAATATGGAATATAAAGAGATCACTATTCCCATGAATTTGATAGAACCTCACTGCAACGTCTGGCAGCCTGTTAAGAGTTTTGAACAGAAAGCAAGCTTCCCCACTGCCTTGGCTGGAAACTTCGGCTTTTGCCATTGCATTCCATTCCACTTGTCTATTTAAATGTGATGTGTGAAGATCTACCAGGAGATTGATAGACCTTTCTCCTGGCAGAACGTCATTTCTCTCCCCCACCCTACCCTGCCAAAAACTGAGTAAACATTGCACCGATGCAAAATTGTTAGCCAAATTGTTATTACCTCCAAGCTAGGCATCCAATCTCACTTTACAGCAGGGGTGTCAAACACAAGGCCTGGGAGCTGGAGCTGGCCTGCGGGATGTTTAGATGTGGCCTGTGGGGCTGCCCGGGAAACAGCAAAGGACCAGTCTGGGTGCATCTGTCAGTGAAAATAGAGCATGTGAGAGCTGCGGGTGGCTTTCACAAGCTCTGTTTTCGTTGGCAGAGAGTTGCAGGAGGCCATTGCAGCTGAAAGCATAGCTCAGGAGCCTGTTTTTGCAGGCAGAGTGCTCAGGCCGCCACAGGTGACCCCCAACATGTGACATTGAGTTGGCCATGCCCACCCTGGCCAGGTCCACCCCAGCCCTCCAAGGTTAAACACATCCCTGATGTGACCCTCAATGAAATTGAGTTTGACACTCCTGCTTTACGGTATCCAGTGACTACATGGCCAAAGCAGACATACAGAATCAATAGGACTTGGCAGTTCCCAGCCCCTGACTGTGATAACATCAGGTTCATCACTGAGGTGCCGCAGATTGTTCAGAGGTCAAACTCTGTGTTGGGAGAAGAAGGAAATTACCATTTCCAGAACAACTATTCTGCCTTAAAAGCAAGCTGAAGATGAAATGGGTATAATATCAACCCTAATGGGGCAGGAGAGAACAAGGAGCCCTGGTGGCACACTGGTTAAAGTGCAGTAGGCTACTTCTGCCCACAACCTAGTGTTCGATCTTGACGGGGTCCAAGGGTGATTCCATCTTCCATCATTCTGAGGCCAGTAAATTGAGGACTCAGATTGTAGGGAGCAATAGGCTGACCTTGTAGTCTGCCCAAAGAATGCTGCAAAGCACTGCGGGATGGTCTATAACTCTAATTGCTATTGCTATTACTATCAGGAGAACATGTCTCCATAAGCAATTAATGGAAGGTAATCCCCTGGTCTCCTTTGAATAGTTAATATTCAGTTAATACTCATTTTAGTTTGCATAGGCTGAGGCTCAAACTTTCGTCCTATCCACCATCTCAGTAAAAGAAATGGTTAACTGTTAATATTACCAGGACAATTATGGTTCACTGCACAATCCCCTTTTCCCAGGAGATTCATATAGGAGTTTAGTATTATGTTTCCCAGAACAGTGAAAGATTCCAGATATGTAGTACCTATATACAGTGGTAGGACTTGAATAACTTAACCACTGGCTGGGTAGGCGTGGCCAGCTGGTCAAGTGACTGCGTGGATGATGTCACCCATCACATCAAGCCCCGCCTCCTAGCCATTCACCTCAAAGGCAGAGGTAGGATTCAACTACTTGGGGCTAATCCAGTGTTTCTCAATTATTTTCTGTCAGGCCCCCCCTAGGAAGAAGAAAACATTTCGCGCCCCCCCCCGCGCGACTGTAAATAGTATCATTTGTCTATAAAATTGTTATAAGTACACCTCTGCATAACACTGTATCCTTATTAAGTATAAGAGAATAAAAAAAGAAAGAAATTTCTTTCTCTTTCTCTCTCTCTCTTTTTCTCTTTTTTCTTTCTCTCTCTTTTTTCTCTTTCCTTTCTGTCTCTCTCTTTCTCTCTCTGTCTGTCTTTCTTTCTTTCTCTCTCCCACTTTTTTCTTTCTTTCTTTTTCTTTCTCTCTATCTCTGTCTGTCTCTCCTTCGTCTGCCCATCTATCACTGTGTGTGTGTGTGTGTGTGTCTTGCATTCACGCACTTCCTGTGTCTCTCTCTTTCTCTCCCTGTCTCTCTCTGTCTCTCTGTGTGTGTCTGTCACTCTCTGATTCCTCCCCCCCTCCCTGTCTCTCTCTGTGTCTGTGCCTCTCTCTGTCTGTGTGTCGTCGTCCCCGCCCCGCCCCCACTCCCCGCGGAGTCTCCTCAGCCCGGCTCACCCGCCTTAGCCTGCCCCGGCCACCCGTGCTTGATCGCTCGTTCGCTCGCTCCGCTCCTTCCAGGAGCTGAGAAGCTTCCGTGTGTGTGTGTGTGTGTGTGTGTGTGTGTGTGCGTGCGTGCGTGTGAGGAACGGCAGTCCCTGGAAGACGACGAGTGGCCAGCATGCCGGCTGTGGAGGGAGGGAGGAGGAGGGACAAAGGGAATTGGCAGAGCCGATTTGCTGAGGTCAAACGCGCCCCCCTTTACAGAGCCTCGCGCCCCCCCAGGGGGGCGCGCCCCACTATTTGAGAAACGCTGGGCTAATCTCACCTCTGGCTGATCCCACCTCTGCCTGTTTTTTGGCTAGTTTTTTGCGCTGTTTTCAAGCTGTTTTTGATCCCAAAAACTGCCAAAAACCAGCCAACAATCAGGACACTTGGGGGGGTGTTTTTCAGGTCATTTTTGGGTCATTCTTAGGCCATTTATGGTCCATAAAATGGCCCAAAAGAGGCCAAAAAATGGCCCAGAAAACAGGCCAGAAATGAGCAGGGGTGGGGCCAGCCAGGGGTAGGAATTGCCGGTTTGCCAAACTGTGCAGAATCTTAACTACCAGTTTGCCCAAACCAGTGCGAACTAGCAGCAGTCCATTCTGCCTATATATTTGAAAGGAATTCATTGTCTTTTCCCCAATTATATCCTTATTCATTGCCTATACAGGTAGACCAACTTATGATCATTCATTTAATGACAGTTGGAAGTTACAATGACAATGAAAAAAGTGACTTATGACAGTTTTTACACATATGACAGTTGTAGCATCCCTATGGACATATGATATACTTAGATTGTTTGTAGTGTTTTTAATTCTTCTGTGCACCGCCCTGAGTCCCATTGGGTAGATAGGTGCGGTATAGAAATGGGATAAAATAAATAAATAAATGATCAAAACTTGGGCACTTGCCAACTGGCATGTATTTTATGACAGTTATGCTGTCCCGAGGTCATGTGATCACCTTATAATCTTCCCATATGACTTCCAACAAGCAAAGGCAATGGGAGAAACCAGATTCATTGAATGACTGCATCATTCTAACAATTGCAGTGATTTACTTAACAACTACGGCAAAAAAGGTTGTGAAACGGGGCAAAACTTACTTAACAATGCCTTATTTAACAATGCAAATTTTGGGATCAATTGTGGTTATAAATCAAGGATTATCTGTACTAACCTCCTCAGCAAGAAAAAATGGCCTGTGATAAGCCAGGCTGGACTGGAATGACTAGACTGGACTGACTGGGCTGGATAACTGGGCTGGGCTAGATTAAACTAAACTTATAAAGCTAAAGTATGCTAAACTACATTTCTACAAGAATTCTCTCAACACCCTCAGGATACCAAAAAAAAACAGCAACACCCCACCCCACCTGGAACATATTCCCACCAGGGACTATAAAATAAAGGAAATAAAATAATGGAATATTTTATACTGCAAATCATGGGGCGACCAATTTGGAAGAGTGCATTTTAATTGAAGAAAGCTTTTCAGTTCTGTCAGGTTAGGGTGCCTCTGTGATTCTGGCAGATGCCTTAGAGGTACAGATGGTAAAAGATCTTTGAGCACCTGGCATCTGCACAGGATGACCTTGAAAACAAAGAAGTATTCACCAGCATCACGACTGCAAAGAAAGCAGTGAAACGTTTTCCTCCCCGTGCATTCCAATCATAGCTCCTGCTGTTCCATTGCCTCCAACAACCAGTAAATCATTTTCAGTTCTTTTTCCAGACTGTGCCATAGCTGTAGTTGCTGACGTGCAAAATTGTGAATTAAGAATCCTGCTGCTCTATTACAACTGGTTAATTAAACAACAATAAGGAAATATGTTATTGTTCCAATAAAGTGATCCGGCTATATTATACATCGGCTTCACTGAGCCCAATGTTTAACCTTAGCTGTTAAGAATTAAACTCTGTCTTAATAAGCCAAGACTAAGTAATGATTTTGTAGTTAAGGCTGAGGAAAAAAACAATTAACATTATCAAGGCATAATGTATACTCAGTTAAATGGTATTTAGAATAAAGGTAATACCATGAATCTCTTGGATCTTGGAAAGCTAAATAGAAGAAGGCGGTGATCAGAAGTGGTATTCAGCAGGTTCTAACCAGTTCTGGAGAACCGGTAGCAGAAATTTTGAGTAGTTCGGAGAACCAGTAAATGCCTCTGACTGGCCTCGCCCCCATCTATTCTCTGCCTCTCGAGTCCCAGTTGATCGGGAGAAAATGGAGATTTTGCAGTAACCTTCCCCTGGAGTGGGGAGGAAATGGAGATTTGACAGTATCCTTCCCCTGCCATGCCCACCAAGCCATGCCCACCAAGCCACACCCACAGAACCAGTAGTGGTCCTGGAAATAGGCTTGAATAAAAAAGCAATTGAACTAGTAAACTACTTTAACTGGTCTTAAATATCTTTGACTGTGTGCTATCAAGTTATTTTTGATTTGTAATGAACACATAAATAGATTTTCTCCGTGATGATCTACCCTTAACTTGGTTTTTCAAGTCTTCCAATGGTAAATATATTTTACAGTATAGAAAGAAGAGTTTAAATACTGCCTGGAGCTCATAGAGAAAGGATAGTTTTTTGACAATCCTAGGTAAGATTTCCAAGAGAGAGATATGTAGCAAAATTATTGAGTGAATTTCTGCTGAGAGTATGAATCTTTGAGGTTGAGAAACTTATTTCACTAAACAATGATTTAATAATTAGTCATGTTCAACCCATTGAGACCCCATGGACAACATTCCTGTCCAGGCCTTCCTGTCCTCTACCATTCCCCAGAGTCCATTTAAACTCACACCTAGTGCTTCAATGACTCCATCCAGCTACCTCATTCTTTGTCTTCTTCTTTTGCCCTCAATCTTTCCCAGCATTAGCCCTTCTTCACTGAGTCCTTCCTTCTCATTTGGTGGCCAAAGTATTTGAGCTTCATCGTCAGGATCTGGCCTTCTAAAGAGCAGTCAGGATTGATCTCCTCTAGGACTGACCGGTTTAATCGCCTTGCAGTCCAAGGGACTTGCAGGAGTCTTCTCCAGCACCATAGTTCAAAGGCCTTAATTCTTTGGTGCTCAGCCTTTCTTATGGTCTTAATTATGATTTAATAGTAGCCCTCACCAAAACTTAACAGAAAAAAACCCTTTTGCTGGAACTTGAAACTCCTGGTTTTCTACAGCTCTCATTCATGCATTCATTTCAATCAATCAATTTTTATTACACATCAGCATTACAAGTAAAAACATTAAAAACTGTGATTGGTGGTGTATTGTCAGTAGGCAGTTAGTCTGTCTAATTTTGCAAACAGCAGAACAGAATTTGGACACATTCAGAGAAACTACTTTGTACTAATCTGATAACAGTAGTTGCACATAAAACAGATCAGTATTTCCCAGATATTTGATCAGGTGAGGTGTTGTAAATTGAGTCCATGAGTTCTTATAGAAGACACAGTATAGCAGGATCAGAGGTGATATTCTGCCAGTTTGCCCTAGTTCGGGCGAAGCGGTAGTGGTGGCAGCGGAAGGCTCTGCCCACCTGCCCAGACGTCATCACAGATGCTCTGCGCATGCGCAGAAGTGTCGTCCGTGAGCGAAGTGAGTGTGTGCAAATGCACACTCCCGGTTCCAAACCGGGAGCAAAGGTAAGATGATTTCATGCCTGAGCAGGATGTGAGCTATAGTTTCAATGAGCCCTTGTCCACATGACCCCAGGATACTTGACAAATATTGTAAATGCATATCAGTTGTCAAGTGTCCGAATTTTGACTCGGTGAACATGAGGATATGTAATGATCATGTGAAAAATTATCACATCACTTTTTTCCTCACCCTTGTTGTAACTGAACAATCGCTAAATGAATGATTGTAAATTGAGGATGTAAATTGTAAATTGTAGTCACCATTTACAAAATCGGATGGGTTGCCACAACATGCTGATCCAAAGGACAAGAGGCCCCTGTAAAATAGTCAGGCGATATAAGGGATCAGTGAGTTTCATGTGAGCTTATAAATTTCCATCTTTGATTTCAGTCTAAGCAACTAGGCCTTTGATTACAGACTAACTCCTTCTCTGGAGTTATACACTACACTCTTTTTCTGCTGACTTGTTTGGCAAAGCATTTATATCTGATACTCAGGGCCTGCCTTCTTCCGTCTAATGAAAACCACTCAGGTTTCAGTGCCACATTGCTTCCATAAGGGCTGAAAATGTTGTTTCTGCGGCCCTAGCTATCCCAAGCCCCATGCCTCCAAATAATTTGCTAAAACCTGAAAGTTTACGATCAAAAAACCAGCATTTATCTGCCCGGAAATTAGTGGTGTTTTTGAATAACTACTGGTAGTCAGAGACAGCCTGTAGATAACGGCATCTTTTCTACTTTTTTTTTTGCCTTCTTGGCAAAGGCTTTAGTCAGCTGAATGGTTTTAGAAAAGATAAATGAAGAATTCAGCAATCAGCATGTACACATTTGGCTTCCCTTCACCCGCCTCTGCTCTGAAGAGCAATGAATAGGTGAAAGTAAAGGTAAAGGTTCCCCTTGCACATATGTGCTAGTCGTTCCTGACTCTAGGGGATGGTGCTCATCTCTGTTTCAAAGCCGAAGAGCCAGCGCTGTCCGAAGACGTCTCTGTGGTCATGTGGCCAGCATGACCAAATGCCAAAGGTGCACGGAACACTGTTACCTTCCCACCAAAGGTGGTTCTTATTTCTTCTACTTGCATTTTTACATGCTTTTGAACTTCTAGGTTGACAGAAGCTGGGACAAGTAACAGGAGCTCACTTTGTTAGGCGGCGCTGGGGATTTGAACCATCAAACCGCCGACCTTTCTGATCGACAAGCTCAGCATCTTAGCCACTGAGCCAACTTCAAGCCACCCCCTCTAAATAGCTTACTGAAAAAATAGCTTACCAAAAGGCAAATCAAACATTACATAGGTATAGATTATGGCACAAAGGCAAAAAAAGGTTCAGATTGACTTACAGCCATTTGTTTAGTGACCGTTCGAATAGCACTGATGACCATTGCAACATCCACATGGACAAGCAAAATCAATGGGGAAAGCCAGATTTGCTTAAAGCCTGTATGATTCAGTTAAGAACTGCAGTGATTCACTTAACAACTGTGACAAAAAAGGTTCTTAAATGGGACACAACTCACAACCGCCTTGCTTAGCAATGGAAATTTTGGCTTCAATTGTGATCGTAAATCGAGGACTACCTGTACCCTGTGAATTTAATCCTCTGATACCCAGATGCCCCATTAATCTAATGCTCTGATGCCCAGATGCTGCTGCAGAGGGTCCATCTGGGCAACCCTCTGCTTGTTAGGTGCCAGCAGAATTGTGGCAAGACACAAACCAAAGAGAAATGAAAGTCAAAAAAGTCTTCAAGACAGATGGGGGTTTTTTCCAAGGAGAAGAGCCAAAATTAAATTTAGTGGAAAATTGAGAGCAGATATTGATGAAAGAAAGGGGAGAAAGAGATGAAGCAAAGCGAGAAGGTGCCTGCACAGCAGAAATTTGGCCAGGAAGACAAGGAGGTTGAGAGAGGAGGGGGGATTTTTTTTAAATAAAAGGAGCAAGGTAGGGGTGGGTTCTAGCCGGCGTTACTGCTGGTTCATTCGTGCATGCGCTTTGCGCACTCATGCATGCGCAATTCAATGGAAATTGTGCTGCACATGCGCAGAACTCCAAAAAAGATGGCAATGGTGGCAAATAGGGAACCGGTTTGGGAGCGTGGCCAGCCTGGGTCGCTGCTGGTTCTGCGACCCAGGGCAACATACCACTACCGTTTTGGGCGAACTGGTCCAACCGGTAGGAACCTACCTCTGGAGCAAGGAGAGAAAAGCACTTTAGGGGGAAAATAGGGACCAGCCCATTTGTGCTCCACAAGGATTTTCTCTCTGCAGTGGCAGAGAAAAGCATTGATCAAGCAAGGTATGGAAGAGGAATGATAGCTTTAATGTTTACTTGTATCTGCTGCTGTGGCCTAGAGGTGGAGCTCTTGCCTCCCAATCAGGAGGTTGTGAGTTCAATCCTAGGTAGAGGCAGATGTAGGGTCTCCTGCTTGGGCAGGGGGTTGGACTAGATGACCTGCAAGGTCCCTTCCAACTCTGTTAATCTGTATGCTGAAAATAAATTTCCAAGGTATGGGGGTGGGGGGGAGTAGCGGCCACAGCCACCAGAACAGTGAGAGAAAGATCAGTGCTCAAGTGAGGGATGGACCTGGTGAGGCGAAGCACATTCCCAAAGGCAGCACAAATCAAGGAGAAGACATGGAGATATTTAACCAGAGAGAGGACTTTGAGCGGCTCAGTCAGGAAGAGGCAACCAGCCGGGTTAATTCGTACATATTACTTTAAGACAGCAAGTTTTCAAAGAGAGTCAAGCTCTATTTCATCCAATGCAGGGGTGGGCACTATGGCCCCTTTATGACCTGTGGACTTCAATTCCCAGAATTCCTAAGCCACCTTGATTCAGGAATTCTGGGAGTTAAAGTCCACACATCATAAAGGGGCCATATTTCCCCACCCCTGCTCTACTGGGAGGTACTCAATTTACAGTCATTCATTTAGTGACTGTTCAAAGTTACAACGGCACTGGAAAAAGTGACTTATGACTGTTTTTCACAATTATGACCATTGCAATGGCTCCACAACATGATCAAATTTGACTGCCTGTTAACTGGCATGTATTTATGACAATTGCATAAATGGGGTCACATCATCCCCATTTGGATGGGAAGTAACGGACTTAGGCTCAACCCGACCAAGACCGAGTGGCTGTGGTTTCCGGCTGCCCGGTTCAACCAGCTCTCTCCAACGCTGGCCATAGGGGGCGAACATCTTGCCCCTGTGGATGGGGCGCGCAACTTGGGTGTCCTCCTGGATACCCGGCTGTCCATGGAAGATCAAGTGACAGCCGTGGCCAGGAGGGCGTTTTACCAGGTTCGCCTGGTACGCCAGTTGCGCCCCCTATTGGATCGGGACGCCCTTCGCACAGTCACTCATGCTCTCGTGACATCCCGACTGGATTATTGCAACTCTCTCTACATGGGGCTCCCCTTGAGGTGTACCCGGAGGCTTCAGTTGGTCCAGAATGCAGCCGCGCGAGCAATTATGGGCACCTCTAGGTTTGCCCATGTAACACCGCTCTTGCGCGAGCTGCACTGGCTACCTGTCGTCTTCCGGGTGCGCTTCAAGGTGTTAATTACCATCTTCAAAGCGCTCCATGGCTCGGGACCTAGCTACCTGCGGGATCGGATCCTGCCCCATACATCCTCACGGCCGATTCGCTCCCACAGAGAGGGACTTCTCCGGGTGCCGTCCACTAGACTTTGTCAGCGGGCGACGCCCAGGGGAAGGGCCTTCTCTGTGGCGGGCCCAGCCCTCTGGAATGACCTTCCCCCCGATATCAGGACAACTACGGACCTCCGCTCCTTCCGCTTAAAATTAAAGACTCACTTTTTTCGTCTGGCCGGCCTTGGGTAGTCTCTTTTTAGGTTAGGGTTTTTTAGGGGTAATTTTTAGTTTATAGGTTTTAGCGCAGGATTTATTTAATTTATTTTTAATTCTGTATTTTGTACTTGTCTGTGTTTATTTGTATTTTTAATTGCCTGTGCCCCGCCTCGAGTCCCCTCGGGGAGAGAGAGCGGGATATAAATTAAATTATTATTATTATTATTATTATTATTATTATTTGTAAGCTTCTTACGTACCATTTTGGTGGGCAACTTAATGGGAGGAGAGCCCTCAAGTGGGTGTATCCTGGCAATGGTGATGTTACTGGTTGACTCTTTCACCATGGGAGTGCCTCATGCTTTCAGCATGGGAGTATAGCAGAGTGTGATGTTTTTATACCTTATGTGGAACAGACTTTGGAGCTCCCCAGAGATGGGGTGAAAAGTAAGATCTCTTGAGTCCCCACCTTGGATGGAGACATTCTGATGGTGCCAATCTTGTAAATCACAAAATGTATAGGATCTCAGAAGAATTTAGCTCAATTCCTCAACTTGACAATTCCAAGTTTAAATGGGACAGGCTATAATGTGAATGAATATTAAGGGCTACTCTTAATATTAATATTAAGGGCTACTCTTCATAATACTGAAAACGAATGGACAGAATAATAGATTTGGACAAAGGCATGAAGACTGAATAGTTCTGCCCATGGAGTCACCAAATGTTGACCTTAATTCAGGCCATCTCTTTTTACATGCAAGTTGACATCATAATTGCAATGTACGAATTTCTGCTCAAAAAGGGCACCTAATTAGTGGTAGAGTTCACACACTATGTTTATGCCACAAATGCAATTTGGCTGTGAGTGATATGTACCAGGGCCCCATGGTTTGTTCCAAAACATATTATTAAAACAAGTAAATATCATATCTTAAACCTATCTTTTCCTATATGTTGTTTTTAATACAATATTGACTTCATCAAGAGAGGTGGAATTTTGCCAGGAGACCATTTAAACAGGAGACCATTTAAAAAAAATGAAACAAACAGAAAACCCCCAAACAGGTTTATTTTAAAAACAATAGCCAAGATAAAATATACATCAGTCCTGGGGTTCCAGCAAGATCACTCCTGAAGTAAGAAACATGATTTTATATTAAATTTGAATTCAAACATGTCTCCTAATTCTGAATACATTAGGACTCTGGATAAAAATCCAGATTCATTCATGCTTCTAGTTTGTCCAATGAAAATTACTGTAATAATAATAATAATAATCTTTATTGTCATTGTACTAAAATTAAAATAATAATCAATTTGATAATAGCTAATTTGCATTTTTAAAGCAACGATTATCAGGTATTATTCCTCACACTGTTTGCCAAATATACGTATCTCTGCTTTATTTATTTAATTTTTGAAAGGAAGGACTATATCAGAGGTGGTATTCAGCAGCTTCTGACCAGTTGTGGAGAATTGGTAGCAGAAATTTTGAGCAGTTCGGAGAACCGGTAAATATTACCTCTGATTGGCCCCATTTATTCTCTGCCTCCCGAATCCCTGCTGATGGGGATTTTGCAGTCATCTGGAGTGGGGTGGGAATGAAGATTTTACAGTATCCTTCCCCTACCATGCCCATCAAACCACGCCACGCCACACCCACCAAGCCACGCTCACAGAACCAGTAGTAAAAAAACTTGAATCCCACCACTGGACTATATGTCATAGGAAAGTAAACCATAGAGAGAACTTTCTCTTTGTGGGGTTCATGTACCGCAAATACGTTTGTCAATGTTGTACAGTTCTACAGCCACAGGGGGTAGGGGGGGAAAGTAATCAAAAGAAGGAGTTGATCTTTGCCTGAAGCAAAATATCAACTAGAATTTCCAATTCGTGGGAGTCAAAAATCAAGTAATATCTGAAAGCACAGATCGATATGTAAAACTTAAAATAGTACCTGTGTTATTGTGTGCAGAAGACTAACAGTTTTCTGCCTTCTTCATTTATTTAGTGCATGACATAATTTCTTCTCACATCAGCAAATGATTGGATTTCCAGGGGTGGGCTTCAAAAATTTCAGCAATGGATTCTCTTGCTGGGTGGGCGCGGCCATGGTGGGCATGGCCTAGTGGGCCTCCTGCACCACAGTGGTGGAGCTGTTTTTGCCTTCCTCAGGCTCCAGAGGCTTTCCTCAAGCCTCTGGGAGAGCGAAAACTGCCTCCTCCAGGCTCCAGAGGCCCTCGAGAAGCCAGAAACGGGCTTGTCCCCGACCTTCTGAAAGGCCCATTTTCCCTCCTCCCCGAGTCTCTGCCTGGGTCCTACACTTACCCTGCACCCAAAACGGGCCGCATAGAGACTCCTGGGAGGGGTGGGAGGGGCCAGCCAGGGATTTGGAGGTTCTCTGAACCAGCCATAATGTTAGCTATGGGTTCTCCTGAACCTGGGCGAACCCATAGTGCCCACCCCTGTGGCTTTCCATCGATTAATGTAGTTACAATAAATGTTTCCATTTCATGCTCTTTGACTGACTGCTGATATTTTAGTGCTTTAGCCCCATGATATGGGCAGCCCCAAAACAAATGGAAATACATGTAGTTCTCAACTTATGTCCACCTTTGAGCACAAAATATTCTATTGTTAAAGAAGACAATTGTATAGGTGAGTTTTTCCCTATTTTACACCCTTTCTTGCTATACTTGTTAAGTGAACCACTATAGTTGTTCACTTACTAAGACTGCTGATGTTCAGTGAATCTGGCTTCCTCATTGACTCTGCTTATCAGAAGGTTACAAAAAGTGATTACATGACCTATGGACACTGCAACCGTCATTAGTATGAGCCAGCTCCCAAGCATCCGAATTTTGATCACATGATGATGGGATGCTGCAACGATCGTGTGAAAAATGGTCATTAACCACTTTTGTCAGTGCCATTGCAACTTCAGTCACTAAATAAGTAGTGAGTTGAGGACCTCCTATAGAAATGATTCTAAGTTATGGGAGAAAAGGAGCTAAATAATATGGGGCAAAGAACATGGGACATTGCTTATAGATCAGATATTGCCAGTCATCTACCTTAAGTAAGTTGCAAAAAGGGAAAGGGATGCTTAGGAGGAAATATCCTGTTTCATGACTAGAATCAACCCTCTTCCATGTCACTCATTTTCTTCCATCCTGCATGGAGTTAAAGCAAAGCTGGACTTAACAAGTGCTCTAGCAGGAATGTTCAGAGACTCAGCAATTGTTTGGCTTTCCCAATAACTTCTTTTCAGCCTTTGGGAAGACGAGGGGGTAGAAAATACAGGGATTAGAGGAAGGGGGAGGGAAGTCTTCAAAGCCCCACAGTTTCCATGAGTCAGCCAGGAAAGCTGCAATAAATCTACAGGCTTAACAAAAGTTGTCCGTCTTCATACTAGATACTTGAAGCAGAGTTCCTTCAGGTATTGCCAATCCTCTTCACGGTGGAAGAACACACCTTAACCCAAACCAATAGCCTAAAAAGAATGCAAGGAACTTGCTGCAATTCAATACACAAACTATTTCCAGACAAACAATTCCAGGTCTAATAGGAGAGAATATTTGTGGCCAAGGGTTGAACTGTGGGGTCCTTGATGCTCTCTGATCTTGTTTTCTTGTAGATGTTTTATTACCAAACTAGGTAACATCATCAGTGCTGGAAAGAGTGATGTTTGTTCTTTGGTTATATACAAGTGAGGTGGGCTGAGCTGAGAGGGAGCGACTGGCCCAAAGTCACGTAACTCATTTACATGGCTAATGTGGGACTAGAACTCACAGTCTCCTGCTTTCAAGCCTGGGGCCTTCACTGCTAGACAAAAGTGGCATTGGAGGACAGAGACTTATAGAAAACCTTCCTGTTAGATAGGATGAGACAGGACTCATTGCTTCAGTGACCACAAACAGCTCTTTATTCAATAACTATGTACAGATCCAGTGCTGGCCTGTCTGACCACTAGCCCTTTTATAGGGAGCTGTCAGACAGCTCAGCCAGTCGGCTTTGAGTATTTTCCTGCCGGAATGGAGGAGCATGGTGAAGCCCATTGCTCCAATCTCAATATGTAACACTTCCCATGCCTGCATGTAAAATGGCAGATATTTTAAGGCCTTACAGCGGTGGAAAATTCCTACTCCTAATCAGCTTTTCTCTTTCTCCTGCAGATAGGGAATTGGAGGCTGGATAGACAAAAGTTTTGGCTGCTAGAAAAGAAACCTGTAAAACCTTCACCCTGTCTAGGAATTACTAATATAAGTTTATATATATGCATACATACAGTCATAATTTAGGGCCATCCTTTGCAGTGTCTTTCGGAAGGCCTCTCTCAGCTTTCCTTGCCCTCAGACATTCTGAATTGCACTTCCAAGACATTGGAAGGACATCAATTTTACAGAAGGCTTAATTGGGCTGAACAGAATGGGACATCCTGAGGTGCTTAACTGAAAGGGGGGGGGGAGCATTTGTTGAGCTGATTATTTATAATTCATTAAATGTAACTTATTTTAATCCCTTTGAAGTTTAAACCAGTGTTTCTCAACCTGGGTGGAAACTAATCAAGGAGAGAAGCAATTTAGAACTGAGGAGAAATTTCCTGACAGTTAGAACAATTACTCAGTGGAACAGCTTGCCTCCAGAAGTTGTGAATGCCCCAACACTGGACGTTTTTAAGAAGAGGTTGGATACCCATCTGTCTGAAATGGTATAGGGTTTCCTGCCTAGGCAGGAGGTTGGACTAGAAGACCTCCAAGGTCCCTTCCAACTCTGCTATTGCATTGTATTGGAGCTCTTGCTTCCCAATCAGGAGGTTGTGAGTTCAATCCTAGGTAGAGGCAGATCTAGAGTCTCCTGCTTGGGCAGGGGGTTGGACTAGATGACCTGCAAGGTCCCTTCCAACTGTGTTAATCTGTAATCTGTATTGTACTGTAACCTTGTCAACTTGAAGATGTCTGGACTTCAACTCCCAGAATTCTCCAGCCAGTGAATTCATTAAAGAAAGGATGCAAAAGGAGAGGCCAGAATGGCATGTGAATTGCAAAAATTAAAACATTTTTTAAAATTTTAAATAATTAAATAGAATTGTTACATTGTCCCGCAGCAAGCTGTCCTGCAGCAAGTTGGCCCCAGCAAGTTGGCTATAGTAAGTTGTCCCATTCTGAACTTGAATTGTACGGTGCTATGGTCGTCTGATCTAGCATTGCTCTCCAACCACATCTGACCTCCACATTTCTTTTTATACTTAGGACAGAGATGAAGGAGGCGGAGTAGTTGCTTGGGAGTCAGACATGTTCTAATAATAATCATCATCATCATCGTCATCGTCATCGTCATTGTCATAATATTGTAATAAAATTACAATGAAATTGGTTTGAGTGCCGTGCCAACACCTGCACCAGGTGGAATACAGACAGCAGTGACAGCCACAACAGGAATCTCTCCAGGCAAATAAAATGGCCGACAAATGACAGTTGAAACAAAATGGCTGATAATGGTCTGATAATGGCATTTCACCCTTATTACAAAGCACAGATGCCAAGTGAACAACAATGCATTTTATATCTTAAAAGCCTCTTTCCTTTTCCCCTTCCTTCCTTCCTCTACCCTTTATCCTTCCCTCCCTCCCTCCCTCCTTTCTTTTCTTTTTTCTTTCTTTTCTTATAGCCACCTCAATAAAATACTCTGGGTGGCTTATAATTCAAAAAATGTACAACAATAAAACATTTTAAAACAATACTAGCAATAAAAATTACTATTACTCATTACTGTCCTAGGATAAAAGGGCAGGATTACTCCCTTGTCAATGTCGAAATACTGTTTAATGTCTGGATTAGATGCACTTTGCCTTTCTAATACAAATCTGAGTCCCATTATTCCATATTTTTGTCTCTGTGTTTTGTCTAATGCATGTGCTTTTAAACACATAGTTCTAAGAAAGACTCAAACAGATATTGTAAAAAAAGGATTTGGAGACTAATCCTTAATAAAATTACATGAATAATTTCAATAAAAATTGTTACTATGCTTCCATATTATTTAGAGCTAGAATAATAAATCTTGATTAATCCACACACTGTCACATCAAAATATCCCTCCAATTCATTTACTAATGAGAAAAGCAATTCTAATTAGTACTGCATTCTAAAATCTCTCACTATTTTAGAGAACACCAAAGATTTTCACTTTGATGTTGGCTGACAGTTCAACTAAAGCAAATATACAACTTTAATCATAGAAGAAGTAATTAACTAAAATATAGTTATGGATCCTCTTTAAGATATCTCTACATTATTCTAACAAATTCAAGAAACTAAAGGGAATATAGGCATTCCTCAATTTACGACCAGAACTAAGCCAAAAACCTCCATTGCTAAGCGAGGCAGTTGTTAAATGATTTTTTTTCCATTTTACGACCTTTCTTCCCAGATTTGTTAAATCAATAATTGCAGTTGTTAAGTTAATAACATGGTTGTATGTCAGAAAGTCACAAAAGGAGATTGCAAGATCCCAGAACACTTCAACCATCATAAATACATGTAGTCGCCAAGTGTCTGAATTTTGATCACGTGACCATGGGGATGCCGCAACAGTCACATCAAACAGTTTTTTTCAGTCACATCAAACAGTCGCTAAAGAAATGGTTGTAAGTTGATGACCACCGGTATGTATTATTGGTATTATTGGTGACACAAAATTTACACATATCAAACATATGCTTCAACAAGCCTTGGTATTTATATAGCAAATTATAAATGTGATGCAGAAGAATTTCATTCTTTACACATCTTATGCTTGGTTGCCTATTTGTATTTTAGCTTTTTTTCCCCTGGTATTGATCTGGACTTAATGTTTCAAAAATTCTCTAATCAGCAAGGCTGTCATTGAAAATAATGGAAGCTAAAGCCCATTCATCTAGAGAGCACCCAAGTGGGAAAACCTTTTTTGAAATGTGATTTCTTTGGTGGTACTTTTCCTATAATGCTGTTACACTTAGACTTAATTCACACAAAGACTGCTAATGATGACTCGGAATAGCCCCACTAATCACTCTCTGAGTATATCACCTCATAATTGTATATATTTTATTCTTTATTTGTTAAATTTATTTGCCACCCCTCTCACTGTTGATGCGAATCAGTTGTCAAACATCTGAATATGAGGATGTTGCAATGGTCAGAATCAGTGGTGGGATTCAAATTTTTTTACTACCAGTTCTGTGAACGTGGCTTGGTGGGTATGCCATGGCTTGGTGGGCATGGCTTGGTGGGTGTGGCAGGAGAAGGATACTGTAAAATCTTCATTCCAGGAGTGAAATCCAGCAGGTTCTGATAGGTTCGGGAGAACCGGCAGAAATTTTGAGTAATTCGGAAAACTGGTAAATGCCACCTCTGGCTGGCCCCAGAGTGGGTTGGGAATGGAGATTTTGCATTATCCTTCCCTTGGAATAGGGTGGGAATAGAGATTTTGCAGTATCCTTCCCCTGCCACTCCTACCAAGCCACGCCCACCAAGCTACACCACGCCCACCAAGCCACGCCCACAGAACTGGTAGTAAAAAAAAATTGAATTTCACCACTGCTTCTTTCCCACCCCACTCCAGGGGAAGGTTACTGCAAAATCCCCATTCCCTCCCATATCAGCTGGGACTCGGGAGGCAGAGAATAGATGGGGGCGGGGCCAGTGAGAGGTGGTATATTTATCGGTTCTCCAAACTACTCAAAATTTCCGCTACCAATTCTCCAGAACTGGTTAGAAACCTGCTGAATGCCACCTCTGGTCATAATTATGAAAAACTTTCATGTCATTTTTTCGAAGTGCTGTTGTAACTTTGAGCAGTCAGTAAAGGGACTGTTTAAGTCGACGATTACTTCTAATATGTTCGCTATTAACTTGCTTTGATTGGAGATTTCCAGGACTGCATTTAAATTGGCCACCTGAGTTGGTTATAAAGCACATGGGACTACGATGCTGCCTTGCTCCTCAGAATCTCCCCAATTACAGATGGCAGCACTCGTGCGAGACAGAATACATTTTCACTGTCATGTTTGTTAATGGATGACTGTGACTAGTGCTACATGGATAAACTGAGAATTAACGTTCAATTCTCTTTTCTCTGGCTGTATACCTTGTTACTTATTTATGTCCTGACCCTCTTAACAATGGTATGTCTATGCAACTTCCTTTTACTCATGGTAGAATTAAAAACTGTTTATTAATAGATTTCAGTGGAAGCTTTTTTTGCAGGAGGGAAATGAGTTGGTAGGAAGAGAAAGCTGCCCAGCCATCACAATTTTTCCTTCTTATAAAGGAAAAAATTCCCCTCCTCCCCAAAGCTGTGAAGATGGCTTGATAGCCCTGCTTTACAAGCAGGAGCATTTTTTCCAACAGCTGCAGCCAGGATTGTAAGGTCGGAGCAGAGGAGGCGATGAGTGAGAAATGGCTCATTTGAGTCCAGGGTCAGGGCAGTGGGGCAGAGCAAGAGTTCAATGCAGGCTGCTTACACCAGCGACAAAAATGGAGCTGGATGGTTTTTGCTGATTCAAACCAACCAGAAAGATTAAGAGGCGGACTGCTGATAGATGAAATCTACTAGAGACCGCCAAGAGTAAGTATAGGTAGACCTCGACTTTGGTTGGGCCCCAAATTTCTGTTGCTAAGCAAGACAGTTGCTAGGTGACTTTGACCCATTTTACAACCTAGCTTGCTTCAGTTGTTAAATGAATCACTGCAGTTGTTAAGTTAGAAACATAGTTGTTAAGTGAATCCGGCTTCCCTATTGATTTTGCTCATCAAATAGGGATAGGGATAGAACTAGAGATGGGAATGGAGAGAGAAAAAGATATTCTCATTCTCCCTCCCTCCATCTCTCTCTGTCTCTCTCTGTGTGTCTCTCTCTTTCACCATACACTCTCATTTTACACTCTCCCCTACTTGGTTCGAACGACAGCAACAGTTAAACAGTAAATGTCCCCTCTTAATCCAATATTTTAGCTACTACAGCAGATTGAATCCATTCTGTGCTTTTCCTGAAAGAAAGAAATGAGATAGCTGAAACTCAGCTTCTCTTGCACAGTATGCCTGTAACTAAGATTCCCCAAAACAGTTTTGCTGCGTTCTGCTTTTGAATACCGAAACCAATAAAGTAATTATCACATTCTATTCTTTTCTCTCGTTTTTTTCTAATCTCAGTGTCTATCATTCACATTGTTTCAAAACTAGGGGGCCTATAGAAATGCCAATTTTAGCATAAAAATCCATAATAAAATGGCTATCACCCCTGAAATATATGATGAAATAAAGTAGGTTTTAAATCACCATAAGGGTCTTGGTTCTCCCCCTCTCCCCTTGATGGAGTATAATTTCATTTGTATGGGTGCAGAAATATTATAGCTAAGGCTAAGGCATGAATTAATCAAACAAGAGAGAGATCTGAATCTGAAAACTGCAGTGCTGACGCATATGATGTCAAAAGAAAGTCAATACAAAGATAAGACTCTTGGAAAAATAGAGTGTAAAATACATTAAAACATATTTTGAATGAAACATTTCTTTGAGCCGTGTTGGTGAACCTATGGCACACATGCCACAGGTGGCACGCAGAGCCCTCTCTATGGGCATGAGCACCATTGCCAGCTACTCTTCTGGTTTCTGGGGTGTGCATGAACGCTGGCCAGCTTGCCTTCGCGCGCACTAGAGCGCTGGAAACCCAAAGACCAGCTGGCGTTCTGGTTTGGCCACTCGGTGCCAAAAAGGTTCACCATCACTGTCTTAGAACCCAGTAAACAGTTGCCACACACCCAGGCATTGCTACAATGCTTACACATGGATTCCTCAATGGGTAAATAACAGAAGTCAAAAGAAGAGTTAAGTTCAATGCAATGTGTTCCTCTATTAAAATTAAGTACAGCTAGTCCTCGACTTACAACAGTTCATTTAGTGGCAATGACACTGAAAAAAGTGGTTTAAGATTATTTTTCACATTTGCAACCACTGCGGCATCAATGGGGAAGACAAATTCACTGTGTTACTAATTTAACAACTGTAATGATTCGCTTAACAACTGTGGTAAGAAAGGCCATAAAATGGGGCAAACATGTTTCACATAGCAACAGAAATGTTTGGCTCAATTTTGGCCATAAGCCTACTTATAATCTTCATAGCAGCTTTCAAGGCAGAATGATACCAGATGGAGATAGGACTATATATTTCTCCAAGGACAAGCATTAGTTAGTTATGCACCCGTTGTATGCAGATATTGTACAACATGGGAAGATATGAAAATTGCAGCAGCTTTTACAATAATCAAGAGTCTCACCGCCTTCCATTTCTGCAAGGATTAAATTTAACTTTCGTGCAAAGGTGACTTTAATAATTTGCGGGTTGGGTAAGAGTTACAGACACCAAGCAAAAGAGAATTTTAGAGTATTTCTTGCTGGCAGCTTGTCATCAACATAAAACACGTTTGAAATAAAAAATGAGCAGCTCAAAAGGGAGAAAAATGTTTGCAGCATCCTAAAAATATGATGGAACATTGCCAAAATATCATGCAAGAATAACAAGAAGATATGCCAGTCACATGTATCCCTTTTTGAGTATTTGTAACTGGCAAACAGAAATATCAATGAGTCCTTCTCTCTGAGGGAGATGGTAGGTAATGGGGGTGGGGGAGAATATAATTTTTTGTAAAAAATCCTTTTGAAAAACCCATCTACCTCCACTTTGAATTAAAGAGGAAGTTGACAGATCCCCTACCTAAATAATTTGCAGAGCTATTATCACTTCCAGAGGTGGTATTTAGCAGGTTCTGACCAGTTCTAGAAAACAGGGAGAGGACATTTTGAGTAGTTCGGAGAACTGGTAAATATACCACCTCTGACTGCCCCTGCCCCCATCTATTCTCTGCCTCCTGAGTCCCAGCTGATACAGCAGTGAATAGGGATTTTGCAGTATGCTTCCTCTGGAGTGGGGCGGGAATGGAGACTTTACAGTATCCTTTCCCCTGCCACACCCACCAAGCCACAGCCACAGAACCGGTAGTAAAAAAAAATTGAATCCCACCACTGATCACTTCCCAAGGTCAATCTATATAAATAAAAATGTAACAAGAGTTTGTTCAAAACCGCTAATCTCCAAAAGTACTGCACTGATCGCTTACAAATTTTCACACAACGTTCAAGTACAGCACCAACAATATATATAGATTGTGTAGATTTCACACCTGTGCCAGATACACGCAACGGAAATGTAAAAAATGTAGGTAGATGGATACAACGTTCCTTTCAAATACGGCACCAATGATATATATATATATATATATGTTGAGCGAATGTTTTACAGCTCCTGTTTGTTAGGCCTATTTAAGGGAGGAGACAAACTTGTCATCCTTCTCTGCCTTTCGACTCAACCTAGAGATCATCCAGACAGAGACCTATTAAGATTGCTGCTGTCTTTTTAGATATGTGTTAGATTTTTTTAAAGGATGATTAATAATTAATTAAGAGTCGAAAGGCAGAGAAGGATGACAAGTTTGTCTCCTCCCTTAAATAGGCCTAACAAACAGGAGCTGTAAAACATTCGCTCAGCAATATGAGTCCTGTAAAAAGGGTGATGTAATCAAGGAAGCTGGTTAGCTCAAGGCATAGAGAGGCCTGCCTCGAGTGCTGGAAAGCACCAGTTCAAATCCCTGTAGAAGAAGTATGGCCAGCTGAAGAGGGCTAACAAGCCCGAAATGGATCCATCCTGGTCTCTTAATTAATTATTAATCATCCTTAAAAAAAATCTAACACATATCTAAAAAGACAGCAGCAATCTTAATAGGTCTCTGTCTGGATGATCTCTAGGTTGAGTCGAAAGGCAGAGAAGGATGACAAGTTTGTCTCCTCCCTTAAATAGGCCTAACAAACAGGAGCTGTAAAACATTCGCTCAGCAATATGAGTCCTGTAAAAAGGGTGATGTAATCAGGGAAGCTGGTTAGCTCAAGGCATAGAGAGGCCTGCCTCGAGTGCTGGAAAGCACCAGTTCAAATCCCTGTAGAAGAAGTATGGCCAGCTGAAGAGGGCTAACAAGCCCGAAATGGATCCATCCTGGTCTCTTAATTAATTATTAATCATCCTTAAAAAAAATCTAACACATATCTAAAAAGACAGCAGCAATCTTAATAGGTCTCTGTCTGGATGATCTCTAGGTTGAGTCGAAAGGCAGAGAAGGATGACAAGTTTGTCTCCTCCCTTAAATAGGCCTAACAAACAGGAGCTGTAAAACATTCGCTCAGCAATATGAGTCCTGTAAAAAGGGTGATGTAATCAGGGAAGCTGGTTAGCTCAAGGCATAGAGAGGCCTGCCTCGAGTGCTGGAAAGCACCAGTTCAAATCCCTGTAGAAGAAGTATGGCCAGCTGAAGAGGGCTAACAAGCCCGAAATGGATCCATCCTGGTCTCTTAATTAATTATTAATCATCCTTAAAAAAAATCTAACATAGATAGATAGATAGATAGATAGATAGATAGATAGATAGATAGATAGATAGATAGATAGATAGATAGATAGATAATAGATTGTGTAGATGTCATACCTGTGCCAGGTACACGGAACAGAAATGAAAAAAATTGTAATAAAGGTAGGTAGATGTATACAGAGAGAGCAGTGGGCCACAGGTATTATGTCATCCTTTATGACATAAAATACTCTGTCCATCAGTTTCAAGGAGAAATACAGTAGGCAGGTAGGTAGGCAGCTATAGGGATAGAGAGAGGGAGGTAGAAATGCAGTAGATAGGTAGGTAGATAGAGGGATAGAGAGGGAGAGGGAGAAATACAGTAGGTAGGTAGGTTTGGGGTTATACGGTGGTTGTGTGTACGTGTTTGTGTGTGTAGGTGTAGATCTACACACAGATTGGTTGGCCATTTAACCAGACTGGGCCACAGCAATGCGTGGCAGGGAACGGCTAGTTAGAAATAGATTACCAGGAAGCAGAAAGGTTGCCATTTTTATAACAAGACCAAGCTGAGGAGAAGTTCTCACCCAAATGATTATAGCTAGAAAGTGATGGACGAGAGTCAATCTGCTGGGCGAGTTAAGGTACAGTATTAGACTAAGAATGAGAAAACTGAAGAGTTAAGTCCATTCTCCAACATAGAATTTCAACAAGTACAGGTAGTCCTCAACTTACGACCATTTATTGAGTGACCCTTTCAAGTTACAACTGCACTGAAAAAAGTGGCATAACTCTTTTTCACACTTATGACCATTGCAACATCCCTGTGGTCACCTGATCAAAATTTGGACGCTTGGCAATTGGCATGTGTTTTATGATGGTTGCATTGTCCCGAGGTCATGTGATCATTTTTTGCAACCTTCTGACAAGCAAAGTCAGAAGCAATGGGGAAATCAGATTCACTTAACGGTGTTACTAATGTAACAGGTGCAGTGATTTTCTTAACAACTGTGACAGAAAAGATTATAAAAAGGGGCAAAACTCATTAAAACAACTGACTTGCTTAGCTATTGAAATTTTGGGTTCAACTGTGGTCATAAGTCAAAGACTACCTGTAAATTATCATAGTTAGCCAACCTGCAACACCATCGGTAGTCAGTTTAAGACATTTTGAAGCTGATTAAGCTTTGCATCAAGCATCTCATTTCTTTCACTAGTACATACCACCCAGCTCATGAGAGCTGCAGACACCAGTAATCTATTGATGCATTTCACCAGCACAACATTAATAGGAATACAAAATTGTTCTTTGTTGGGCATTATTTCTCATTTAAGAGTCTAATGACACAGTTTGAATAGGGAATTATATTTAGACTAGCTGGATACCCGTGCTCCACTACGAAACTATGTAATCGGGCTTGATAAATTGACACTTACAGCTTGAAAATTAATGAATAGTTACCATTGGCCTCTCCTTTTCCCTTCTCTCCCTCAGGCTTGCTCCATAGAGGCCTCTCCTATCTTATCCCCTTCTCTCCCTCAGCCTAACTCCTTAGCATCAGAGCGTTTTTCAGGTGGGGAGGGGGAGTAGAATGTCTAAACTCCCAACCCGCAGGCAGGATGAGTTATGCACGGGTCACACCCATGCCCAAGTGGCAGTTGGAACAGAATTCTTTTCAGGTGAGGAGGGGGAGTAGAACGTCTAACTCCTTAGCATCAGAACATGTTAATAATAATATAAGAAACACTAATGATCTGATGGTCATTTAGAAAAATCTTTTCTCAGCGAGTACCTAGAAGCCAGAAGGAACATACCTGCCACATTTCAAGTTTGTAGGCTTTACGGTTTTAGAGATTTTGTGATGATGCATGAGTGGTATTTTGCTTGTGTGTGTGTGTGTGTGTGTGTGTGTGTGTGTAGATTCAGCATCTAAGATTCAGAACTCCCGAGAAGTTCTTTTTTTTTGGCTCTGTTTTATGAAATTCAATCAATTGATCAAATCAATTCTACTATACTAGACATTGCATCTGTTTCAATAACTGAATATTTTCTTCTATGTCCCTTTTCTCCTCAATTATGTTTCGTTTGCATGTTTCATTGTGATGCTTCATCCATAATGAATTGTTTTTATCAGTTCTGACAGCTGCCATGAAGGTTCTTCTATCGCTTTCTGAAAGCGAGGGGTAAAATTATTTTTATAAGCAATCATGAAATTAAGACAGCATTGTGTAACTTGTTGAAGTCTGGGTAATTGTGTTAAGAGGAAGCCCTGCCTACATGCCGCAAACTGGAACAAAAACCAGGAACAATTAAATCTTCAGGGAAAATTTATTTCAGACCCTTTTCCAATCCTAAATGCTAATTATACCAAGGGGACTTTGTCTATTGTAAACAAACATTAATAGCTATCAGGAAGCAGCCTAATACTTTGAGCCTAGAGTATTTTTGTATTAAAGAGGCTATTATATGAATCAGAGTTGGCATTCAGCAGGTTCTGACCAGTTCTGGAGAACCGGTAGCAGAAATTTTGAGTAGTTCGGAGAACCCGTAAATACCACCTGTGACTGGCCCCTGCCCCTATCTATCCTCTACCTCCTAGCTGATTGGGAGGAAATGGGGATTTTACAGTACCCTTCCTCTGCCATGCCCACCAAGCCACACCCACAGAACCAGTAGCAAACATTTTTGAACCCCAGCACTGATGTGAATGTCTATTTGAAATACCAGTGAGTGACAGAATTTGCTTAGAATGCAGTACAGGTGGATCTCAATTTATGACCAAAACTGAGCCTAAAATTTCTGTTGCTAAGCGAGACAATTATTAAATGAGCTTCCCCCCCATGTTATGTGTTTTCTTGCCACAATTGTTAGGTGAAGGTCGCAAAAGTGATCACATGACCCTAGGACACTGCAACTGTCATAAATATGAACCAGTTGCCAAGCATCTGAATTTTGATCACATGACCATGGGGATGCTGCAACGGTTGTAAGTGTGAAAAATGGTCAAAAGTCACTTTTTTCAATGCCGTTGTAAGTTCGCCAAATGAACCGTTATAAATCAAGGACTATCTGTATTTACGTAAAGCAATAGAAACCAAGTAATGAGAGCCTGAAAGGTAAAGGTAAAGGTTCCCCTTGCACATATGTGCTAGTCGTTCCTGACTCTAGGTGGCGATGCTCATCTCCGTTTCAAAGCCGAAGAGCCAGCGCTGTCTGAAGACATTTCCGTGGTCATGTGGCCGGTATGACTCAATGCCCAAGGCCCATGGAAAGCTGGAACAAAGGTAGTTCCTATTTTTCTACTTGCATTTTTACATGCTTTCGAACTGCTAGGTTGGCAAGAATAACGGGAGCTCACTCTGTTACGCGGCGCTAGGGATTCAAACCGTCGAAGTTCTGACCTTTCTGATCGACAAGCTCAGCATCTTAGCCACTGAGCCACCGCGTCCCTGACGATGAGATCCTTAGTCAACATATAATCAGCAATTTAACAAAGTCAGATGTTCTACATTACATTATATTTCTTCCCATCCGGGAAGAAATTTTACCAGAAGTATTATCATAAAGTAAGTACAGCAGCTTAAATCTGAGCTTTTGACATTTTATCCCAATCTGACTCAGGTCACATGGGGATTACAGCAAATACACAAACTATTCAAGGAAAAAGTCCAGCTTGATGATTTAAAGGTCAGATACTCATAGCCATTTTTTTTTAAATAAAAGGAAAGCAACTTAGTAACCAAGGATCCAAGGGAAACTACCGCTTGTTGCTATAAGCCTAGTCACATAATGTACTTGTGCATTTATCACTGCTTATAGTACAACATGGGAAAGGACTCCAAGCATTAACGAGAAGGTGACAACAGTTCCTGAGAGGGAAACAAAGAACCCAGGAGGAAGTTATTTAAATACATTTCCCAGTATTTGATGAAGAAACAAGTACAGTTGCTGACAGCTTTATTTTTCAACTCCTAGCATGGGCACAATTCAAAACTACAGGTCTTCCAGAGTAGAGAATTTATATTTGCATAAAGGATTAGCAGTTTCGTTCTTGATATGATTGTAAAGACTCTAAGCTGGGTTTGATATCTAAGCAAAATGTGAAGGACATGGTCAACTACTGAACTTTATCCCCTTGTGCAAGCAGCCAAGTGGGCAAACTGAGTGCCAAGAGCTTTCCGAAATAGAAAGAAGGAAGCCTGTGGTCATCTAGCATCCTTCCATCATTGATCTTGCTGGGTGTAG
Organism: Rhabdophis nuchalis; assembly: GCA_039707465.1. Lineage (NCBI taxonomy): Eukaryota > Metazoa > Chordata > Lepidosauria > Squamata > Natricidae > Rhabdophis > Rhabdophis nuchalis. The sequence continues at coordinate 157,038,405 of CM077646.1, read as the reverse complement.
GTACTGAGAACTGAAATTCTATAACCTCGAGGTAAGATGGGGTGGCCTATAAAACAAATATCTCAAGAACTGGTGGATTTCCACTCCAGTTCTAGAAGCAGGGCTGAGAGTAGGACTCACGTGTCTCCATGAGTGGGAATGGCATATCTATACTATTTGTGAATATAGTAAATCATCTCTACAATCATAAACACAATCCTTTGAGGTTACTTGTAAAAAAGTGGACCCTAAAATCCATGACCTTTTGTTCCTGATTCACACTTTGAGCCCCCAAAGTTCATTCACGTTCATTCATATACGACCCAACATTTGACGACAAGTAAGCCCAAAGCTGAATTGAGCATTTCTGTGCTTCCTTCATTCACTTTAAGCCAGGGATGTCCAAACTTGGGAACTTTAAGACTTGTGGACTTCAACTCCCAGAATTCCCCAGCCAGCATAGCTCCCAAGTTTGGACATCCCTGCTTTAAGCAAACCGGTTTTGTATTTTTCCCAAAGGGGAAAATCATTTGCGCCTGTCCTATTTGGCAAAGAAAGCATGAATCACCATTTGCAAATTCAGGCAGTATTACCCAGGGTCAGGAAAGAATGGGAAGTACAATTTTTTTCCACATCTATGCAAAGAACTAAAGTATAATTGGCTTTTTACTTCTACCAAACTATATTAGTCTATTAATATGTTCCTTTGAATCAATGTTGACTCCTGGTGACTGTCTGAACAAGTCCCAGCAGTTTTCCCTGCAGGCAAGTTTTTTCAGAAGTGGTTTGCTCCTGCCTTATTTCCTAGGGCTGAGAGAAAATAAATGACCCTGGCTTCGTGCCCCAGGCAGGATTAGAACTCACGCTCCTGGTTTTTAGCTCACTGCCTTAACTATTATATCCCAGAGCTGGTATTCTACCAGTTCGGACCTGTTCACCCAAACCAATAGTGGACATCGCAGGTGGCCCTGCCCACCCGCCCTGGCTCTATGGCATCCCATGTAGGCCCTTTTTTCACAAAAGCACATGCACGGAATGCTGACCGCATGTGCACACACTCCCATTTGTGAACCGGTACGGAAGGTAAGTTAATACCACACCTGATCAAGCAGGTCCTCTATACTGAACATTTAGAGTAGATTTTAAGTCAGGCTTGTAAACAGCCATTTGTCTCATTTGATTGTGACAGGCTCCAGGCAACCAGGCTGTAAAAGTTTTGAAATGAAAAGGAAGGAAGAGGTGGTGTTAAAATTTAACTACTGAGAAATGAAAGAACGTTTTAACGACACAGGTTTAGATGCATTCATTTTTTAAGGAATAGCAACTTCTGCTGAATTCTTGGCCAAACTCTGCTAACTACCCGAATGCCAGCTTCCTGAGGAAGAGCCTGGGGGGGAAAAACCCACGAAGCTGCTGGAGGAAAAGTTCATACCACATCCAGGCAGCCCTCCCAGTATTAAAAATACAAAATAGATCATAGGCACTGAATTTTAGCTGGCTCAAATAATATAGACGATATGATTGACATCTGCATTTTTATTTTGACACAAATTGCAAAGAATCGTGGCCTCCCCAGAACATTTAATTTAGTATTTCTGCAGCTGAAAAACTCATTCTACATCTTAGCTAGGAGCCAAAAATGTAGGGATGCAAGAATAAAACATTATAAGGGGGGGGGGGAAATACCTACCTACCTATCCCTCTCCCCTCTCCCTATCCTACAAATAGGATTACGTCCCACCCGTACCTACTGTATCTGCATTAAACAGAAAGGAAAAGAACAACGCTCTATATATCTAGACTAGAGAAAATTCTATCCAAAACGCGCCCCCTTGTGGCGCATAGCAAATTGTGGAAGAAAGAACGAGAGGGAGAAACCGAATATATTTTGGCAGCACCAAAAAAAAAAAAAGAATAAAGGCGAAAAAGAAACTTGGACGGTATTGACAGTCCCTGCAATTGAAACTGTTCCCCGATTCAGATCACAGCCTTTCACGTTTCGTAGTCCAAACCCGAGAAGGCTAATAGAAAAGAGGGAAGCAAAAGAAAGACAACCTGAAGTTTAACGGTATAAAACAAACATCCAAACTTTTACGTCGGGTAAAGCGACTATTATCAGTTTGGCTTGGTATGACACCCCCCACCCTTTACCGAAACCTGTTGCATTCTGCACACGAACAGCCCTCCTTGTAGGTAGATCTCCGTCGTCATGCTTGTTCGCCACCCGCTTCAATTTAGGCATCTTAGCGCAGCGCGCACATGTTTTATGATACGCATTGCTTTTCAGTCGAATGCTGTGGCTGTGGCCACTTTATCCCACGCATTGGAAGCGGCCAGCAAGCTCTCATTAAAAGGAACGCAAGTTTAAATAATAGAAACGTCCGAGCATCCTTTAGCCCAGTGGTTCGCAACCTGTGGGTCGGGACCCCTTTGGGGGTCCAACGACCCTTTCACACCGCTCGCCTAAGACCATCAGAAAACACATATTTTCGATGGTCTTAGGAACCGAGACACCAATTTTATGGTTGGGGGTCACCACAACATGAGGAACTGTATTAAAGGGTCCTGGCATTGGGAAGGTTGAGAACCTCTGCTTTAGCCAAATAAACTTGGGGAATAGAAAGAACGGGTGGGGGATGTGTGGGGGGGGGGGGAGGAGAAAGAGCGAATGCTTTCAATGTTAACTTAAGTGACGTTTTTTTAAAAAAAAACCAAATATATTCTTCCTACATTCATTGCAGCCCACATCATCAGGACCACCCAAGGTGATGTGTGCGAGAAAGGTGTTTCTTTCTTTCTTTCTTTTTTCCATAGCAAAGCTGGGTGCCCAGTGGAGATTCTGATGCAACCGTGCCCGACAACCATCCTACCTTCTTGCAGAACGAGGCTGCATTTGCAAAGGAATAAAAAAGAACTCCGTGGGAAAAGGATCGCCACTGGATCGCCGACGGTCCTCTAACGCATCCCTCCCCCCTCCTTAAGCGATCCCCTCCTCGACCCCTATTAGGGAAGGCGCACTCACCTCCTCAACTGTCAAAGGCATGCAGATCCGATACTCCTTCATGAGCATATTCCGACACATGCAAGGCAAAACCGGCAGTTCAGGAGAAAGGCGGACCGCGGGGGCACCCCGATCCTGCAAAGAAGCAAAGCCGCCGCCGGTCTACAGCGCTAACCCGGAGGTCTCCTCCTGCTTGGCAATGGGGGCCGTAGACTTTGCCGCTGCTGCTGCTGCCGCCGCCACCACCATCCAGCAGGCTAACCCAGCCCCCGGGGAGAAAGAAGGAGAAAACACCCCGCGAGGCTCGGCTGCTCCGATCTTCCAGGTTGGCAGCTCCAAACCGCGGGGTCAGGCGCTGCTGCTGCCTCTCACAACCTGCAACACCCGCCGAGAGGAGGCTGGGGAGCCAAAGGCGGCGATCATACAAAGGCATCCGCCGGGACCGCTGCAGCCAGAGGCATTTTCGGAGCCGCCGCAGCCCTCAAGACATGTTGCCCGAAGGCGAAGTCCGGGCGAAAGAGGCTTGTGGAGCGAGCAAAAGCGGAGCCCGGGAAGATCGGCCGCCGCCGAAGGAGATGCTTCCTTCCCAAGACAAAAGGCGGCTTGCTCGCCGTTTCCTTCTCCGGCGGGTAAACAAGCGCCCTCCGCCTTCTCCGGCCGGGAAGGAAAGAAGGCGGGAAGGAAGGAGCGGCGTCTGCCTGGTCCCTGGTTCGGCTGCGGGGCTGGCCTCGCCCCGGCGGAGAGAGAGAGAGAGAGAGAGCCTGCCGCTCCGGGTCGTGGCTGATCGCGCCGAGGAGGTTCTGCCGCAGCAGCAGGAGCGGCGGCGGCAAAGCTTAGGAAGGGTGTGAGAGCGTGGCTGACATCAGCAGCCCCGGCAGGAAGGAGGGCCCCATCCGGCCAATGAGGACGAGGCAGAGCCAGGCAGGCGACCCTTTGAAACAGCAGAGCCAGCCTCGGCGGGGAAAGGACGGGACAGGAAAGCCGCTTGCATGCCAGGCAGTAGCGGCAGGAGGAGGAGGAGGAGGAGGAGGAGGAGGGAATGCTTTTGGGGGGGGGGGTGCGCGAAATCAGCTCACGTTTTGTTTTTTTAAACGTCTGTGTGTCAGTGGTGAAATTCAAATTTTTTTTACTACCGGTTCTGTGGGCGTGGCTTGGTGGGCGTGGCAGAGGAAGGATACTGCGAAATCTCCATTCCCACCTCACTCTGGGGCCATCCAGAGGGGGGTATTTGCGGGTTCTCCGAACTACTCAAAATGTCCACTACCGGTTCTCCAGAAATCTGTCAGAACCGGCTGGGTTTCACCCCCAAGATGTGTGTGTGTGTGTGTGTGTGTGTGTGTGAGAGAGAGAGAGAGAGAGTAGTGGAGGGCACCTGGCAAGTAAGAAATCTCCAGGGGTCCAGGAAGTGGGAGGAGGGGAGAACCAACTAGGGTCTTTGGAAGGATGGACAAGCCATTTCGTCTGAAGTGGGATAGGGTCTCCTGCTTGAGCAGGGGGTTGGGATAGAAGGCCTCCAAGGTCCCTCTCCAGCTCTTGTTATTCTGTTCTGTTAATCAGACAGGGGGAGGAAGAGACCCCTCCAGATGTGGACTTCTGGTGAAATCTAGGCAAGTCGAGATGCCCGATTTTCATCAGCGTAGAGAAAGGAAAGGTAGCCTTGGGGTGGGGGTGGGGAGACCCTGAGACTCTTATTAGGGCCTTTTCTAGGGACTTCATTCCCTAGGAACAAGAAAAGAAAAGAAAAAAGGGGGGGCGTATGTTTGTATGTATGTGTGTGGAGGGGGGTGTAGGTGTTATGTGTATACACAGGCAGCTGAGCTTTGATTCCTGCAAAACCCCATCTGTGCTGAGTTGGAGCACATTCAGCAGGGCCCTGACTACACATTCCATCTGGTTTCCTTCCCTTGACAGATCTTATTGTGCAAAGCCCTGCGGGCTGAGCTCAGAAACACTAACGGTGTTTTTGCTGAGCATGTGATCTTAGCCGTACATCCTTCACAAGGGAACAGAAGCCGAGAATAAGGAGAACTCCATTTTAAGAGGCCAAGTCTCTTTTCTTGCTCCTTCCAAACCATCTGAGTGTATAAACACTATCTGTAATCCTTGCATGGGTAAAAGAAACAAAAAAAAAAACAACCCTTGAATTTCATCATTGTTCCTTGGGCAGAGTTCAAGCAAATGATAACTGGTGCGTACAGTATTAATTTATATCCTTCCTTTCTTTAGAGCTCTGCTTAAGTTATCTTTCGCGCCTCTTGTTTGATTGGGTTCTTCTTTTTAAAATGGGATGATTTTATCCACAGGTTATGTGGATTTGGTTTTGTGTCTGTGGAGAATACTTGATTGCAAACAGACTCCTTTGAATTTTTAGGGAGAGTAGCCATAAAACCTGTTTTAGTATAAAGAATGAAAGCTGAGACATCTAAAGGGAGAATATATTTATTGTGACTGTAAAACGGATAATAAAGGCATGAGCCAATTTTCAAGCTCTTTGGGTTTATATGCTTTAATTGTTAGAAAAAACTGTTTTATCTCTATACTTTCTGAAAATATGAATACCATAGTGGAAAACTGAGTTATTTCAGTTGTCTGTGGCTGATTGTTTTAAAATATTTTTAAAGTAATTCACATGGAATTTCTCCTGCTGGATTTTTGAATCTCTAATTCAGCATTTCTCAACCTTGGCGACTTTCAGTCCTGTGGACTTCAACTCCCAGAATCCCCCAGCCATGCTGGCTGGGGGATTCTGGGAGTTGAAGTCCACAGGACTGAAAGTCGCCAAGGTTGAGAAACACTGCTCTAATTTAACATTACCGTATTTTTCAGAGTATAAGACACACCTTTTTCCCTCAAAAAAGAGGCTGAAAGTCTGGGTGCATTTTATACACTGAATACAGCATTTTTGCCTCCTTAAACCCCGCCCCTTCACCAAAATGGCTGTGCGTAGCTTTTAGGAGGCTTTCGGAGAATTCCTTGGGGCTGGGGAGGGCAGAAATGAGAGAAAAACTGGCAGCTCAATTTTGCCACCCCTCCCCAACCCATAGGAGCACTCTACAAGCCTCCTAAGGGCTATTCATGCCCCTTTTTTTGGAAAAATAAATGGGGCCGTTTTTGTGAAAAACGGGCCAATTTTGGGAGGTTTGCAGAGCGCAAAACCTTTTTTTAAAATTTGCCTCTTCAAAACCTTGGTGCATTTTAAACTCCGGTGCGTCTTATACTCTGAAAAATACAGTATCTGAAATTACAGGTAGTCCTCAATTTACAGCAGTTTATTTAGTGACCGTTCAAAGTTAGAACACACTGAAAAAAGTGACTTATGACCGGTTTTCACACATTTATGTCTGTTGCAACATCCCCATGGTTACATGATGAAAATTCAGAGGCTTGGCAATTGATTTATATTTATGATAGTTGCATTGTCCCGGGGTCATGTGATAAACCTTTTGCAACCTTCTGACCAGCAAAGTCAAATGGGAAAGGCAGATTCACTTAACAACCGTGTTAGTGACCTAACAGCTGCAGTGATTTACTTAACAACTGTGGCAAGAAAGATCATAAAATGGGGCAAAACTCACTTAACAACCATCTCACTTAGCAACAGAAAGTTTGGGCTCAATTGTGATCGCAAATCAAGGGCTACCTGTAGTCTACAATCCACAACTTACCTGGAAGTGAAAGCCACAACATTTGACACAACAGCATAAATGTTTGTGGACTGTAGACCACCTCAGCAGATGTGTGGTGCTATCCTTGTTACATGTTATATGTACATCTGACCAGAAAAGAGAATTGTCAACAGTAAGATCAGCAAAATGATTGGCACAAAGTATAGTGACTGTGACAATATTAATAGAATCTGTTCACAAAAACATAAGAAAGGTGATAATACAAGATATCCTGGCATTGGTAAGTTAATTGAATTCAGTAGGAATCCACAGAGAATAGTGCTACTATAGTCTTGGGCGAACTAAGAATATTTTAGCACGTAGACTCACAACAAATGACAAATGTTACTACTGTATAGTTTTGACACCTTGCAGCATTCCAGTGGAACAGATGCTTCATGCATGAATCAGAGCGTCACCAAAATTTCCTAATTCTGCTTTTCTTAAGGACTCATACACCATAATCTAAATATTAAGATATGCATAGTGCACTATTTTTAAGTTTTCGTACAAAAGTAGCATTTTTTTTTAACTCACACAAACCTAGACTTTGGATCAAGTTATGGATTAGGCAGGGCGTCTTAATGACATCTGTTGTAAACAATTTACCTCCTCTTGGGCTCTTAATATTGCAAGGACTGTGAAAGGAAAGTTAACCGTTCCTGAACTTCCAAGTATAAAGCATCTGCAAAATGAGATACAGGTAGTCCTCGACTTACAACCGTTAATTTAGTGACTGTTCAAAGTTACAAGGGCATTGGAAAAAAAGAGTTTTAGGATTGTTTTTCACACTTATGACTGTCACAGCATCCTCAGGGTCACATGATTAAAATTCAGACGCTTGGCAACTGACTCATATTTATGAAGATAGCAGTGTGCTAGATCATGTGATTACCTTTCACAACCCTATGACAAGCAAAGTCAAGGGGGAAATCAGATTCACTTAACAACCGTGTTCCTAACTTAAGAAATGCAGTGATTTGTTTAACAGCTGTAGCAAGGAAGGTTGTAAATTGGGGAAAAACTGATTTAACATGTCTCGCTGAGCAATAGAATTTTTGGGCTCAATTATGGTTGTAAGTTGAGGACTACCTATAGTTACAGCCACATGTTTACTCACCCTCTGTTTTTTCCTGTCTCCAAGATTATGGAGGGAAGGTACAACAGAAATCCAAGAAACATGTCTAGTCCCCTTACCCATTCATCATATGATTTAGCCTCCAGACCCCTCATCTTTGTTGTTGCTCTTCTCTGCACTCTAGGACAGCAATGGCGAACCTATGGCACAAGTGGCACGCAGAACCATTTCTTAGGGCATGTGAGGCATTGCCCTGTCAGCTCCAGCACGCATGTGTGTGTTGGCCAGCTGATTTAGGCCTTCTTTTGAGGCCATTTTTCACCCTCTGGAGGTGGAGAGGGGAGGCTGTTTTCACCCTCCCCAGGCTCCTAGAAAGCCTCTGGACCCTGGGAAGGGATAAAAAAGTGTGCCAAAAGCAGGGGGTCATGCACATTGCATTATGGGTGTGGCACACCCAGGCACGACCCCCCTGCCCTCTCCCGCTTTTGGCATCCGAGTCAAAAAAGGTTAGCCATCACTGCTCTAGGACCTCGGCATCTTTTTTGTATCATGGTGGTCACTATGAAAATGCCTGGAATTCTCTTCCAAAATTCCATCTCAAGACCAAATGGAGCAGTCTTTCATTTGCCAGTTCTCCTATGGCTAGTACCATATGGGTAACAAAGCCTAGGCTAGATAGGATATAGGGGTGAAATCCAGCAAGTTCTGACAGGTTCTGGAGAACCAGGAGCGGAAATTTTAAGTAGTTCAGAGAACCGGCAAATGCCACTTCTGGTTGGCCCCACCCCCATCTATTCTCTGCATCCCGAGTCCCAGCTGATCGGGAGGAAATGGGGATTTTGCAGTAACCTTCCCCTGCTATGCCCACCAAGCCACGCCCACAGAACCGATAGTAAAAAAAAATTGAATTTCACCACTGATGTAATATGCAAATATGTTCCAAAATTATCAACTAGCCGCTACATTGCCCTGAATAAACATCTGTAGGAATGAGTCGTGATGTGCAGTTCTTTGGATTTGGATTAAGGAGTTGCAGCTAAATTTGCACTTCAGGTGATAAAAATCCAAAACTTTTTGTCCTTGAATCCCAAACATTGCACAGCCCTGGCAATGACTATGTCATCACTTTATTGAACTAGACCTGAAGGCAAGCTGAGATCTTTTTATAAAGATCACCGTTCCTAATTGGATGACTTACGTGGAGTCTATGGAGATTGCAAAAGAGTGAAAAAACATTTTCCAATGCTGTTTTTATTGTTACCCAATATTCTGATTTTTTTTCCGCACTGGAGACAGGAAGGGCATCCGGCTATTAAACACTTTGCTAGCTCCAGTCAGTTGCATTATCTTCAGCTCAAAAATAGCAGGGTGGTAATATTTAGAAACTTGTATCTATATTTCTAACCAAGGTGGGAAGTTAGCTTGCAAAACTTTTATTGGTTTTTAATGAAATGGTGATCTAACGGGAAATGGGTGAGGTTGTTATATCCTGCTCTTATATGTCCACTGATCTTTTCTATTTATAGAGAACTTCTAAGTTTCATTTTGATGCATTTGTACTTTCTACTGCAAAAAAGAGGATTATTCTGAAATTACAATAATTATTACTGGCTGATTGAACTCCATTTTATAGAGCTGTATTGGAAGGAAAGAAAGCTCTTCAGAGTGAGTAGAGTAGAGTAGAGTAGAGTAGAGTAGAGTAGAGTAGAGTAGAGTAGAGTAGAGTAGAGTAGAGTAGAATTCTTTATTCACTAAGTGTGATTGGACACACAAGGAATTTGTCTTTGGTGCATATGCTCTCAGCGTGCATAAAGAAAAATAAAATAAAATACCTTCATCAAGAATCATAAGATAAAGCACTCAGTGATAGTCATAGATTATAAACAAGCAATCAAATCATACTAGGAAACAAATAAAACAATATAAATTGTAAAGATACAAGCAACATGGTTATAGTCATAAGTGGGAAGAGATAGGTACTAACTCTAAGGAGTTATGGAAGAAAAACAATATTGTCATATGGAGGTTTAGGAAATTATTTCTGATTGCAACATTTGCCATAGAATTTATGTATAACTAATTCTCAAATTATTATTGAATAATAAAGGCTGACATGTGGAAGCACTGCAATGAAGTAACCATCTTCTACTGGAATGATAGTTCTACGCTAGAATATTGAAAACACATTCAAGAAATGTCCTATAATAAATAATGAAATAATGTAATAAAAACATGAACAGAATTCTGGCAAGGAAAAGCCTTACATGGTCAATTTCTACAAAATATCAAAGGGAAAGTGGATAAAGATAAAACCCAGCAATGACTTACAACTGTAATATTTAAAAAAAGAAACTAATGGTTTGATTTTGGCTTCTCAGAAGCAAGCTGTTTCAACTATTACAATCAAGGCGAACATTGAAAAAAAATCATCAAATTCAAAGTGCAGATTGTGCAAAGAGATAGAAAAAGCTGTAGGTCATACATCCAGCTCTTGCAACATTGCACACGCTGATAGTAAAATAATCAGCTGGGTTGTCAAGGAGAGTGGTAGGTGTACATATGGTGGCAAATGGGCTGTAGGACTCAGGACTGTTGGTTGACCAGATAGGGCCAAAAATTGCAGGACTACTGAAAGAAAAGAAGTTTACTTTGTTGCAGATATAGAAAGATTGAAAACAAAGAAATAATAAACTGTTATTACAAATTAAGTCCAATAAGAAGAGGATATCTGAAAAGAATATATTAGTTCTGGAAAGAACCATATCCAGAATAAAAAAAACAACAGAACACAATGTTGATTTATAATATGAAATAAACTATTCACAGAAACAGAATTAGAAAAACTGGAAAGGTCTATTCAGGGCAAAGAAATCAAAGCTTTTTCAGAAGTAACTGAGACTATAAAGGCAAACCAGGGGGAGGAAATCAGTATAACTACTGAATCATTTTCATTCCCAAACCAAGCACCCTCTCCTCTGCCTTCTTCATAGAAGAACATAGCCCTAATTGAAAAAGAAGAATTGAAACAAAGAATAACAACATCTAGAGCAGCACAAAAACAACAGAATAAGATCTTCTGCATTGAAGCTCTTTACAAAGAAACAGCACAAGTATCAAAATATGTCAATACTGTAATACCAACTATAAGCACTAGCTCACTGCAAGAAACAAACCAACTAATGGAGAGTACAGCTACAGCTGTAACCAAATATCTGGGATGCAAAATCAACACGCATGAAAGAAAGTCAAACAATGCACCGCAAAGTGGAAGACCAGCTTGGAAAATAAAATCAACATTCTAAGATCAGACGCAAACTAGAACAGATGAAAGAAAAGAAGCTGAAGAGTAGGAAGACTGAAGAATATCTGACCAAGAAATAACACCTAGAATCAAAGAAGATTAAGGAAGCACTTGAAATAATAAAGAAGCAAATAATAATTAGCAAGCAGATCAGTAGATACAAAGCTCTAATTGCACACAATAGGCAAAATCTCCAATTTCAGTCAAATAAAAAAATATGTTCCTACCAAATTCATCAATGGAGGGACTGTGTTAAATTAGCCAATACCTAACAAAGACGATACAATGCAATTCTTGGTGCAGCTATGGAACAACTCCCAAAAATACAACAAGAATGCAGCTTGGATTTATTTATTTATTTAGCATATGGTATACAGCTTGAATAATGAAGGTGGATGAGAATAAAAAGAAACTGAAATGAAAGAATTTGTATAGCAGCAGAAAGGGTGGAGAAAATGGCAAGGAAGACCAAGTATTAGTCATCACCAGGTGAAGACAAACTGTATGGTTTTCAATTGAAACATTCACCCCCATTTGTTACTAAGTAGTGTTCTGACTGAGGCTTCCCCAGAGCATGAAACAAACTCCTTGTCCTGACAAAACACCCTTGTATTAATTTACTGTGAATTCTGCTCATTCACATCCAGCAAAGTCTTTCAAGGGAGGATTTATAGTCACAGACCTTATCTGGCTTGGAGAGCTGACAGGCCGATATCTGCAAAAACTTGGCGAGGCGTCTCAGAGAGTCACGAACCAATTAAGCAAACTAATTGTCTCCTGCAAACTCCCCTCCCCTTTCACGCCTCTTTTATTTCCTCTGGGAGGGCCATTCATCATCCATCTGTGGCCTTACTCCCAAGTCAACCCCTGTTCTTTAGCTGTTCCCTTTATCTGGCAACTGCACATGTGCACACTGGGAACAGGCTCCAGCTGTTCATCTGCCTCACTGATGTCTGACTCTGAAGGCAGCTGATAACTGGCATACGGCACTGACCCCTCTCTGCCTCTCTTCCAAGACTCCAGGACTGGCCCATGTTCCTCCCCAACCTCCTCACTATCCAAATCTGCTACCATCTCCACTGGCCACTGGCAGGCCACAGCAAGTAGTTAATAACTCACTGCAAAGAGGCAAAATTGAAGAATGACTAACATCTGGCAAAACCTACCTGATAATGAAAGATCAAACAGAAGGGACAGAACCCAGACAACAAGTCTTACTTACCAACAATTTAAGCTTGCGTGGTAGCTGAGGCAATGCAACAGTATGCTCTTTTCCACTTGAACAGAAAGGAAACTGCCCAAACAACAGAGGAACAACAATACTGAACAAGTCAGATCATGGCTATCAAACATCAAAAACATCTACCCAGTCATCCCACCTCCTTTACATGGATGGTCTGAAGCTGTATGGAAAAACACCATCTGAAATAGAGTCGTGTTCAATCTTCACAGCTAAGATACTGCAATGGAATTTGGACTGGACAAATGTACCAGCCTCACCATCAATGGAAAAAGTAATGAAAATGGAAGAAATCAAGATGCCTATGGAAGCAATTTCAAGAGTCTGGAGGAAGACGCTACAAATATCTTCTTCTTGTGCCCTATCCAGCATTAGATGTTGGCGATCATGTTGGCGATCCTATTTTTATCAACAGCCTCACGAAAAAGTGTTGTTGAATGTTGTCCAAACCAGTCCCTTCGATTTTGAAGCCACAATGTTCTTCTGCCTGGGTCTCGTTTGCCTTCACTCTTTCCTTGGAGGATTAAGTCAAGTGTGCTGTATTTTTCCAGGTGTCGCATCATATGTCTGAAATATTCTAACTTTTGCTTTTTTTATGGTTTTGATGATTTCCCTTTGCTTTCCCAAGTGGCTGGGAAATATCTGGGCATCCTTTAAGTGGACAACATCAAGCACACTGAAGTCACAATAATTAGAAATGAATACATCATGTCAGTGAAGATCTTAAAGGCACTGTGGGTGCAATCCCAAAATACCTGGGGCAGCATTTGAATACCATCAGCATTGACAAAATCACCCATCCATCAATTGCAAAGGCAGCTTTAGTTGGAGAAGCTTAACATGCTGCAATGATACCTTTTAGCGCCATCAAACCACATTTGTCTATCCCAGGTTCTTGCAATTCGATAGGTGAATAAAAATACCAAATCCAGTTTAAACATCTGGCTGTGCGACCAGCCATAATAATGTTACGATTCTATTATTTCCTGCATATATACTATATATAGCAGTGGCGGGTTCCTAACCAGTTTACTACTGGTTTGCTGAGCGTGCGCTTTGCTTTGCTGCGTGCGTGCATGTGCGCAATTGAATGAATATTACTAAGAAAAAAAGCAAAACAGCTGAGGAGCAGCAATTCAAGCTGCCCCCCCCCCCCCGATCAGCTGGGCTTCTGAAGCTGGAATAAAGGTAAGTATAAGCCAGGGACAGGCGGGTTCACTTTAAAAAAAAGAAAAGAAAACGGGTTCGCTCTCTGTTTGAAGGCAGTACTATGGGTTCGGGAGAACCAGTACGAACCAGTAGGAACCCACCTCTGATACTTAGTTATTAACATTTTAAAAATAAATTTATTTTTATCTATTGCAACATTTTGACTGCCCTGTTCTCAGATCTCCTATTGTGTGAAACGTATTATTTATTCAAGCATAATTATATAACCAAACATAATATTTGATTATATAATTTATTTTTATTTGATTTGATTTGATTTTTTATACCGCACCTATCTCCCCGAAGGGACTCAGGGCGGTGCACAGGAAATTAAAAGGGGAAATACAAACATATAAATACAACGGACATATAATAAATAAGACTAACAACAATAAAATCTAATTAAATTTAAAGTGCCCTGTGCTAAAAATTAAAATCCATTAAGACAATTTGAAACTCAGTCTGTGAAAGTGGTCTCGGGGGTTAATATCAAATATTGTCCTCTAACAATATTTGCCCTAAACTTTGAAGATACCTAAAAAAGAATTTTTAAAAAGTAAGAAGGATGAGTTCCTGGACCTTTCTTTAAAAACATATTTAACCAAAGGGGAAATGGATGCAAGCAGAAACAAAATATATGATTATTTCAGTGGAATCTATTGCATATTATATGTACTGTGGTTTCCTCTGCATAGGCCTGGGGTTTTCAAGATGTATCTATGATGTCTGCAGAAACCTTTGTCCTCTTCCTCCCCATTTTCTATGTGCAGCTTAATAGATGTTTTAATACCTCCCTAGCATGAAGACATCAGTGCTTTCTATTACTGCTCTGCTGTATAAGTGGAAAAGAAATGTTCTTTCTCAAAATAGCTGACCAGCTGTTGTTCCAGAGGAGAACAAGGTACATTGTTTTGACAAGGTGATAGGAGAGGAATGACGCCAACAAGTCCAGGACTGGTTAGGAAACATATGTCAAGGGAAAAGGTATGGTTGGACTCCCTTAGCTCACTTGAGCTAAGTTCTCACAATAAACCAATGCAAAATGTGAGTTTGTCATTTATCATTTATGAAGGCAGCCCATTTGATTGTAAATCACGTGTACTACTAAACTTTATTAAAAAGTTGATTATGGACTTGCAAATACTCAACCATGAATATTTGGTCTGGTGGCAATTCAGTTTAGAAAGCAGGAGGTCGTGCGTTCAACTCCCACCTTAGCCATGAAAGCCGACTGGTTGACTTTGAGCCAATCACTCTTTCTCAGCCCAACCCATTTCGCAGGGTTGTTTTGGGGGATAAAGGAGAAGGAAGGAGTATTAGATATGTTGCCTTCAGTTATTTATAAAAAATAATAAAGATGGCAAGACAAACAAACAAACAAACAAATACTAAGCCAGCTCTCAATTGTCTGTCCAAGTCTACTGGAATGGCTAGCTATGAAACATTTTAAGTAATAAATGAACACAATGGTCATGTTCTCATGCACGCTTGAGCCCAAAGTTAAAATCAGATTGGCTAAAGAACTGGTCAGGTAGAGTAACATCCAGATCAAAAGGAATTTGTGAGAAATATTATTCTAGTAAGGATTCAGTGGACTCAACATTACTCTTTGTCAGCTCAGAACAAGGTGGGAACGACTTGCCTTCAGAAGTTGTGGATGCTTCAACACTGGAGATTTTTAGGAAGAGATTGGATCAGTGGTGGGATACGACTGGTACGCCCTGGTACGGGCATACCAGTGCCAGCTGGGAGCACCAGGTACCGTTCTAGTACGGTGCTCCGGAGGGCCCACCCGCCCGCGCTCCTTACGTGTATTTGAGCTGTTCGGGGTTTATGTGCATGCGTACGGCACCTGTGTGACGCTCCGCCGAGTAGCTGAAGCATCACAGGCGGTAAGTACACATGTGCGTGCTGCACGTGCTCATGTGGTGGCCACCCAGCTCTGTTGCACCGGGATCCGGAACCCACCACTGGATTGGACATCCCTTTATCTCAAATAGTATAGGGCAGTGATGGTGAACCTTTTTGTCATTGAGTGGTGAAAGCACATGCACGCAGCCATAGTGCAATGCATGCATGACACACCTGGGCGCCCAGGCCCCCACGCATGCATGTGTGCCCCTGCATGTGCTCCACACATGCACACACAACGCCCGCATGCACGTGTGACTCCTACATGCGCCCCCAACACATATACACATGACCCACCAGCATGCACCCCACACACCATGCATGCAAAACCCAAAATCCAGCTGGCTTGCGGGAGGCACACATGTATGTGCAATGGAGCTGAGCTGGGCAATGGCTCGCATGCCCACAAAGAGGGCTCTGCGTGCCACCTGTGGCACACATGCAATAGGTTCGCTATCATGCGTATAGGGTCTCTTGCTTGAGCAGGGCCTGGCTGGACTAGAAGATCTTCCAACTCTGTTATTCCGTTAAGGAAAAGAATTCTACATCTTGGGATTATAAAAGATCTTCCCCATTTCTGCTTTTACTGAGGTGAGGGCAATTATGAGCCAGTTGCTAAGCAACTGAATTTTGATCATGTGCCCACGGGGGGATGCTGCAATAGCCGTAAGTGTGAATAATGGTCATAAATCACTTTTTCAGTGCCCTTGTAACTTCCAACAGTCACTAAACAAATGGTTGTAAGTCAAGGACTGCATGTACAGGTAGTCCTTGAGTTACAACCACAATATTTTTGCCACTGTTGTTCAGTGAATCATTGCAGCTGGTAAGTTAGTAACACGGTTGTTAAGTGAATCTGGCTTCCCCTTTGACTTTGCTTGTTTACATTACCCCGGGACACTGCAATCATCATAAATATGAACCAGTTACGAAGCATTCAAATGTTCATCACGTGACCACAGAGATGCTGCAATGGTCACACTGTAGTTGTGAAAAGCAGTCTTAAGTCCCATTTTCCAGTGCCGTTGTAACTTTGAGGACAGTCACGAAATGAACTGTTGTAGTCTTTGACTAGCTGTATTCACATGTGGAAGGGGATGTGGTGGCTCAGGAGCTAAGACGCTGAGCTAGTTGATCAAAAGGTTGGCAGTTCAGGGGTTCGAATCCCTAGCACCACGTAACAGAGTGAGCTCCCGTTACTTGTCCCAGCTTCTGCCAACCTAGCAGTTTGAAAGCACATAAAAATGCAAAAAATGCAAGTAGAAAAATAGAGACCACTTTGGTGGGAAGGTCACAGCGTTCTGTGCGCCTTCGGTGTTGAGTCATGCCAGCCACGTGACCACGGAGACATCTTAGGACAGCACTGGCTCTTTGGCTTTGAAACGGAGATGAGCAGCCACCCCCTAGAGCCGGAAATGATTAGCAAGCATGTGTGGGGAAACCTTTCCATTTACCTATTCACATGTGGAGTCAAGGCATGAATATTTGCTTTGGAATACTGCATGTACAGTCTCCAGTTTGGTTTCTTGAACTGTATCTTGATTTAAATGTCTAATTCCCAAGTCAATGTAGCTGAATGAGGCACAAGCCTGGCTGAAATCTCTCTGACATTCAATATAGCACAGCTAGGTAAGAATCTTTACTGGAAACTAGATTGAAGCCACGGTGAACATAGTAGTAGATTGCTCTCTGTCAAGGTAAAGGTAAATATACACTCTCTTATAGACCATTTGCTGCTTCTTTCTGCTTCCCCATCTCAAAGAACTCTTTGCCTTACGCTTTATGGCTTTGAGACTCGTTTGGTTGTTGATATTCTCTGCCTTGAGAAACCCTGGTGGATGATTTATTTTTCACATCTCATGATCTTACTCTGGGTAAATTGTGCCTGCCACTGCAAGTAAGGATGTTGCCTTCTGAAGATAGATAGATTAACAGAATTGGAAGGGACCTTATAGGTCATCTAGTCCAATCCCCTGCCCAAGCATCTGCCTCTACCTAGGATTGAATTCACAACAGAGGACACCAAAAAAAGGAGTTCCAGTTCTAGACTCTTGATGAGGGAAAAGAGTCCCACAGATCTCTGGAATTGATGGACCAGATTTATAAGGGAGGCTTTTAAGAGATTGGGGCAGCGGCGGGCTGCTGGGGGTTTTCACAGGATCAGGTGATCCTCTAGCGAAGATTCTGCTTGGTTTGGCGAACCCTCAAATCCCACTCCTGGCTGGCCCTGCCCACCTCACCCCACCCCTCTCACCTAACCCCTCCAAGGGGTCTACATGCGGCTTGTTCATCATGCTAGGTAAGTGCAGGGCCTGCACAGAGGCTCAGGGAGGGGGGAAAACGGGCCTACTGGAGGTTCCAGAAGTCCAGAAACGGGCTTGTTTCCAGCCTCTGGAGGGCCTCCAGAGCCCAGGGGAAGCAGTTTTCGCCTTCCCAGAGGCTCGAGGAAAGCCTGGGGTGGGTGACCCCCACTCCCCATCATGGTGCAGGAGGCTGACTAGGCCACACCCACCTGCAATGGGGCAGTGAACCTGTTGCTTCAATTTTTGAAGGCCATCCCTGGGCAGCGGGATGGCTCAGCAGTTAAGATACTGGGCTTGTCAGCTGAAAAGCTGACAGCCCAGGTTCGAGACCCAAGCATCATGCGGGTGAGGTCCCGTCCTTGCCCCAGCTCCTGCCAATCTAGCAGTTTGAAAGCATGTAAATGTAAGTAGATAAATAGGTACCACTTCAGTGGGAGGGTAGCAATGCTCCATGACATCATGCTGGCCACAGACCCATGGAAATGTCTTCTGACAGCGCTGACTCCATGGTGTTGAAACAGAGATGACCTTTGTCTCCTAGAGTCAGTGACAACAAGCAGAGTAACATTTGTAGGGGCTTGTCAGGCATGCCTTCTTCAATATCCAAGAAAGAAAAACCTCAACTCCATTTGAATAGAGATAATGTACTTTTACTAGATATGAATTGAAAGCAGAGAAAAGGAAAGCAAGATCTGAGCTAAAAAGGGGCAAACATGTACATATCAAATGTTTACCCAGCACCCTCCCCCCAATTCCCCAACCCAATGTCCCATCTGCAACGCCCTAAGGTGTCATGTGGGGTCCATCTTCAAAAAGCCTCATTAAGTTGGTATGCGAGACGGTTGGCCTTGACCAAGTCCAAACACAGGCCACCAGCATGCACAGAAGATGGTGAGAACAAAACTCCCTTCTTCATACTCCTCCAGCACCAGTATTTCCCCCTCCCAAATATCTCAAGCCCCCTTCCTCCCCGTTTCTATGCAACCGATAGCAAGCAAGGAAAGTAGAGGCTGACAGTGCCTTTTTTTCAAACAGATTGTGTCACATTCCTTACTCTGATACCCACTTTTTAAAGTCCATGTTCAGAATCCACCTTTTTTGCTCTCTCCTCTGTTTCCCAGGCAGCCACCCTTCCTATTTTCACTCTTTCTTGTAATTTTGCTTCTTGGACATTTCAAAAAGATTGCCCGAATCTCTGGGTTGGGGAAAGAAGAGGGCATAAATTACTTTAAAGGTGTGTGTGTGTGTGGGGGGGGTACATTTATTTTAACAGTGTTGGGGAAGTATAGAATTTTTGTGTGTAGAATGACTAATCGTAGGATGGGGATTTTAGGATGATTTTTCACCCCTTCATTAAAATTCATGTCTAAGAATGGTACAAGATTTTTCCCCCCTGACAGTTTAGGAACACAGTATTTTTAAGGGGAACATCTTTGTGATACTTTTATTAAACAATTTCGGTTTCGATTCCAAACCAGATACACAATATTTATTTTCTGGCTCAGAGACTTCACAAACTTGTTGGGACCTAGCAAATACATATTTGCTCTCAGCAAAACATCTCAAGGCTGTGTTATTTGCCATCGTCCCTGACCCTGAATGGAGGGAATGTCTGGGAAAGTCCAGGTTACCAAATTAGGCCAATCATAATATGTTGTTTTTTGTTCAAGGTATTGGTGGAAGACCCTGCCTTATGTTTTAAAAGCTTGTATGCATCTTGAGTAAGTTTTAAATTTTTGTATTCACTGTGGCTTCATTTTTAAATGGGTTGGTTTCTTTTTTTTTAAAGGAAAAATAATGTATTATTGCTTTAACAAAATCTGGTTTATTACTTTTGGAAAAAACAACCCCAAATTCTTTTATCCACAGTTGCATGGAGAGGTTATTATGGAGAGAAACATAATTTCTGCCTGATCCTATATAGCAATTAATAGCCGTAGGCCCAGTTATCATTCCAGAGATCAGCTCCTAACCTTCCTGTGACTTCTCCAGACAAGTTATACAGGTTTATGTGACAATGAATTAACAGTTTCAAGCCAAATAGTTTTGTTATCAGGCTTGACCTTGGAGTTTTGTAAGAAAATCAGGAGTTAGTTTAATATAAAAAAGATGACAAAAATAGAGCCTAATATTAAAAAAGATTTCTGAAGGGAGGCAACACCTCCCCCCCAAAAGAATAATGGAAAATGTCAATGTTTTTCGAAGTGAAGGAATTCAGCAGTGAAACCGAAGTGAAACGGTGAAACTGAAAAACTTTTTCTTAATTGTCTTGGATAGCATCCATGTAATATGTAACTGAGTTTCTTTAACTTGCTTAATCTTCTTGTTTACCTGGGAAGAAAGTTAAAATAATGATGGCAGTGAGAAATTATTATTCTTCCTCCTTGAAAGGAAAGTGTAAGAATGAATCATTTAATGTGTTTAGTAGCTAAAAAAACCCTCCCCAATTTAACTGAAAGCTGGAAAAATAGATCTTTGAAGTTTGTCTCCAAATGTTAGTAACCTGATGGTAATACAGATAGTCCTCAAATTACAACAGCTGATTTAGTGACCATTTGAAGTTACAACGGCACTGAAAAAAAATGACTTTTGACCATTTTTCACACTTACAACTGTTGCAGCATCCCCAAAATTCAGACGCCTGGCAGTTGACTCATCTTTATGACAGCTGCAGTGTTCTGGGGTCATGTGATCACCTTTTGCGACCTTCTAACAACAAAGCCAGATTCATTTAACAACTGTGTCACTAACTTAATAACTGCAGTGATTCACTTAACAGCTGCTGCAAGAAAAGTCATGAAATGGGGCAAAACAAATATCTCACTCAGCAACAGAAATTTGGGGCTCAATTATGGTCATAAGTCAAGGACTACCTATATAAAGAAAGCTCTTAGGGTGCTTCCTGCCTCCATCCATTCCTAGAGCGATGTATTAGGGTGTGTTTTATACAGAGACCAATGATGTATTTTTATACAGCATTTGGTCAATTTTCTCAGTCTTGCATATAGCCTGATTTTTGCTGGAACCCAGGTATTAGCTAGATCCCAGCTGAAAATAATTGGGTCAAACTTACCTTGAGAATTAGGGAAAAGAGTGCATTTGAGCACAGGCATTTATTTACAGAACCAGAACTGAACTCATCGATTCTTCCACTTCATAATTTCAGGACAAAGTGACTGTACTCTGACATCTCTTGCTTTCATGAGAATAGGTAAGATGATTCATGACATAAATCTCAATGAAATGGAGCTTCTCTCCCACTTGGGTTTTCCTTCCTTCCTTCCCAACTCTTTTCTGGCTATCAGAACGGAGTGACGGTCAAACAGCTTACCTCCACCACTTTTGAAAACTGTAGTCACATACATCTCCAAGATACCAAGTTGGGGAGATGCAGGTCAGTGGTGGGATTCAATTTTTTGTACTACTGGTTCTGTGGGCGTGGCTTGATGGGCATGGCATGGCTTGATGGGTGTGGCAGAGGAAGGATACTGTAAAATCTCCATTCCCTCCCCATTCCAGGAGGTTACTGCAAAATTCCCATTTCCTCCTGATCTGCTGGGACTCAGAGGAAGAAAATAGATGAGGGCGGGGCCATTCAGAGGTGGTATTTACCGGTTCTCCGAACTACTCAAAATTTCCACTACCGATTATCCAGAACTGGTCATAACCTGCTGAATACCACCTCTGATGTACGTTTACAACTTCCCATTTAACACATTCCTTTCTTCGGGGTCTTTGGTGCTCCCTAAGCTTGCTCTGTTTTCCTGCAGATATCTCCTTACCCAACTAGGTTACAGCATCAGTAAACAACAGTCCAATCAAAGAACTAGCAACTCAGACATACAAGCAAATCACAGCCTAATCAAGGAACCAAACCACTAAGACCACTCCCACCAAAACTGACAGGGCAAGCCCCTTGTAGATAAAGAGAGAAAATCCCGCTATCTTCTAGCACTGATGATGATACCTAGTTTGGTAACGAAATGTGTGCAAGAAAACAATCAAGCTCAGAGAGCGCCAAGTTCAGCCCTGAGCTACCCTGTTTCCCGGAAAATAAGACCTCCCTGATAATAAGCCCAATTAGGCTTTTGAATGTAGGCACTAAAATAAGCCCTCCTGTAAAAATAAGCAGTCCCCTGAAAATATTGCAACACAGCGGCAGCCATGAGGTGACCACACTCACCGTCTCCTACACCTCAAAAATAATAAGACCAGAGGTGGATTGCTCCCGGTTCAGCCTGGTTCAAGCGAACCGGTAGTGGCGGTAGTGGGAGGCTCTGCCCATCCACCCGGATGCTTCTTCACATGCGCAGAAGCGTCATGCATGAGCAGAAATGAACCAGTAGTGCCAGGATTTGCAACCCACCTCTGAATAAGACCTCCGCAGAAATAAGGCCAAGTGCTTATTTGGGAGGGGGGGGGGGTTCAAAAGAAAATAACACCCTGTCTTATTTTCAGGGAAACAAGGCACATATATTCTCTTCTATTGGCAGATCCCTCAACAACCCTTCTTGCTTCCCATCTCTTTCTTGAGGATTAACCCCCAAGGCTTAATACAGAGCTTCCATATCTGAGCTGCAAAAATCCAGATGCACACCAGAGGACAGAAACGTAACACAGACACACACACACAGACACACAGACACAGACACACACACATGCTTTGATCAGCTCAAAAACGTAACATATATATATGTTTGTGTGTGTGTGTTACGTTTTTGTGCTGATAAATAAATAAAGGAAGACTACTATAAATCTATTTCAAGCTACTTAGCTCTCATCAGCTAGCCATACCCTTACTGGGATTTGAACCTGGGAAGTATTATACAGGCAGTTGCAATTGCCCATATATGTATATGTGTGTGTGTGTGTGTGTGTGTTAGGTTTTTTGAGCTATATATATATTTGTGTCACAACACCCTGGTAAGCCCCAATTAAGGGAGGAAGCATACTGCTTTCCTTTTCTGCCTTTCGGCTCATCGCAAGAGACCATCTAGACAGAAAGCTATGAGTTTCATTATGTCTTTTTTTTTTACATGTGTGTTAGGTTTTTGAGCTGATAAATAAATAAATAAGGGAGACTAGGATAGATCTATTTCGAGCTATTTAGCTCTCATCAGCTAGCCATGCCCTTACTGGGATTCGAACCAGGGAAGTATTACATGAGAGGCAGTTATAATTGCCACCAGACCACTGGTTCTATTCTGATCAGCTGAGACAGGAGGATAAATATATGCTTGTGTCACAACACCCTGTTAAGCCCCAATTAAGGGAGGAAGCATACTGCTTTCCTTTTCTGCCTTTCGGCTCATCACCAGAGACCATCTAGACAGAAAGCTATTAGTTTTTGTTGTGTCTTTTTTTTTTTACATGTGTGTTAGGTTTTGAGCTGATAAATAAATAAATAAGGGAGACTAGGATAGATCTATTTCGAGCTATTTGGCTCTCATCAGCTAGCCATACCCTTACTGGGATTTGAACCTGGGTCGTTTTACATGAGAGGCAGTTGTAATTGCCACCAGAACACTGGTTCTATCCTGATCAGCTGAGACAGGGGGAATACGTATATGATTAAGTATAAGTATAAGTATATACAAGCATATGTCTCAGCTGATCAGGATAGAACCAGTCATCTGGTGGCAATTACAACTGCCTCACGTGTAATACTTCCCTGGTTCGAATCCCAGTAAGGGTATGGCTAGCTGATTTAGATTTAAATTAAATTTTTAGACCGCCCTTCACCCTTGCGGGACTCAGGGCGGTGTACAGGCAATAATAAGAACAATAAGATAGAGCATAAAATCCAATTAAAATCCAATTAAAAATATATTAAATGGATTGGCCTGATCTAATCCAGTTAAAAAACCCTTACTAAATAGCTCGAAAATAAATAGCTCCCAGTCTCCCTTGTTTATTTATTTATCAGCTCATAACCTAACACAGTGTTTCCTCAACCTTGGCGAGTTTAAGACGAGTGGACTTCAACTCCCAGAATTCCCCAGCCAGCTATGCTGGCTGGGGAATTCTGGGAGTTGAAGTCCACTCGTCTTAAACTCGCCAAGGTTGAGAAACACTGACCTAACACACATGTAAAAAAAAAGACACAACAAAACTAATAACTTTCTGTCTAGATCAGTGATGGCTAACCTTTTTTGGCTCGAGTGCCAAAAGCGGGGGGAGTGCAGGGGGGTCATGCGTGGGCGTGCCACACCCATAACGCTATGTGTGCGATCCCCTGCTTTTGGTGCGCTTTTTTCGCCCTCCCCAGGCTCCAGAGGCTTTCTAGGAGCCTGGGGAGGGTGAAAACAGCCTCCCCCACCACCTCCAGAGGCTTCGGGAGCTTCCCTGAAGCCTCCAGAGGGCGAAAAAGGGCCTCAAAAGAAGGCCTAAATCAGCTGGCCAGCGCACACAAGCACGCTGGAGCTGACAGGGCAACGTCTCACGTGCCCTAAGAAATGGTTCCGTGTGCCACCTGTGGCACCCGTGCCGTAGGTTCACCATCACTGGTCTAGATGGTCTCTGGTGATGAGCCGAAAGGCAGAAAAGGAAAGCAGTATGCTTCCTCCACAAAAATATACTGCATTCACCATGATGTCGAAAAGATGTGGAGACTCAAGAAAGAGTGCAGAGAAGAGCAACAAAGATGATTAGAGGACTGGAGGCTAAAACATATGAAGAACGGTTGCAGGAATTGGGGGTATGTCTAGTTTAATAAAAAGAAGGACTAGGGGAGACATGATAGCAGTGTTCCAATATCTCAGGGGTTGCCACAAAGTAGAGGGAGTCAAGCTATTCTCCAAGGCACCTGAGGGTAGAGTAAGAAGCAATGGGTGGAAACTAATCAAGAAGAGAAGCAACTTAGAACTGAGGAGAAATTTCCTGACAACTAGAACAATTAATCAGTGAAACAGCTTGCCTCCAGAAGTTGTGAATGCCCCAACACTGGAAGCCATTTGTCTGAAATGGTACAGGGCTTCCTGCCTAGGCAGGGAGTTGGACTAGATAACCTGCAAGGTCCCTTCCACCTCTGCTATTGTATTGTATTGTGAGAGAGGTGGGGGGAGAGGGAGAGGGAGAGAGGCGCAAAGGCGTCCCGCGGGGGCAGAAGAGCGGCTGTGATTTTACAGCGTTCAGCGCTTCCCCGCCCCTCCCTCCTTCCCTCCTTCCAAGGTGTCTAACGCAGTGCCTGTCGCCGGGCGTGAAGAGGCGAGGGGTCCTGGGTGAGCAGGCTGTCCTCGTGGTTGCCGCTGCCATTCTAGCCAGGGGCTTCCGGTTCCGGTGAGTCAGTGCGTGACTTGAGTGTTTGACTGGAGAGCCCTGCGAGCCATTCAGGGCTGGACGAGAGCGGGCCATGGCGGACGGGGGCACCGAGAGGGCCGATGGCCGCATCGTGAAAATGGAGATGGATTACAGCGCCACGGTAGACCAGCGCCTGCCCGAGTGCGAGCAGATGGCCCGGGTAAGCCCGCAAAGGCCCCGGCGAGGGCTGAGTCATGGCGCGGCCCGACTTTAGGCCGCATCGGCCCCTTCGCCGGCAGCCGCTGCTCCCCCCGGAGGAGGTTTTGGGGAGGGGGCGGGGGAGGATCGCCTCTCCGGACTGACCCTGGCCGGGGGACTCTAGCGAGGCAGGTGTGGGGAGAAGGGCGCAGAAGGGCCCTTTGGGCTCGGCAAGCCGCTTTGCCCGGCGTGGGAAAGCCCAGAAGGTGCTGCAGACGGGCTGGCTCCGCTCCTTGGGCGGCTGAGATGGGAGAAACGGGGCGAGATGCTGCTGCTGCTCTCTTTCCCACGGGAAGGGCCGATCGTGCCTGTCGAGTAGGCAAAGCCGCTCCCGTCTTTCTAACATCAAGAGTGGAAGACATCGGGACGAATCAATCCCCCCCTCCCCCTGCATGGTTTATCGGAGTAACAAGCCCCTCGGGATTAAATAAAAATTAAATATTAAATACAAAAAAAATTAAACAAGGCCTTTGTTGTAATATTACGGCGGCTGGTCCCGAGAGGTAACAAAAAAAAGTGCCTTGCTTGCATTGGAAGGAAAGAAACGATTGTGGCTTTCTTTTAAAAAAAAAATTTGAGGTTCGGCAAGAACGATTGACATTTTCCCCAGCGTTTAACTCCGTGGTTCCCAACCTTTTTTTGGCCATGTCCCACCTAAGCATCTCTAAAATCCTGATGCCTCCCCTGTGACATACAATCCTTACTTTACTTAAAAAGTGAATTCTACTCATGTGGAGGCAGCCTAAAAGGCCATTAACTTGGTTTAAGCAAGGTTCAAATTGCCCCCATTAAAAATCAGATTGCCCCCCTCTAGGGACTACTGGCTTAACTGGAGCTTTAAATTCAGTGGGTTTCTTCCTCACTGTAAATTGGTGTTGCTGCTGTGGCTTCAGGACTTTTAGTTTTATTGATAGTATTTAGAAACTGCCTCTCACTTTTTAACTCCTGTCGGATTTACAAAAACATTAGTGTCCTGTTGAAGTAATATTTCAAAGATTTGCATGGATATACAAATATACTGCAAATCTTGAATACCCTATGAATTGCGCTGTTTTATTTGTTTCTTGTGAATATGGCATCCACTGCTTAGAATAGTCACATTTTGTTTATTTTGTGTGTGTTATTAATACACATCCCCTCCCAAAAGGTGGATTGGATACATAAGTATGAACTTTTTCAAATTAATTGTTTTTAGAATTGTGTTCCCATGGTGCTAAAACCTAGGTTTACTTCCTAGAGAAGGAATAGCTTATTAAAAGATGTAAGTCCATGGGGGAAAAATCTATCCAGAGTGTAAATTATCTTCAATTTAGAAAATAATACAAAACTGTTCATCGCTATCCAGACCAAGTGATGGTGAAGAACTGTTGCTCTCTGCCATATTGATTACATGTTGTGCTGTTAAGGGTGTGTACTCATGACTTGCTAAACCCCAAATTATCAAACTAGATTTTAATTTAGTTTGCTGGGCTGAGTGTTTTGATTCATTTAAGGTTAAGCATACTGTATGAATTTAGATTAAGTGGTAAAATCTCCCTACTACAGTATTGATCTTAATTTCTGATGATTTCAAGGATGCATCCATATCGTTTTTTTGGCAGCAACAGAGAAATCTAGTTTTTTTCTTTCAAATAGTCTGTTTCTGGAATTTCCTGGTGGTCTTTCATTTGAATACTAGCCTGGTAACTGCTTAAGATCAACCAGGATTAAATTGTACATGGAAAAATGTGTAATGTTAAATACAAGCTAAAACATTGAACAGAGAGTTTTGTGCAAAAGAAGGGTCATTACCATTCCTTAGAATATTTATTATATTCTAAGGAATGGTAATGACCCTTCTTGCAGGGAAAAAACATAATATTCAGAGTAGGCATTGACTGGGCCTTCATCACCATTTTGGTTGTGAAAAAAAGGTAAAAATTATTTGGCTAAAGAAGTTACTGCACACAGTTGGAACTTAAGATGATACCTCTTGTCAGTGGAGCGATTTGAAGATCT
Source organism: Rhabdophis nuchalis (assembly GCA_039707465.1). NCBI lineage: Eukaryota > Metazoa > Chordata > Lepidosauria > Squamata > Natricidae > Rhabdophis > Rhabdophis nuchalis. Next base: position 157,011,223 of record CM077646.1, on the reverse strand, counting down.
ACCATAAGAAGTTTGCTCTTTTGTACATTTCTTGAACATAAAGTAGGTTCCTTTCATCCATCCATCTCTATAGCTGCCCAATTCATCAATCAAGTGACTCCATATTTTTGGTATGATTAAATGATTGGAGGAAGATCTCCTGCCACTCCTGATATGGAAGGAACTGTGTAGCCGATGAAATTAACACTGAAATGTTCCGTTACCTGTTGGGAATGTTGTCCTTTAACAGTACTGTCTTTTGGAACCAAATTGTAATAGCTTTAATCCATTTTGTCATAAAGAGCTTGCGGTAACACATTTTTGAACTTGTTTCTTGGTGCATGCACACAGTTTGACTTGTGCAAGTGACAGGCCACCCTACACACACCTGCAGAGCTCGCCTTGTGTGAGCAGTGGACTGGTGTGTAAGCGGGCCAGGCTGGCATTTGCATGGGTCAGTTCCCTCTCCCCCGTGCTGGGCTACCAAGCCATAAAGCTGGGAGCCACTGACTTATTTGGAAGAGAATACAGGTAGTCCCCAACTTACAGCAGTTTGTTTAGTGACTGTTCATAGTTACAACACCACTGAAAAAAGTGACATGACCAGTTTTCACACTTACGACCATTCCACTCATGATCCATTTGGTCATTGTTACGCGATCAAAATTCGGATGCTTGGAAACTGACTCATATTTATGACGGTTGGAATGTCCTGGGGTCATGTGATCACCTTTTGTGACCTGTTGACCAGCAGAGTCAATGGAGAAGGTAGATTCACTTAATAACTGTATTACTAGCTTAACTTTCAGTGATTCATTTAACAACTGTGGCAAGAAAGGTCATAAAATGGGGCAAAACTCACTTAACAAATGTCTTCTTTAGCCACAGAAATTTGGGGCTCAATTATGGCTATAAGTCGAGGACTATCTTTAGAAAGCGGTTGTAATTTAAAGGGTGAAACTTTTACACACACACAGTAGTAGTGTAGTTAATATTGACATAAGTGTAATTGAAATCAACACGGTAAGTGATTCTGTTTTAAATTTAATTGCTTTCCATGCAGCTTGATTACATTTACAACCATTCCTATTTTAAATTTAACAAGTAACATCTCCCAACAATACAGCAGTATTTAGCCATGTTTTACTGAAGAAACCATCATTTTCTTATGTGATCTAATCAGACATGGTTTGCAAAGCAGTCTTTTTATTTTATTTTATAAATTTTAGTGAGGTTTACAAAGACGTCTTGTTAGATTCCCATAAAGAAGCAAGATATATTTTGGCTTTGAAACCAAGCCATAGTTTCCTAACTTATAATTGCTCTTAACTCAGAGTCACTCTGACAATGAGATGGGTGGTACTTAAATATGATTAAATAAATAACACGTTTTCATCCAGCTTTGTGTTATGTTGTATTTAATTATATATAACTTGGCAATTTAGTTAATTTAGAAATACTTCACTTTTTTCCTTTTGTTTTAAACACCATATTTCTGTTTTAGGATGGAAGGCTTCAGGAAGCAATCGAAACATTGCTGTCGCTGGAAAAACAGACTCGAACTGTAAGCATTTAAAAAACGAACTAGTCATTTCTTCAACTTTTAAAATTAGTCATTCATTTTTTTCTCATAAATTGGGTGTGACTCTTCTGTAGATACCAAAATAGCAATTGATATCTTTTGTTCCAGCTTTTTAATATGTTCTTAAAGACAATGAGATTCTCATTGATTTTAGAAAACCGTGAAAGAGAGTTACTGTGTTTTTTGGACTATATGATGCACCGGTGTATAAGACACACCAAGATTTAGAAGAGGTAAGTAAGAAAAAAAGTTTTTGTCCTCCCTGGCCCCCAGGAGCCCTCTGCAAGGGCTGGGGGAAGGCAAAAACACGCCCGTTTTTCACCAAAATGGGGCTATTTTCCCTTCCCCCAGCCTTACTGAAGCCTGCAGAGTGCTTCTGGAAGGGCGGGAGAAGGCAAAAACAGCCATTTTGGTAAAAAACAGCCCATTTTTCACCCATTTTTCACAAAAATGCGATGCAGGGCTGGGCTTTGGGAGCCAAAAAACAAAAACAAAAAACTATTCGGTGTATAAGACGCACCAACATTTCCACACTCTCTTAGGGGAGAAAAAGGTGCATTTTACACTCCGAAAAATATGGTAGTTTATAGTACACGAGTATGGGAGTTAATGCTTAAATAATATTAAATAAGATAAACTAAAATTCCATTTATAAGCAAGAATAAGATGTGGAAAAATTATGATATGAGTACTGGAATAATGAATTGGTCACCTGTGAATTCTGAATTACTTTTCCTTCTGTACACTTGATCTTGCGATCAGAAATTTATTTCTTTTCATAAATAGTTTTTAAATGTTTTAAAGGAACTCTTGCAAATATTTTACACTAAAATGATATATTTTATCTCCCATCATTTTTTTAGGCTTCTGATATGGTTTCCACATCTCGAATCTTGGTTGCTGTAGTTAAAATGTGTTATGATGCTAAAGACTGGACTGCTCTTAATGAAAACATCTTCGTTCTTTCAAAAAGGAGGAGTCAGTTAAAACAGGTGAGTTTACTGAGGGAAAAGGGGGAAGTTTAGAAGGTTAGAATCTTGTTGTAAGGAGCTGTTCGTCTGTTCTCTCCTCCCCCTCCAAATTACATGACCACATTTTGGATGCTTGGTAACTGGCTCACCTTTGTAATCGGTTGCAGAATCCCTGCAGCCAATTACTGCAATTTGTGATGTTTTTTGCTGACTTCCGAGGAAAAAAATGCCCATCCAGAAGAATGAGTTCTTCTTTATGACTGGTGTTCACTTAATGACAGCAGTGATTTACTTAACAACCACTACAAAAAATGCTGTGCAAATTGGGTTTAGTCATGTGGGTGGGTGCCTGAAAATATGACTGTAATCCAATATGACTGGCAATCCAGTCTCAGGTGTGGTTATAAGTTGAGGACTTCCTGTATTTCTTTGATGTGGTCTCCTACACTACAGCTCAGCAACTATTGATGTACGTAGACAGATCAAGATTTCGTACACGTAAAAGAGAATTGGATATAATTGTTTCCTGAATCGTATCAGGTCAAATGAAGAGTGTTTCTGTATTTTGAAGATGAATTCCTTGCAATTTAAAATCATTTACACTAGTTATTTTAACATTTCTGTAAGGGATTAAATCCTGGTGGTTTTTTACCATCTTGTGTAGATTAGCTTGTATTGCTTAAACCTAGTAGTAGGCTTTACTTAAAGACTAGATCTGGTGCAAAGTCTACTTTTCACTTCCTATCTGCTATGGTTTATGCATAGTGACATAAGTGTACTGTGTGTAGCATCCCAACTCAATTCCTCTTATTTGTGTGAATAGGTTGGGTTGAGACACAGAGACAACAATCAATTCAGAGACAGCTAAATTAAATTGCTTGAGTTTATAGCTAATTTTGATTGATCACTGGATAACTTGAAGGTACATAATAAATAAGTTTTTATGTTGATCATAAATAATTTGAATGGTATAGATTAATATTCAATCTTATATTTTTATTGTTTTATAAAAATGACTGAAACTTGTAATTGGATTTACTGTGGTAGTGACCACTGCTTTGACTGAAATATGATGCTGTACAAATTGACAAGCTGTCCTGGTGGAAGACTAAGTTTATTTTTGTTGTTTAAAGTCTTTTTGCTCCCTTTCAACTATTACTTGATTGCTTTAAAAAAAAACCATCCAAAAGATGCATATGAAGCAAATAGCACAAAATATATAGAGTACAAATAACAGTTCAAAGTTTCAGGCAAAATTAATTTGTGGTATTTTTCTTTTTAGTTAAGTTGTACACAATGCTACTGTAGTGTAGTATGCAAGAAAAAAATTAGTCCTTGTTTTAATTTTAAGTTGTAGAAGCCATGATAACGTATAAAGAAACAACTTATTTTGAAATCCTAAAGTAGGCAAATGTCTTGTTCTTTTCCACATAGTACTGGAGACATTTCTTCCTTTAGCAGGTTTATCTTACTAAAAAGTAGGAAATATTAGACAAAAATAGCTCAACTGTATCCTTTTGCAAGAAGGTTTATTTTTGTTTTGCTCCACGTGGTGCATATGTGAAAAAAAAGGCAATCACTGACAACTTCCTATTTGTTTTGTCATGTCTCTTCCTTGGATTGCAAACATTTTCAGGTCCCTTTGATATTTTGAAATAAAGTTCCATAACAGGCAATATTGCTGAAACAAATGAACACCAATGCTGTCTGTGCAAGTTTATTTTCAGTAAGTGTCATCTTCCTCATTATTTATGCTAGGCAGTTGCTAAAATGGTCCAACAGTGCTGTACGTACGTTGAAGAGATTACAGATTTGCCAACCAAATTGCAGCTGATTGACACATTACGTACAGTGACGGAAGGAAAGGTAAGACATTTTGCTTTTCACAATCTCTGGCTTTTTAAATTTCTTCATCCTACTTCTGTAACACTCAGGGTTTTCTTGGTGCCTTGTAAACTAAATATAGTTATCATGAAATAATTTGATAAATTCCAGCTTTAATATTTGGTAACGGAGGGTATAAAACAGCATAGAAACTGGGACTCCAAGAAGTCAAGAAATACCCCAGTGACTAGGATTTGAAAAAACAGCCTCGAAGGCCTTTGGAAAGATATTCAAATGCTGAGATGTGTTTGTACCTACAAAGATCAGAATCATACAAGCCATAATGTTACCTGTGACACTCTAGAAAAAGTGAATGTTGGATTTGGAAAAAGCAAGATAGAAAGAAGCATTGATGCTTTTGAACTTTGATGTTGGAGAAGACTCGTGAGAAAAATGTGGATAACTAGAAAACAAACCAATACAATCATTGAACAAATCCGGCCAGAGTTCTCATTTGAAGTACAAATTATGAAGCTCAAATTAGACCTATTGCGTTAAGGCCTAGCTCTCCAAAGGCTTGGAAAGATGGAAAGAAGAAGAGGGTGACCAGCAGCAAGGTGGGTAGACTCAGTTATAGTGGTGATGAGTGCACCATTAGAAGACCTGAAGAACTAGGTTAGGAAGAGAGCATCAAGTCTATGTGGTCAACTTGATGGCATGTAATCAATCTTGATCCATTTATTCTTCTATTTACCTTGTGATTCAATCCTCATTCTCTCCAAATTAAAGGCATCTATTTTGTAGAGGTCACTCACATTTGTATTCAATCGGCATATATTCATTTACCCATTCATTCTTGCTCTTGTCCTTGTTTTATCACCTGAGGTTCTTAAGAAACTTACTGTTTTCATTCAGTATACTTTTATGTCTCTTGACATATCCAGCCCAAATGGCAGAAATACTGATGTCTATGTTTAATTTGTTTTTAAGGAATGTTTGTATGTATTTATTGTTTTTATTCTACCTGTGCACCGCCCCGAGTCCCCATGGGGAGAGGGAGCGGTTTATAAGTATTAAAAGTATTATTATTATTATTATTATTATTATTATTATTATTATTATTATTATTATTATTATTATTATTATTATTATGTTTGACAGTATTACTAGCTTAGTACATAAGGGGCACTGTGTCTTCTCAGCAAGGCATTCAACACAGTCTCTCATTATACCTTCGGTAAAGAAATGGTAAAATGCCAGTGAGGTAATGTAAGATGGATTTGTAATTGATTCTCAGCATTCATAGCTAACTGATTGTTGGCTCCACATTAGCTGGGAAAGTATTATTGAATAGATGGCAGAACACAGAATCAGTATTCAGTAAAACCTCCAGTCACAACCATAATCTGTTCCATGACTTCAGACACAACTCAGTTTGGTCGTGACCAGAAGTAAGACTGCACATGCATGTACCCCCCCCCCCCCCCCAAAGCATGGAAGGGGAAATCACCGTGGCTGTGTTTGATCGGCGAGTATTTTGCGAGATTTTTGGCCGTCACCCCTGGTCAGAAAGGTTTGTGACCAAAGGTTCTACTGTACAGATAAAGATATGACAGGAGCTCTGGCTTTCCCTCTTCGGTCACAGATCCAGGATACTTGGATACTATTTATATGCCTTTCAAATCTCTCCTCAGTCATGGTGTACCTGAAACATCTATTCAGTATAATAACTTTTGCTTTAATAGCAGATAAATGTTCATCAACAGCTTTTACTGTATTTTTACTTTGGCTTTTATTTTTTTCCAATTTATTTTTTATTATTTACATTATAAAATATGAATATGATGCTATAGAACAGCGATGGCAAATCTTTCTGGGCTCGCGTGCCATAAGGGGTGGAGCACAGGGAGGGGGATGTGACGGCGTGCCGCACCCAGTGCACATGCGCACGTGACAGGCACTTCCCCCATTTTTTGCATGCTTTTTTCATCCTCCCCAGGCTCCAGAAGCTTTATAGGAGCCTGGGGAGGGGGAAAACAGCCCCCCTGCCGCATGCCCCCCTCCCCTGGAGGCTCCAGGAGCTTCCTTGAAGCCTCCGGAGGACTAAAAATGACACTACGAGAAAACCGGAAGTCACCGGAAGGACCTCCAGGGGGGCTGGGGTGGGGCTGTTTTCACCCTCCCCAGCTCCTATAAAGCCTGGGTAGGGTAAAAAATGGCTTTAAAAATGGCTGAATCAGCTGGCCAGCTGACAGGGCAACGCCTTGCGTGCTCTGCCAAATGGCTCCGCGTGCCACCTGTGGCACATGTGCCATAGTTATCACTGCTATAGAATATAGATTACAAGTGAAGATTTAGATGAATTAAATCTTAAACTGAAAAAAAAGTTTATATATTCATTATTTTTAAGATATTAATAAACATAAGATTGCTTGTATAATTGATTCGAAGTATGACATTGATAAATATATTTTATCGGTATAAAAATAAAAGGGCTTCTTCCATATATACAACACTAGGTTTACGCAGTGGTTAATTCTTAATTCTGTCTTGCTGTTTTTAGATATACGTTGAAATTGAGAGGGCTCGGCTGACAAATACACTGGCAAAAATAAAAGAACAAAATGGTGACGTAAAAGAAGCAGCCTCAATTTTGCAGGAACTTCAGGTAATATAAAAGAATAGCTTAGCTTGGGATCAGTGCCCATGTTTCAAATACCCTCATCTCTCTTTCCAATTTTTAAAAGTTGTTTTGATCAGTTATCTACTAGTCATATAAGAACATTAAATAGTGCAGAGGTGGTGGGGTATTTATCTCTTGTGTTTTAGAAACTTTTCAATAAAGTGGTTAAATACATTGACCACGCAGTATTGTTTACTTGCCAGTGAGGGTTGTTAAGCTTACCTTTTCCAGCCAGAAGAGAACCAGCTTTGTAAGAAAACAATGAAAATATTTTCTAAGAAGATGTACTAGGTGGGGTCTGAAATCCAGTGTGACACACACGATCTTTTGCAATGGGAGGTTTTTTTTCTCCCCCTGCCCCCAGCCTTTAAATAATAGATTTTTGAGGGTTTTGCCTGATGCCATTTGTTAAAAAGCTTAAATTTCATTTTGAAAGCTTATTCAGCTGGGAATTGAACAGACTTTGCCTACAGAAACTTGTCATACTGTAATTGTTTGGATTTACTGTAGACTTGTAACTACCAACCGAAGAGTTTTATATAAGTTAAGAATTAATAATGCTTTTGTTGGCTTTGTGTGCAGTTCTTAGAATTTCACATGTCTCAGTCTGTAATATTTTCATGCTCTGAACTTTAGGTGGAGACTTATGGATCGATGGAAAAGAAGGAACGTGTGGAGTTCATCTTGGAACAGATGAGGCTTTGTCTGGCTGTAAAGGACTACATTCGAACTCAAATCATAAGCAAAAAAATTAACACCAAATTTTTCCAGGAAGAAAACACCGAAGTATGTCTGGTAGTAGAAAACTTTTGATTTGCTGCTTTATGGGGTGTTATTCACACATCTTAAATAGTCCTCACACTCCTGGGGAAGTGAAGATGTGTATGCTTAATGTGTCTCTCCTAACCCAATGTTATTTCACATTTCAGAAACTAAAATTGAAATACTACAATTTAATGATTCAGTTGGATCAGCATGAAGGTTCTTATCTTTCCATTTGTAAACACTACAGAGCTATTTATGATACACCTTGCATCCAGGCTGAAGGCGAAAAATGGCAACAGGTGAGAGCAAGAAGAGACTAGATTATAAGCTTGTTAATGCCTGTATAAGTAAATGCTGCCTTTATGAAGGTGCTCATTTTAATTTTTAGGGCAATGAAAGTCAAATGTTATCGTTTTCCCATTATAATCAATATTTTAGAGAAAAAGTGATTTATATTCCATGTACTTTTCTTGAAATAGTGTTTTGTTGTTTCTAGAACAGCTTCAAAGTTACTGTCTTTTATATTAAATGAAATGTAGTTTGAGTTATATTTGATAGAATAGAACAGGGGTCCCCAACCTCCGAGCCCCAGCCCAGTATCTGGCTGTGGCCTATTCGGAATTGGCCCATGTGAGTGGCTGATGGGCACTTGGTGCACTGGGCCAGTCCTTGACCAAGGGGTTTGTGTGCATGCACAAGTCCAGCACTTGTGCAAGGGCTGTATGCTAACCCTAACCCACTGCTCATGTGGCCCAGTTCCTCCTCCCCTCACCCCCCCCCCCCCAAAGGTTGGGGATAGCTGGAACAAAATCTTATCAGCTGTATTTTCAAACATAGATACTTTTTGGCACTTTTGCAAATTGGGAATGCTTCTTTATGTCTTGAAATTGTTTTAATTCAGTTAAAGCTTTTGAAATAGAAGGGAGTAATTTTTCATGTTTCTCTGCAAAGCTGTTTCACATATTGCTCAAAGAGTTTTTCTCTGAGTTAAGATTGAAAAACTGCACGGAGAATGAAGAATCAGCATTGTTGGACATGCAGGCAGTGCTGAAAGCTGGTGCTTTGCTTTGCAACATCTAGCTTCCTATCTTTTTAATTGAAATATATGGGTACAGGAGACCAAGATATACATGCCTCTGTTGCATTGCCAGAGGAAACACTGGGCAGAGAGCTCTTTCCATCCTGATACGGCTTAAATTATTTAAGCAATGCAGATTTTTCCACATTCTGTTTACGATAACTAGAATTGGGCAGAAGAGTGACCTTCATAAGGGCAGGATTCTCCAGGGATGCTCATCTCTCTTTCCACCTTGCATACATTTGCTCCGGGCATGTAGTCGATCTACCATAGTAGGAATCTGAACCAAGCTTGATTCTCATGCATGTAAGGGCACAAAAAGATAGTAGGGAACTATTCATGATAGGAAAATACTGGTAGGAAAGAAGTCAGATTTTAACCCCAAACTGCTCAAAAAGTTAAAAATACTATGTGTGAAAATTATGAAAGAGCCCAGGAAGCAAAAGTTATTTGAAGTGACGGTATTCAAAATTTGCTACTGATAAAAATACATGTAAATTATTTAAGATGCAAGAAACCAAAGCTCCCTATTTGCTTAATTTTCAAAGATATCTTAGGAATTGAAAACTCCGTACAAATCATGGAACAATGTTCCAAAGTTTTGAAAATGCTTTCAGGTACATGTATGGGAATTCCACTAATTCTCCTTATATCGTCTTTAAAATGAAGTATTCTAGCCTAACAAGAAAGCTTTAAATTGTTTTCAACTAATTTCCTCATTTTGTATATAAAATTGATGATCAGTTTGATTCCTTTCAACTCTCCAAAGTTGTAATTTCAAGTTAAGTTTGATTGGAAACTGGTACATTTAAAAAAAAAACCAGATTCTAATTCCACATAATGTTGTTTATTTTGACATATCACTACTTTTCTGCAGATCCGTTTCTTTCTCTTTCTCTGAAACAGGCACTGAAAAGTGTTGTTTTGTATGTCATCCTATCCCCTTATGATAACGAACAGTCTGATTTGGTGCACAGAATAAGCAGTGATAAAAAACTAGAAGACATCCCCAAATATAAGTATGTGCCTTCTGTTTTGTTTTTTATTTAAGAATACATTTGGGATGAAATCTGCGCAAATGTTAATTTGCAGAATATGTTCCCTATAGAATTTCATATAATATTCATAACGCTGTGTCGTTGGCAGGGCGATGGCTAAAATATGTATTTGAACATATTTGAATTACTCCGTTTATAGAATGTAAAATGATAGTTGTGATATTGGTGTGCCTGTATGTTATCGATTTCTGTTCCCAAGTTTTGTATATGTATATGTGTTAAACTGAAACAGTATTAATATCCTTGATGCATATTTGTAAAGAATTTTTGGTAAATAGATATGTGCATACTGATATATATAGTGATGCTGGTATGCTCTTGAATGAATAGTTTTGTTTCTGACACGTATCTAAGAAAGCAAGTAAGATAGATTAATGCACTGGTACCACTGGCAGAATTCTTTTAGAAAATGCAGTGTTCTGATGGACATGAAGATGATTTAGCCATTTACAGAGGCTCTCTTTTTTTTTATAAACAGAGATCTTTTAAAACTATTTACTACTATGGAATTGATGCGCTGGACTACTCTTGTGGAGGATTATGGGAAAGAATTGAGGGAAGGATCCCTCGAAAGTCCTGCAACAGATGTGTTTGGCTACACAGAGGAAGGGGAAAAAAGATGGAAAGATTTAAAAAACAGAGTAGTGGAACATGTAAGTCAATTCTGTTTTTTAGCCCTTTGTCATTAATAGCCATCCTTTTTATTGAAGTTGTTTTGCCGGTGGGACTAATATAGTGCTTATTGCCAAACTCTATTTGAGAAGTTATTTTTGACAGATAATACACCTTTGTTCTATTTGCACCTTTGTTCTATTTGGAGTATAGGAATATAAATTGAATAGTGTAGCAGTGCTGTTCCATATAAATAAACTTTGATACAGAGAAGAATGTGAAAAAAAGTTGTCTTTAAAATGTAATTCACTGCTAATTGCTTCCAGCAACTTGTTTGATATACATTAGAGTTGTATCTGAGAATATCTTGTATGTTTCCTACATAATAAACGGAATAAATTATTTAACTCACTCTCAATAAGTATTGAAACGTAAGCAAATGCTTGAATCCATTGCAAGATTTCCTTTTATATTTTGGGAAATTATTTCAATGAATACCTAACGAGTCTTCTGATTTTTTTTCTCTTTAGAATATTAGAATAATGGCAAAATATTATACCAGAATTACTATGAAGAGAATGGCACAACTTTTGGATTTATCAATTGATGTAAGTGATGCTCGAGATTGCTTATGGCTTTCACATGAGAGAAAATGTATGACACAGTTAAAAAAAAAGAGCATTCGTAGTATTTTTGGAGCTTTTAGAAACCAATATCCATGGTGATGTACATTTAATTTGGTAGTAGAATCAGTAAATCTCATTGAGATTCTGCTTCTGTACATAGTTCTCTGGACTTATTTGTAAGTGATCTGAGGAAATTTATGTAAATTTGTATTAGAAGCAGGGTGGGTGGGTTAGTTTTTGAATTAGTGTTGACTCCTTGCAATTGCTGTCTGACTAGTTCCTGCAGTATTGGGGGGAGATTTTTTGAAAGCTGTTTGCCAATTAATGAAATATACCTGTTATATTTTGTATATAATATGTTGTAAAAAGTATGCAGAGTAAAAAGAAATGTTTCTTTAAGATGTACTTTCTTAGCTATTATCAATGATAGGCTAACTAAAAAAGTAACTGTAACCTCAAATCTAGCAAAAAAAAGCCAGTGAGCCTTTCAGAACACTGGTGTTTGCTAATATTTTTGGAAATACCATCTCTACCCTACTGGAGGGGAACCAAAGTATTTCAGAACACTGGCGTTCAGTAGCATTTTGGTGAATGCCATTATTGCCACCTTTCGTAGTGAAGACTAGCTCTCTCATCCTTCCAAAACAATGGCATTCACTACCATTTTCACCAAATTTAATGCCTGTTCCTCCAGCGCACCAAAGGATTTCCCTTCTGGAAATTCTGAAAAATCCCTTGCCATGCTGGAAGAGCAGGACGTAGAATGCTGGAGGACTGCTAATCTAGAAAAAGTGCTATCAAACACCATAACTAAATATCTTAAATGCTATTGCTATAATTTTCATGATAGTTCTCTCCTGGTGGGGTGGGGAGAGGGCCCAGGCCTCCTGGATTAGGGGTGGGAGCTAACCCTCTTCCCGGCACTCTGTTTGACACCACCTTCCCCCATAGTCACTTAAACACAGCTGGGAGATTCAGGATTGCAGCTAAGGAGCAAAGTGGTGATGTGGCATCTCACTTAGCAATTGCTTCATTTAACAACTGAGATTCTGGACCCAATTGTGATCATAAGTGAAGGACTACCCGTGCAATCAAAATTTCAGTGCTGAACCACATGTTTTTTTTTTTTAAAAAAAAGGGATGACATGAGGTATGCCAGCCAAATATAAATGTTTCTTGAGTACATTTCATTGGAAGTACAGTGTGTGTGCATATACAGGTAGTCCTTGACTTAACAGTTCATTTAGTGAGTGTTCAAAGTTACAACAGCACTGAAAAAAGTGACACATGACCATTTCCCACAGTTACGACCTAAGTAGCCTCCCCATGATCATGTGATCAAAAATTCAGATGCTTGGCAACTGGTTCATACTTAGGAGTGTTGCTGTGTCCCAGGGTCATGTGATCCCCTTTTGAGACCTTCTGACAAGCAAGGTCAGTGTGGAAGCCAGATTCACTTATCCACCGGGTAACTGACTTATCCACCTCAGTGATTCACTTAACAACTGTGGCAAGGAAAGTCATAAAATGGGGCAATACTCACTTAACAAATGTCTCATTTAACAACAGAAACTTTGGGGTCACAAGTCGAAGACTGCCTGGATAGTCATTCATTTCTTCAGAGTATGGATAACACTGACGTACTCTACTGTGAAACAATGAAATTTCATTCAGAGTGGTTTGTTAGTTTGACTACCTGATTCTCTGTCATTTATTTGCTTTACAGGAATCTGAAGAATTTTTGTCCAACTTAGTGGTGAATAAGACCATCTTTGCAAAAGTTGATAGGCTGGCAGGAATTATCAACTTTCAGAGACCCAAGGACCCAAATAACTTACTCAATGACTGGTCTCACAAGCTCAATTCACTGATGGCTCTAGTTAACAAAACTACACACCTCATTGCCAAAGAGGAGATGATACATAACTTGCAATAAGGTGCCTCAGTAGCCTTAATGCTTTAGAGAGGCATTGAATTGGCCATAGAGACTTTATCCCACTGTATATTTTTTCATCTCTCCCTTCCAGATGAAACTTAGAACATAATCACTCTTGAAGAATTGTTGACAATTAAGTTCCTTTGATTATTGATTTGGTTTATAACAATTTTTTTGCTGCAATTGATGGGGAAAAATAAAATTGTACCGCTTGTGTAATGGAAATGGCCTTTGATTTATACCAATTCATCCTGGATTTTGTCTGATTTGCATATCTTTTTACATTGTTAGATATATGTTGTAATACATTCTTTTATAAAGAAATGTGACAAAGTGTTTATTTAATGTTGATTCTCCTAGACTGAAATTTCAAGCATGGAACAAGTATAATTTCTCTCCTATGTTAAAGTATGGTAGGTTTATAGCAGATCAAGAAAAGCATGGAATTAAGTTGTAGCTATTTTGTATGGTTTTTATACATCAATGCTTTACACTTACATTTAGCTAGGTTCGTTAACACAAACAGTTACCCCCCAAAAAAGTCTATAACATTGCTGATACTTCATTGTGTCTTGATGAAGAATGATTTAGGCTGTTTCAAGTAACCTTACGATGTAAACTGAAAGCAAGATGTAAATAAGTCAAATTGGTTTTCTAACCTTGCATTCAACTGATAAATAGCCATTTAAGTTTTGGCTCATAAACTTGAAGGTCAAATTTTAAATGTACAGGCCTGCAGAGTGCTATATGCTGCAATTAATTAATTAATTGCCATATTCAGATACTGAGACAGTTTTTTTTCCAAATAAACATGTTTTTAAAATGGCACTTAAAACAATATAAAGCGTGCATAGGTAAGTGTCTTGGATACATTGAGGCTAATGCTTTGAGCTTGCATTTTTAAAAATTGTATTCCTTTACATTATTTGGCAACTTGCAAATTTTAATTCATTGAGAGATTGTGATGTGGCATGAAGCAAGGGGTGGACTCTGCTGTTCTAAAGAACAAATTGCTCCAACGTTGGATCATAGCCTATATAAACAAACAAAAATAGATGTTTATGTTACATGTTTTTCCCCCCATTTTGCATGGTATGATGTAAATAGAACAGTTGCTTGCACAGGCAAATTTTGTTCAGGCTCATTCTGAGATCCACTATTTCATATAAGCATTGTTGGTAGTTAATCTTCATCTGTTGCTGTTGTATCTGATAATTTTCTATCACAAACTTGAAATGAGTTCACACAGAGCCTTCAGCAATCTTGTGATCAGAGGTTTAGACCCTGGGCCCCAGTTAATGGTTTTTTTAGAGAGAGATGCCTCTTGTAGAAGAGGAGGATGGTAAGTGATATTTCTGAATTATCTCCTCCAACCCCGCTCAATCTCTTTGATATAGGGAAGGTCTTTGAGTAAGTTAAGAAAGGGCAGTGGATGGTTTTCCAGAAGAAGACAGCCATCCTAATCTTGGCCATGTAAAACTTATCCTTTCATTTAAGTGCTATGTATTGCATGTGATGTCTTATTAATGTAAAGAAGGACCAGAAGATGCAATGCTTGACATAAAATGCTTGTCCAGCATGTTATGTGTGGCTATATTATGCTACCTCATGTCATGATACGAGCCCAGTGACTATCTAAAACCAGGCTTGATTCTCATTATGTGTTAAGGTGTTCAACATTGAGAGATTCATTTCTTATCCACTTTTTACTAAAGTTTCACGTGCCAGAAGGCCAATGTCAATTGAATTCTGTTGCCTTTGCTACATTGCAAAATCTTGTTCACTGCTTACAATGATTACAGAAAGTCCCACTATCTGATATCTAGATAACGTCTCTTGGATTCTTGTGCCATTGTTCAGTTCATACAAATTTATTATACAATATTTAGGGAAAAAATTAAGTGGCAAAAAAACAGAAATGATCTGGTTTTGATCCAGTTCTGTGGATTTGAACAAATGCCAATTGCCTTTTTTCCCCCTCCAACACAATCCTAAATTTTCCTGAGCTTCTATCTACCATAGCAATGATGCCGCCCACAGTCTTTATATGACAATCAACTTACACAATAAATTTATTTTCCTTGTGATTCCTGTTGCCTTTCCAAGAGGGCTGTAGGACAACTTGCTGCAGACAACTCTGCATGGCCAACTTGCCACATCCAACTCGCTGTAGCCAACTTGTGAGCCAATTGTTCCACAGCCAGTTGTCCCGCATTGAGTCAGTCGTGGCGAGTTGGCCATGCCATGTTGTCCCATTCTGTTTTAGGGATCATTTTAAACACTTATCAGAGACATGCATTCCATTATGTCATTGCTTAATCAAAGTTTGCTGAATAAACCATAATTGGACATGACTGCACTGTAATTTTAAAATTCTTGTGGCTGGGATCCCAGTACTTACCAATTAAACCAACTGCATTGTCTATGTGTTGTGTGATCCAGGTGAAAGTTAAGATCCACTCCAGCAAGATACTTTTCTAGATTACAGACTTTTAACAAACTGAAAAAGCTCTTGTTTTGAAGGTCTCCTCTGTACGATTCCTGTATACAATACATTTGAAACCATGGTGGGAAAGTCACAATTTACTGAAGGTATAGCTGGTAGGTATAGTATTTCGCCTTTAACTCTTTCTCTAATAAGCCTTGAATTAGAACTGATTGAATTGTAAGTGGAACTGGTCTAAGTGACAGGTCATTAATGATGTCTTGCATGGGCTGTATATTTTCTATAATACATAAAGCTGGTTTAAAGATAGTTTAGTGGAAATTGTATCCAAAGAGAAGGAGACAATCAATTGCTGTTAATTGCCAACCAGACAAGTATTGCTTTATAGGTAGCCTTAGTAAAAAGAATAGTGGTTCTTGCCTTCATGTCTTCTGTGGAAAGCAGCTAACATATGTGCATTATGACAACTTAATCTGCATGAGTCAGACTGGAATGGTGTATTAACATGCAAATCCTTTTTCTTCAAGAGCTGATGAAATCCCATTGAAGTTCCATCTTTAACTAATAAGATTCAAACTCATTTCCATTTCCAATGCCATGGAATAAAATTCAAAAGAGGAATGGTGTATCAAGTATAATTTTGGTGAAAAAAGGAGACAAAAACTAATTTGAAAAGCAAGGTTATAAGCTTATTTTTAAAAAAAGCAAAAATAGCTGATTTTGTGTGCTATGAAATGTTCAGCAATTGCAACTACCCCACACAATTTCTGATTCTCCACCAGCAGAATATCATTCTTGGTGTATACCACTACAAACCTTTTGGAGTTATTGGGATTACAGTATCAGATAATGTGCTGAATGTTTATTACATTTATCTAGAATGAGATAAATCGGAATGCATGCACTGATTTGTCTGAGCAAGAGTAAATTTGTAGGGTGTCTACTTGAGATATAATTTTAATAAGGAATAGAGGAGTCTATGTTGTGGTAATTCCATGCAATTCTGTTGTGCTTGAATTTAAAAAAAATATTAGATTTACTACTGACTGTCACTTAATGCTTCTAGACAATTGCTACTTCTTTACACAGTACTTTAGTAAGCTTAGGTCACCTGATTACTTAAACCGTGGTTTGGTTAATTGAGATTTGGTAAATGACAAATGGTTGGATTTGCAGAACATACTAAACCATAAACAATGGTTTGTAAAATAAAATGGCTGGATTCATGTAACTTAAGCCAAAATTAAATAAACTGCATTATGGCTTAATATGTTGTGAGAAATAAATCATATAACCTCTATTAGGATGATTCATTAAGTGTACATATGAAAACCACAAATTTTGCTTAACTAACAGCATAAATATAGTATTCACTATAAGTTTTAAAAATAAAGTGGTGCCTATTGAATGTTTTAGACAACCTCTCTTACCATTTTGAGTCGTAAATTGTGCTGTGGGGGAGTTCTGCTGGTTGTCATTCAAAATATTTGATGGACACAATTTTGGTGGTGTTTTACTTTGCAATGAATAGCATTAGCAAGGCAAAGTACTGATTTTTAAACATGATTCGAGGTTTGGGTATGTTTACTTTATAGAATATCATGTCACTTTTAATAGAACTGTGTCTAAGGGAAGTGTATGCATTTTTACATGTTGTCAAAGAAACATTTCCTGAAGTGATCTGGAGAACTTTGTATGCATTCTGTAGTTTCTAAAAAGTAAGAAGAGTATGGGGAAAATAAAACTTTATACATTTCAAACTTTATACATTACTCCTAAACCAGTAATACATTCCCCTATACTTAGTGATCTTAATTTATATCTCCAATACATCAAATCTCTACCTTTAACTATATCTAAATACTAGAATCAGGTGGAAGGGTAAATTGGTCCTGCAAGTCTAAATCTCTATCCAAATTATTGCACTAGCATAGTCTCAGCTTCAACCCCTGGCAACTGATTCCAGTTTCAAGACTTGCTATTTAGCAAGAGTTGTCAAACATTTAACTGATATCTGTGTTTTGTTATTTGAAACCCTTATTCTTTGTTTTCTCAACATTTGAAAGCATGCGCTCATAACCCTCTCTGTTTTCTCAAGGCTAAACATTCAATTCCTCAGTGGTATTTTAGCTGCCTTTGCCTTTGTAGTTATTCTGAACCCACTGAGAAGATCAATATAACATGTAACAAAAACCAAAAGCAAGAGTAAGAATAATTCCGTAGTATGAAAAGGTATTTTTAGCTCCAAAGGCTATATGTTACCACATTAGTGGTTAGTCCATAAATTCTATTTTCTTAATTATTTTTAGTAAGTTGGAAAACTCTTGTTAGTCTGCTTCCAAAATTCAGAGAGCTTAAAGGAGGGCAAGCTTGAAGATTGCAATTGGCTCATTGCTCACAGGTGCCTTACTCCCTGCTATAGGTCAAATAATATAATTAGTGGTGATTAACTACTTTCCCAAGATCCCTTCAGCCCCAAGGGAAATATACTTTGCTTCTCAACTTGACTAAGTAATTATTTTCCTGACATTAGCAAAACTAAAGTACTGAGCATCAATTAACCACTGGTCCAATCTGAATAGCTTGCAACCCAATAGTAAATCAATATTACCATAACTCATTTTATGGCACCTAAGGAAACTCTAGGCAATTTGTTGTCTGCTTCCCCCTTTTCAAAACAGGTAACTGGGGTAATTGCACACTGTGAAATGTATGAACTTTAATATCAAACAAGGAGCAATCTTTGCAGAAAGAAATGATTATTTATTCTCCTCCAATCAAAATGTGATTTGTAATTAGAGGTGGAGAAAGCGGCTGTGTATTCTAATGTTAAACTTTCTAGTTTTTATTCAAGGAGTCTGCATGGTGAAATTAACACTCAATATACTGTCCTCAGCAACAGCAGTGTGCTGCAAACCTCTTTTTTGAATTTCCAAAATTTCTTCAGCTTGAAATAGTTATCAAATCCATCATTAAACGTGATATGTATTCTCACACTGAGTAAATTGGCAATTGAGTCAAGGTCTGAGGCAGGAGGCTGAATTAGCAATAGAAATAGTATTTAGAGTTATATACCGCTTCACGATGCTTTATAGCCCTCTCTAAGCAGTCAGCCTATTGTCCCCAACAATCAGGATCCTCATTGTACCGACCTTGGAAGGATGGAAAGCTGAGTCAACTTTTAGCCTGGTGAGATTTGAACTGCCAAATTGCAGGCAGCTGGTAGGCAGCAGAAGTAGCCTGCAGTACTGCATTCTAACCACTGCACCACCACGGCTTTCACATTAGCCTTCTGTTTCGTTTCTGTTCTTATCAGCTGGATTCAAATTAAAATTTGGAGATATTATACAAAGATATAGCTCTCTTGAACAATCCATAATGCTGGGAAAGGGGGTAGAAAAGAGAAGAGGACAAGTGCACAATCTGGAAGTCCTGAGCTGGCTTTTGTCAAATTGAAACGTATGGATTTGAAATAGATTCAATTTCAAATATGGACTTGAAATGCACAAGTGAGCCTTGATTTATTTTTTAAATAATTTTATTGGGAATTATTAGTGAAAAGAATAGAAACAAACCTGAACTACAAAAAAACCTACAAAAATCAAAACAAATCCAAAAAAAAGAAACAAGTGAATTGTTTCCTAGCAATCCTAGCAATTAAAAATAATTTTAATAGTTTTATCGCCATCTATTAAGTTCAACAGAATCTCTCTTCACTCAGTAGTTCATCCTTTAAGCAACACAATCTGAATGTCAGTCATTCTTTGCCAGCAAAAATCCAATAACGGCAACCAATTACATTTTTCATTTAGCCCTGGTAAAAGTAGGTAACCTTGTATTCCCTGGTTTTTTGTTTTTTGTTTACAAATTTAATTCTGAGCCCTTCAAAAAGAGTGAGAGAGTTAGTTTTCTGTTCCTCTGCTTTAAGCCAAAAACATTTCAGAACTTTAATTATACAATTATATATTTTTTGCATATTTAATAAGTAACGTTTGTCCCTTGTTTGTCACTTCTACTAAAATCCTTCAGGACTTTGCTGAACATTTTTATATACCCATTAAAAAAAAAAAACAAATCCCTTTCTTGGTTTAATATCTATACATCTCTTTTAAGGAATAAATTATCGATTGGTTCCATTTGTGTGTCTATCTCTTTCCATATCCTCGTTGCTTAATGCATTTTAAGTCCCCCTTCGAAATAATTTGCTGCAACTTGTTTTGTAACTCTCTCCATATATTTTACCAAGGAGTTTGGCTGACAAATATTCAAAGTCTTCTATTACAGATTTCTACTCCAGGCTTTTCTTTAACCCAGGGATGTCCAAACTTGGGAACTTTAAGACTTGTGGACTTCAACTCCCAGAATTCCCCAGCCAGCATAGCTGGCTGGGGAATTCTGGGAGTTGAAGTCCACAAGTCTTAAAAGTTCCCAAGTTTGGACATCCCTGCTTTAACCTCTAGCTCCCTCTAGCATCTTAACTTCAAGGTCCCCTTATCATAAAAAGATCCAAAACTATCGCCATTTCCCAAGGGAACATTCCTTCTAATTAATTCAAAGCTATAATTATAAATCAACCGGAACTTTTAATCCTTTGTTTTAAAAAATGCATAGTCTAAGCATTTTTGCTGCATCATCAAAAAATTCCAAAAGTTTTAAAATCAAATTTATACCATCCTCCTTTTAAGGAGGAGGAGACTCACTGATGAACATAGTAAGCTTGGTCTAGTCCAGGGGTCTGCAAAGTCGGCTCTTTTAAGACTGGTGGACTTCAACTCCCAGAGTTCCCCAGCCAGCATAGCTGGCTGGGGAACTCTGGGAGTTGAAGTCCACCAGTCTTAAAAGAGCCGTATTGTAGCCAGCTGGGAGATTTTAAACTAGTCTCTCTCAACCCAACCCCCCTCACCGTGGTGTTGTGGGGGAAAATAGGAGGAAGGTGTGTTGGATATCTTTACCACCTTGAGTTATTTGTAAAAATAATAAAAGGTGGGATTTAAGGTTTAAAGGTTTCCCTTGTCCAGTTGTGACCGACTCAAAGGGTCAGTGTTCATCTCCGATTCTCAGCCAAGGAAGTCAGAGAGATGCTCCATCATCATGTAGCCAGCATGAAAGTATAGAACACAGTAAACCTTTCCTGCTGAAGCAGTACCCATTTATCTACTTGCATTTGTGCTTTCAAATTACTATGCATACCCAAGGCTCTGTTTTAGGCCCAGTACTCTTCAACATCTTCATCAATGATCTGGATGAGGGAATAAATGGGGAACTCATCAAATTTGCAGATGACACCAAGCTGGCAGGAATAGCCAACACTCCAGAAGATAGGCTTAAGATACAGAAGGATCTTGACAAACTTGAACATTGGGCGCTATCTAATAAAATGAAATTCAGTGGTGAAAAAAGTAAGGTTCTACATTTAGGCAAGAAAAACCAAATGCACAGGTACAGTATAGGTGAAAGGGATATTGGACTCCTAATGGACAACCATTTAAATATGAGCCAGCAGTGTGCAGCAGCTGCCAAAAAACCCAACACAGTTCTAGGCTACATAAACAGAGGGATAGAATCTAGATCACATGAAGTGTTAATATCACTTTATAATGCCTTGGTAAGGTAGAAAGAGTGCAGAGAAGAGCAACAAAGATCATTGGTGGACTGGAGGTTAAAACATAAAGAATGGCTGCAGGAACTGGGTATGTCTAGTCTTATGAAAAGAAGAACTAGGGGAGACATAATAGCAGTGTTCCAATATCTCGGGTTGGCACAAAGAAGAGGGAATCAAACTATTCTCCAAAGCAACTGAGGGTGGAACAAGAAGCAATGGGTGGAAACTAATCAAGGAGAGAAGTGGCTTAGAACTATTAATCAGTGGAACAACTTGCCTCCAGAAGTAAATGATCCAACACTGGAAGTTTTAAAGATTTGTCTGAAATGGTATAGGGTTTCCTGCATAGGCAGGGGGTTGGATTAGAAGACCTCCAAGGTCCCTTCCAACTCTTATTCCTATTCTATTCTATTCTATTCTATTCTATTCTATTCTATTTGGTTGGAAGGTGCCAGGGCGAGAAATGGGAGCTCACCCTGTCCCAAGACACTGGGATCTTGAACCTGGGCCGTCAGCTTCCTGCCTATGACACATCTGGCCCGTGCGCCACCGGTTTGACACCCCTGAAGGGTCTTAATCTCTCCAGTATAATAGATAAAATTATAATTAAAAAAGTGAATAAAAAATAAGGCTGTCAATCTTAATGGCCTTAAAGGCTGCTTCAGGAATGTTAGCTTGATGTAATCCTGATTCCTATCCAACCCAACTCCTAAACCAATTGCAAAATGGTAGTTTCTGTGGTCTACTCGAGAGGAGCAACTGTCTAGAATCAGGTGGATAACCTCAACGATCTCTCCTCTCCAGATCAGGGGTTCCCAAACTTGGCAACTTGAAGACTTGTGGACTTCAACTCCCAGAATTCTCCAGCCAGCTGGGAGTTGAAGTCCACAAGTCTTCAAGTTGCCAAGTTTGGGAACCCCTGCTCCAGATTTTGGTATCCAGTCATGAATTCTTGCAAATGCAGTCCTGCTCCCAGCAGGATTATCAGTTCTCCATGGCACTCACAGGAAATGGCATACTTGATCTTTCGGATGCATTGTAAAAAGCTCTAATTTTCATATGTCCTGGTATGCAGTATATTTTCTTTGGCTCTGAGAATTACAAATTACACTTGTACAAGTAGTGTAAGAGCAATGCGCATAGTAGCTCTGAGTCACTGTAGAAAATAATTGCTGAGCTATGCTGATTTTCAATTTGTATATGCAAAACATGTTATTCTCCCAATATTTTGGCCTGGATCAGTTCCATAATCCTCTAGAGGCTGCATCTCCATGACATACCTCTTAAGGTCAGTTGTGCTCAAACTGCATTGTTCATCTTTTGAAACTCAAAACTTCTGCAAACTAGAGCAGAGTTCAACCTGCCCCTACCATATCCAAGGTTTGTTATTAGTTTACTTATCTTGACCCCAACTTGATGCATGACTTAGCCATTTCTTCCCTCTGACCTAGAGATAGGAAACTAGGGCATCCAGCAAACATGGAAATTGTGCCAGAGATTAAATGTGTTTGCATGCAGGCACCACAGCATCTATGCTGTGTCCTAGGGAGTCATTTTATTACCTACAGTTTCTGTGATGGAAATTGTGATTTAATTTAACTGACCAGTTGCCTTGCAAATTATATAGAGAAACTCGACATGAATTAAGCTCTCAGATCTCTCTCCCTGAGCCCAAGCTTCATGAGTAAATTCATAGATTCTTCACAATAAAAAGTTTTGTACCATAAAAGTACAATATGGTATGTCAATTTTCAGGGTTTCAGTATAGATCTGTTTGAAGACTATTTCAACCTAAGAAATTGGCAGAGGAAGAAAAGTAGTAGTTGATTGGCATCTGTCACAATGCTGATTGTTTCTGATTTAGGTTCAAATATTAACCACTGAAATAATTAAAAAAAAAGTTTAGCCAAAGCCAAAGTTTTGAAGGTGATTTCCCCCCCCCCCCCCAACATTTATTTAGTAACTACATTTCCACACTACTGTCATCATCTTTTTGATTGATGGGGTGAAATGCAATTTTAACATACTTTTTCTAGCTAATTGTTGTCACTTAAAGTAGCATTAAAATCAGAAGGATGGGACCCGCTTAAAACCTGCAAAGGCAAGACACAGGAAAGAAGAAAATCAGTTCTCCCGTGCTACAAAGAAATGGTTAGCAATGTATTGATATTTCTCATTATAGGTAATCTTCGATTTATAATCAAAATGTCTGTGGCTAAGCAAGACAGTTAAGTAAGTTTTGCCCCATTTTACAACATTTCTTGCCACAGTTACTGTATTTTTTGGAGTATAAGACGGACTGGAGTATAAGATGCACCCAGGTTTTGAAGAGGCAAATGTAAAAAAAAAGTAGGTAGGTAGATAAAGGGAAAGAGAAGGAGAGAAAGAGAGAGAAATACAGTAGGTAGGTAGGGAGAGAGAGAGTAGTTAGGTAGGTAGGTAGAGGAGGAGAGAGAGAGAAATACAGTAGGTAGGGAGGGAGAGAGAGAGTGTAAATAGGTAGGTAGGTAGGTAGAGGGATAGAGAGAGAAAAATAGAGAGAGAAATAGA
The DNA here is from genome assembly GCA_039707465.1 of Rhabdophis nuchalis. Classification (NCBI taxonomy): domain Eukaryota; kingdom Metazoa; phylum Chordata; class Lepidosauria; order Squamata; family Natricidae; genus Rhabdophis; species Rhabdophis nuchalis. Next base: position 156,987,511 of record CM077646.1, on the reverse strand, counting down.
AATACAGTAGATAGAGAGGGAGAGAGAGAGTAGGTAGGTAGGTATGTAGGTAGGTAGATGTTTCCAGGTGTATTTACCCATGTGCTGGAGAAGGAAATCACTGACCACCTTTGGAACAAATCTTTGTTTCTGCAGGCACAGCAGTTGACCAACGTAATTCTCATCAACCACTCTAAATAAACAGCTTTCCGAAAGGGAAAAAACCCCACCTTTTTGCACTGTGCAAACCTCCCCCAAACGGTCCGTTTGTTTGCAAAAATGGGCTCTTTTTTTTTCAAATAAAAGGCATGAATAGCCTTGGGGGGGGGGGCTTGCAGAGTGCTCCTGGGGGGTTGAGGGGGCCCAAAATGAGAAAAAATGCCCCATTTTTGTGTGTGAAAACGGGCCATTTTTTGGTCAAAATAATTGCATGCATAGCCTTATGGAGGCTTATAGAGTGCTGCTGGGGGCTGGGGGGGCAAAAATGCCGTTGTTTGCTCATTTCTGCCCTCCCCAGCCCCCAGGAGCTCTCTGGAAGCCTCCATAAGAGTGTGTGCGGCCATTTTGGTGAAGGGGCGGGGTTTCAGGAGGCAAAAAATGCTGTATTTGATCTATACCTTGGGGATCTTCTAGTCCCGTGATGGCCAACCTATGACACGCGCGCCACAGGTGGCACGTGGAGCCATTTTTCAGGGCACGCAAGGCTTCCCGGGGGGGGGAGGGGGGAGGGAGGCTGTTTTAGTCCTCCCCAGGCTCCTATAAAGCCCCTGGAGCCTGTGGAGGGCAAAAAAAGCACGCCAAAAGTGGGAGGGAGCACTGGTCGTGCGTGTATGTGCGCTGTGGTCGCGTGCATAGCATTATGGGCGTGGCACGCCTGCGCGCAACCCCCCTGCGCTCCCGCCGCTTTTGGCACGTGAGCCAAAAAAGGTTGGCCATCATTGTTCTAGTCCAACCCCCTGCGCAAGTAGGAGATCTTTTATTATTTCAGACAAGCGACTGTCCTGACCTCCAGTGGTGAAGCACTCACAACGTCTGAAGGCAAGCCATTCTACTGGTAGGAAATTTCTCCTTAATTCCAGGTTGCTTTTGATTAGTTTCCATCCATTGTTTCTGGTGCTTTGGAAAATAAACTGACCCCCCATTCTTTGTGGCAGCCCCTCAAATTCTCGAATACTTGAATCATGTCCTCCCTAGTGCTGCTTTTCTCTAGATCAGGCAAACCCAAATCCTCTTCAGGCCTCTAATCGTCTTAGTTACTCTTCTTTGCACTTCTCCCACCCCCCAAAGTCTCAACATCTTTCTGGCAATATGGTGTCCAGAACAGGATGCAGTATTCCAGGTTTGGCCTTTCTAAGGCTTTATAAAATGGTGCTAATACTTCATGTGATTTTGATTCTATGCCTCTATTTATGCAACCAAGGATTATATAGACCTAGTTTTTGTCTCTGGCCAGTGGTTTGGTTTAGGTGAATTAGTCATCGAAGCCCTGTCATGGTCAGATCATTTGCTCCTTCGGCTGGACTTTCCAACCGCTACACCCCACCGTGGGGAGGCGGAACCGGAAACGGTGAGATGGAACCGCCCCAGGCGCCTGATGGACCCAGAGAGGTTCCAGATGGAGCTTGGGCCAATATCTGAGACCCTGACCCACGACTCGACTGAGGACCTGGTGGCCGCCTGGAATATGGCGACCGTGGGAGCCCTGGATCGGGTCGTGCCCTTGCGGCCTCTCACTTGACGCCGGTCCACCCTGGCTCCTTGGTTCTCCGAGGAGGTGAGGGGGATGAAGTGTCGAAGGAGATGCCTAGAGAGCATTTATAATAAATAATAATAATAAATTTGAATTTATTAACCGCTCCCTCTCCCCACAGGGACCCGGGGCGGTGCACAGGAGGAACTAAAAACAATATAAACAATAAATACAAAAATATATACTTTAAAACACAATTAAACAATATTATCCCGTGCTAAAAATAATTAAAAACCCATTAAAATACATTTAAAATCTATAGACAGAGAGACTATCCAAGGCCGGCCAGTCGAAAGAAATGGGTCTTTAATTTCGTACAGAAGGAGCGGAGGTCAGTGGTCGTTCTGATATCGGGGGGAAGGTCGTTCCAGAGGGCCGGGCCCGCCACAGAGAGAGCCCTTCCCCTGGGCGTCGCCCGCTGACAAAGTCTAGTGGACGGCACCCGGAGAGGTCCCTCTCTGTGGGAGCGAATCGGCCGTGAGGATGTATGGGGCAGGATCCGATCCCGCAGATAGCTAGGTCCCGAGCCATGGAGCGCCTTGAAGATGATGATTAGCACCTTGAAGCGCACCCGGAAGACGACAGGCAGCCAGTGCAGCTCGTGCAAGAGCGGTGTAACGTGGGTGAACCTAGTGGTCCCCATAATTGCTCGCGCGGCTGCATTCTGAACTAACTGAAGCCTCCGGGTGCACCTCAAGGGAAGCCCCATGTAGAGAGAGTTACAATAGTCCAGTCGGGATGTCACGAGGGCATGAGTGACTGTGCGAAGGGCGTCCCGATCCAATAGGGGGCGCAATTGGCGAACCAGGCGAACCTGGTAAAACGCCCTCCTGGCCACGGCTGTCACTTGCTCTTCCATAGACAGCCGGGTATCCAGGAGGACACCCAAATTGCGCGCCCCATCCACAGGGGCAAGATGTTCGCCCCCTATGGCCAGCGTTGCAGAGAGCTGGTTGAATCGGGCAGCCGGAAACCACAGCCACTCGGTCTTGGTCGGGTTGAGCCTGAGTCCGTTACTTCCCATCCAGATCCGCACGGCTTCCAGGCACTGGCACATCACCGCTACGGCATCGTTGGGGTGGTTTGGGGTAGATATGTACAGCTGGGTGTCATCAGCGTACAGGTGGTACTCTACCCCAAAACCACGGATGATCTCACCCAGCGGCTTCATATATGCATTAAACAGGAGAGGCGAGAGGACCGACCCCTGAGGCACCCCACATGTGAGGGGTCTCGGGGTCGACCTCTGCTCTCCTGCCTGCACAAATTGCGATCGGCCAGAGAGGTAGGAGGAGAACCACCGTAAAACGGTGCCTCCCACCCCCACCCCCCCCAGCCGATGCAATAGGATACCATGGTCGATGGTATCGAAAGCCGCCGAGAGGTCTAATAGGACCAGGATGGAGGAACATCCCCCATCTCTGGCCCTCCAGAGATCATCTACCAACGCGACCAATGCCGTCTCGGTGCTATGCCCGGGCCGAAAGCCGGACTGGCGCGGATCTAGATACTCAATTTCCTCCAGGTGACGGGGAAACTGTTGTGCCACCACACTCTCAACAACCTTCGCCAAAAAGGGAAGGTTGGAGACTGGACGATAGTTGTTTAAAAGAGCTGGGTCCAAAGAGGGCTTCTTGAGGAGGGGCCTCACCATGGCCTCTTTTAGGGAAGCAGGCAAGGAACCCTCACTCAAGGATGCGTTGACAACCTCTTGGAGCCAGCCTCGTGTCACCTCCCAGGATGCCAGTACAAGCCAGGACGGGCACGGGTCCAATAAACATGTGGTGGCTCGCAGTCGCCCACGTAGCCTGTCCATATCTTCGGAAGTAACGGAGTCAAACTCCTCCCAAACAAGATCTCTCTCGTGGCATCCCACTGGGCCATGAATGGGGGCTAGCTCACTCTGTATCTGAGCGGTTTTCTCCTGCAGAAAAGTCACAAATTCCTCTGCTCTACCCTGTAGCGGGGCTTCCCGCTCCCTCTGTTGGAGGAGGGAGCGGGTGACCCCAAACAGGGCGGCAGGGCGGTTTTCTGCGAATGCTATGAGAGTGGCACAATGGTGACGTTTAGCCATTCTCAGCGCCACAATGTAAGTCCGTAAATGGGCTCTTACCTGTGTCCGGTCAGATTCAGAACGGCTAGACCTCCATCTTCCCTCTAGGCATCTCTTGCGGCGTTTCATCACCCGCAGCTCCTCAGTAAACCAAGGGGCCAGGGTGGTTCGCCGCCGCAAGAGAGGCCGAATCTGACTGGACACTAGTAGGACCACCCGTGCCGAATCTGACTGGACACTAGTAAGGTCACATTTGAGGACCTACCTAGTGGTGATAAAGGCAGCAGAACGAAATTATTTCTCCGCTCATCACGTCTGCAGGTAACTGGCCCGCCGCCCTGTTTCGGGTGATCCGCTCCCTTCTTCACCAGAGGGTGCGGGATGCTCCCCTACAGGGTCGTGCGGAGGAATTTGGAGGTTACCTGCAAGATAAAATCGATCAGATTTGGGACGGGTTAGCCTCCGATTGGGCTAGTTCAGACGGGCTGACGGAGGCAGGTCTTGAGACTGTTATTTGGGAAGAGTTTGATCCTGTGACTCCCAAGGACATGGACAGGATGCTGGGATGGCTGAATACCACCACATGTTTATTGGACCCGTGTCCCTCCTGGTTGGTACTGCCCTCCCGGGAGGTGACACAAGGCTGGCTCCAGGGAATTGTTAACGCTTCTTTGAGTAAGGGGTTTATGCCGACTGCCTTGAAAGAGGCAGTGGTAAGACCCCTCCTCAAGAAGCCCTCCTGGATCTGGCTATTTTGGCCAACTACTGTCCGGTCTCCAACCTCCGCTTCTTGGCGAAGGTTGTTGAGAGTGGTGGCGAGACAGCTCCCTCAGCACCTGGAGGAAACTGTCTATCTGGACTCACGCCAGTCTGGCTTCCGGCCTGGGCACAGCACGGAACTTGGGTGTCCTCCTGGACTCTCGGCTGTCATTAGGGGGGTCTTTTTATCAGTTTTGCTTGATTCGCCAGTTGCATCCCTTTCTGGATCGTGCCGCTCTACGCATGGTCACTCAAGCCCTCGTCATCTCCCACCTGGACTATTGCAATGCTCTCTACATGGGACTGCCCTTGAGGTCCACCCAGAGGCTCCAGTTAGTGCAGAATGCGGCCGCGCGGGGGATTCTGGGAGCCTCAAGATGCTCCCACGTGACACCTCTCCTGCGCGAGCTGCACTGGCTGCCTGTGGCTTTCCGGGTGCGCTTCAAGGTGCTAGTAACCATCTTCAAAGTGCTCCATGGCATGGGTCCTGGTTATTTGCAAGACCGCCACCTGCTACCAAATACCTCCCACTGACCAGTTCGCTCCCACAGACAAGGCCTCCTCAGGGTGCCGTCGGCCAAACAATGCCGCCTGGCGACCCCCAGGGGGAGAGCCTTCTTTGTGGCAGCCCCTGCCCTCTGGAACGACCTACCCCCCGACCTTCGTACAACCACTGACCTGCGCCTCTTCTGTCGGGCCTTGAAAACGCATTTATTCCGTGTGGCCGGCCTGGCGTAGTAGCTTTGAATTGGTTTAATTGGTTTTATTTAAGAGCTTTTATCTAGATTTTAGAACGGGCCCCAATTTAATATTATTTTAAAGTATTTTATGTATCAATGTCTTTTGTATGTTTTTATTGATGCCTGTTCACCGCCCTGAGTCCCGCAAGGGAGAAGGGCGGTATACAAATTTAAATAATAATAATAATAATAATAATAATAATAATAATAATAATAATAATAATAATAATAATAATAATATAATAGCTTTTTTGACTGCTGCAACACAGTGCTGGCTCATGTTTAATTGATCGTCCACTGAGACCTCCAAGGTCCCTCTCACAGTTACTGTTCATGAGCTAGGTTTCGCCTTATCTGTACTTGTACCTTTGGCACCTCTTCTTATTTTCCCCACAAAAACAACCCTGTGACATGGGCTGGGCTGAGCTGAGAGAGAGTGACAGGCCGCCCAAAGTTACTCAGCCGGCTTTCATGCCTAAACCAGGACTAAAATTCACACTCTCTCAGTTTCTAGCCTGGTGCCTTAACTGCTAGACCAAAAGATTAGGAGCTGCCTGAGTTCTCAGCATCCATTTTGTGGACTTTAAAGCCCCTCCCAAGAGAGGGTGGAGGAATTAAACCCCCCCCCCCCATTTCTCCTCAAGCTATTTCTTTTTTCTTCAAATAAAGGGGTAGGTTCATGCACTCAACCCATGATTTTCTTAAGAAGATGGATTCACACACTTTAAGCCCAAACCTTATTTTATTTATTTATTTATTTATTTTATTGCATTTATACCCCGCCCTTCTCCAAACGGACCCAGGGCGGCATACAGGAATATTAAAAAACATATAAACATATAAAACTTTTTAAAAAAACTTATTCGACTAAAAAACCTGTGCTAAAACCGAATTAAAATCCCCATTGACCTGTCGGATCATATTGTGACTTAATGAGATGCATGACTCCATGATTAAATCAAACGAGGCACATTTGTCCTCCAAAGAGACACTTACTTTGGGGTTTGTCTTTGCATTACACATTAACCCATGTTTAACTAAACATGGCATTAGTGAATTAATGCAATTGTTTAGGTTTGCACCATCTACTGAAACACAAAGCAGTCAACTAATCATCTTTATCCCACTTTGAATCCAAGGACAATATCATTAACTAGGGCCTCTAGATTAAATGTCTGTTAACTTTATACTCCAGAAACCTTGGAATTTCCAATTGCTTAAGGATGGACCCTTTCATCCTGACAGTAGTAAACTGCAGGTTCTCAAGAGCCCAGGCAGGCAAGCTGGAGCACAGACCTTAACTATGTTGAGACGTGTTTATACAACTGGAATTACTGAACAACACCCAGAATCACAAAGTAGTTACTACACAACACAAAGGGGCGTTGTGGCAGGGCAACTGATACAAATATCATAAATCAACTGCACTGGATACCTTATTCCGTATTGCTGACCAGAAATTATTATTCCCATTTGTTAAACTAAATATCCTGGTCATTCCAATTTGTTTTATCTCAAGAGGTTATGATCAGATCAATCTGATTTTATCCTCTTGACCACAGCCAAGTACTGTTCTACACAGTACAATGTAGTAAACTCTAATTCTTTTTAGTTATTTTCAAATAACTATATTCTTTTTCTTTTTATCTCAATTAATTGCGACTTTTGGGTTTTACATGCTGGTCTAGGACCAAATATTGATTTGATTTGAAGTAATTTGTACAATGACGTCATGACACATCTGCCATCTTAATTACTTGGACCCGATGCCTACAGTGAAAAAACTGACTTATGATCATTTTCCATACTTATGACGATTGCAGCATCCCCACATGATCAAAATGTGAATGCTTGGCAACTGGCTCATATTCATGACGATTGCAGCGTCCTGGGGTCACGTGATCACCTTTTGCAGCCTTCTGAGAAGCAGTCAACAGGGAAGCCAGATTCACTTAACAACCCATGTAATTAACAACTGCCGTGTTTCACTTAACATCTGTGGCAACAAAGTTCGTAAAATGGGGCAATACTCAGATATTATACTCAGTGGGTTGCAACCAGTTTGCACCGGTTCGGCCGAATCAGTAGTGGAATGTTGGACTGAGTCGCAGAACTGGCAGCGACCCAGGCTGGCCACACCTCCAAACCAGTTCCCGGTTGCTGCGGCATGTTTTTTTTGGCACTTTTTATATGCTGCGCATGCGCAGACCTATTTACAGGAAACTGTGTGCATACACACCGAACCAGCAGTAACGCCTGCAGCAACCCACCCCTGGCAATACTCACTTAGCTACTATCTTGCTTAACAACAGAAATTGTGCACTACTTGTATATTTTCCAGGTACTGAGGGCTTCTCAGTAACAACTGCACTACCAGTTTTAGAATTCTGTGAAAACGAGAAGAAATGTACACATATTTAGAAACCTCCAAAAGTGGTTATCATGAGAGAAAATAAAAAGAAATGACCGCAGATATTGCTCTTGGTTTTAGATCTGCAACACTATAAATGTTTAAAAAAAAAAGCTATACATTTGTGCAAAAGTATCACGCACCAACTCTTTCACTTGCAGGAAACTGCATGACATCTTAGAGATTAAGTGATAAGTCTGACATGCTGTTTGTCTTTAAGAATTTGTTATCCTTGGAAAGCTGGAGAAAAATAGCTGGAGGTTAGTCTTTCAGAGTGGCAGGTATTTGCTACTTAGCTGTATTATTTGATATACCACTCAAGGAAAATTCTTTTTACTACCATCAATTAGAACTACTTTTAACTCCTAGATGCAGCACAGTGCAATACAAATTTATAAATAGGACAATAAAACTCACATCTAAGTCAGGCTCCGGATAGCAGAACGGCTTAATTGCTATTTCCAATTTATATGAATCAGTCGCAAAATGGTTGCAATATCTATTTGGTCCAAATTTCTCAGAATTGATTACATTTTGGAAAAATAATTTTATGTATTAATAATTGTATGAATGCAATACAATAGCAGAGTTGAAAGGGACCTTGGAGGTCTTCTAGTCCAACCCCCTGTCTAGGCAGGAAACCCTATACCATTTCTGACAAATGGCTATCCAAAATCTTCTTAAAGACTTCCAGTGTTGGGGCATTCACAACTTCTGGAGGCAAGCTATTCCACTGATTAATTGTTCTAACTGTCAGGAAATTTCTCCTCAGTTCTAAGTTGCTTCTCTCCTTGATTAGTTTCCACCCATTGCTTCTTTTTCTATCCTCAGGTGCTTTGGAGAATAGTTTGACTCCCTCTTCTTTGTGGCAACCCATGAGATATTGGAAGAATGCTATCATGTCTCCCTTAGTCCTTCTTTTCATTAAACTAGACATACCCAGTTCCTGCAACCGTTCCTCGTATGTTTTAGCCTCCAGTCCCCTAATCATCTTTGTTGCTCTTCTCTGCACTCTTTCTAGAGTTTCCACATCTTTTTTACATCGTGGCGACCAAAACTGAACGCAGTATTCCAAATGTGGCCTTACCAAGTGATATTAACACTTCACATAAATACACACATCTCTATTTGTTCCTATTAGGCAAAGGAGGTCAAGATTGATTTTGAGTGTCTCTGCAACCCACTTTTTGCTCGATAGGCAGCTCAGGAGTCGATCGGAACCCATTAACCCTTTCTGCCCATATACAGGTGGTCCTTGACTTATGAACACAACTAAGCTGAAAATATATGTTGCTAAGCGAGACATTTGTTAAGTGAATTTTGCTCCCTTTCACAACCTTTCTTACTTCAGTTAAGTGAATCATTGCAATTGATAAGTTAGTAAACCAGTTAAGTGAATCTGGCTTCCCCATTGACTTTGCTTGTTGGAATGTCACAAAAAGCAATCACATGACCATGGGGCCCTGCAACCCTCATAAATATGAACCAGCTGCCAAGGGTCCAAATGTTGACCATATGCAAAGATCATTCACTGTGAATAATGGTCACAAGTCATTTTTTTAATAATAATAATAATAATAATAAAGCTGAATTTATTAACCGCTCCCTCTCCCCACAGGGACTCGGGGCGGTGCACAGGGAGAATAAAAACCATAAATATACAAAAATACATACAATTTAAAACAGATTAAACAAACTCCTGTGCTAAAATCCCATTAACTAAAAATCCCCACTCAATATACATAAACAATTAAAAAACCCATAGAGAGAGAGAGACTACCCTAGGCCGGCCAGGCGGAAAAGATGTGTCTTTAGTTTCAGGCGGAAGGAGCGGAGGTCCGTGGTCGTTCTAATATCGGGGGGAAGGTCGTTCCAGAGGGCCGGGCCCGCCACAGAGAGAGCCCTTCCCCTGGGCGTCGCCCGCTGACAAAGTCTAGTGGACGGCACCCGGAGAAGTCCCTCTCTGTGGGAGCGAATCGGCCGTGAGGATGTGTGAGGCAGTATCCGATCCCGCAGGTAGCTAGGTCCCGAGCCAGGGTCCTTCTAACTTTGAACAGTCACTAAATGAACCATTGTAAGACGAGGACTACCTGTATTTGCTACTTAGCTGTAATATTTTATATACCACTGGATGAACTAATTTCAGCATCATCAACTAGAACTACTTTTAACTCCTAGATGCAGCACAGTGCCATAAGGTAAAGGTAAAAGGTTCCCCTTGCACATATGCGCTAGTCGTTTCCGACTCTCGGGGGCAGTGCTCATCTCTACTTCAAATCCAAAGAGCCAGTGCTGTCCGAAGGCATCTCTGTGGTCATGTGACCGGCATGACTAAATGCCAAAGGCGCACAGAATTCTGTTACTTTCCCATCAAAGTGGTCCCTATTTTTCTACTTGCATTTTTTATGTCAGGGGTCCCCAACCCCCGGGCCGCGGACCGGTGCCGGTCCGTGGCTGGGTGGGAGCCGGGCCGCAGGGCTGGAGAGGAGGAGGAGGGAGGAGGGGGCAGCCCCCTGAGCAGAGCGCCCGGGAGAACGCAGGCGCGGCTGTTCGCACCGTTGGAGTGTGGCTCTTCCTCCACCCACGTCGACGGAGGGACTCCTGGGCGCCGCCGGACCGGCCACCGATTCCCTCCCCTGCTGGCATGCCGGCCACTCGTTTTCTTCCAGGGGCTGCAGAGGCTCCGCGGGCGGGGGAGGGAACTGGCGGCCTCCGGCGGCGCCCAGGTGTCCCTCCGTCGACGAGGGTGGAGGAAGAGCCCCCACCATCCTCCTGTGTTCTCCCGCGCGCTCTGCCCAATGGGCTCCTCCCTCCTCCTCCTCTCCAGCCCGGCTCCTACCCAGCCACGGAGCCTCACCGAGCGAACGAGTGACCAAGCGCGGCAGGCGGGCTGAGGAGGCTGGGGGGGACGACGACGACAGACACACAGAGAGACAGAGAGAGGGAGGGAGGGAGAGAAAGATAGACAGAGACACAGAATGAGTGATTGAGTGAATGCAAGACAGACAGACACACGCACACACACACAGAGTGACAGATGGGCAGATGAAGGAGAGAGACAGAGAGAGAGAAAGAAAAAGAGAAAGAAAGAAAAAGAAAGTGGGAGAGAAAGACAGAGAGAAAGAGACAGAAAGGAAAGAAAGGCAGAAAAAGATACAGAAAGAGAGAAAGAGAGAGAAAGAAAAAGAGGGAAAGAGAAAAAGAAAGAGAAAGAAATGAGAGAAAGGGAAAGAGAAAGAGAGAAAGAAAGAAATAGAGAGAGAAAGAGGGAAAGAGAGACAGAGACAAAGAAAGAGAGAAAGAGAGAAAGAAAGAAAGAAAGAAAGAAAGAAAGAAAGAAAGAAAGAACTTATGACCACAGTTGAGGCCAAAAGTTTGGTTGCTAACCAAGATCATTGTTAAGTGAGTTTCACATTTTCCAAGATGGCCACACCCACCCAGTCACATGACTGCTGAGCCACTCAGCCGGTCCGCAGAATTTTCTTTAAAATGAAACCGGTCCCTGGTGCAAAAAAGGTTGGGGACCCCTGTTTTATGTGATTTCGAACTGCTAGGTTGGCAGAAGCTGGAACAAGTAAGGGGAGCTCACACTCTGTTACGTGGCGCTAGGGATTCGAACCACTGACCTTTCTGATCAACAAGCTCAGCATCTTAGCCACTCTGGGGGGGGGGGGGGGGGAAAGAAACCCACATCTAAGTCAAGCTCCGGATGGCAGGACGACTTAATTGCGATTTCCATTTTATATGAATCCATTGCAAGATGGTTACAATTTCTAGTCAGCCCAAATTTCTCAGAATCGATTACATTTTAGAAAAATAATTTTATTTATTAATAATTTTATGAATGTGCACCTCTCTATTTGTCCCTATTAGTCCAGGGAGATCAAGATCGATTTTGAGCAGCTCCGCAAACCACTTTTTGCTCACTAGGCTGCTCAGGAGTCGATCGATACCCTTTAACCTTTTCCGCCCAAAGACAGTTAACGGCAAAATGGTGGTAGAAAGCACTGATTCCAGAGCCTACCATCTTGCCTTACACCTTCCCAAACTCTAATGATGGAGCGCCCACCACTTCTGGAGACAAGCTGTTCCACTGGTTAATTGTCCTCACTGTTAGGAAGTTTCTCCTTAATTCCAAGTTGCTTCTCTCCTTGATTAGTTTCCATCCATTATTTCTTGTCCTGCCCTCTGGTGCTTTGGAGAATAATTTGACCCCTTCTTTTTTTGTGGCAGCCCCTCCAATACTGGAATACTGCTATCATGTGAGTTCGATCCTAGGTAGAGGCAGATGTAGGATCTCCTGCTTGGGCAGGGGGTTGGACTAGATGACCTGCAAGGTCCCTTCCAACTCTGTTAATCTGTTAATGTCCCCTCTCGTCCTTCTTTTCTCTAGGCTGGCTGTACCCAATTACTCAAACCGTTCTTCATATGGTTTTAGTCTCCAGGCCTTTCATCATCATTTGAGCCTACCAACCATCTTGTCTTCCTTCCACCCCCTCCCTTTTCATTCCCAACAGCTCGGGGGCGCAAACCACCCGCTCTCCCGCCGCCTTTCCCCCCCCGCTTTCGCCACAGAGATCCCATCCGGCCGCCACTTCCCCTCCCTCTTTTAAGTTTTCCCCTCGTTCCCATCTCCGGGCGCGCGCGAAGGGAGGGGGGTGGGGGGGGGGAGGGAGGGAGGAGGAAAGGGGCGGCGAAGCGCGGGTGGAGGGGGAGGGAAAAGGGAGGGGGGAAAAGAAGGGGAGGAAAAGAAGACACTTTTTTACCCACAATGCTTTGGGAGGACGTTGACAAGTGGATCCAAGATGGCGTAGAAAGTAATGACAGGTAAGTCAGGACTTCCCTATTCGCTGGCTGGGGGGGAAAAAAAACGAAAGGGGGAAAAAAAAATCTCCGCCGGGGTTGGGAACCGAGGGGGGGAGAAGCCTCCCGAAGCCGCCTGGGAAGCGAGAGGGGTGGGGTGGGGGGGTCGGGGTCCCTCGGGATGAAGAGGGAAAGGCTTCTCCGTCCCCGGCGGAGCGCGACCGGGGCTGGCCGGAGAGGGCCCTGCGCCTGCGGAGGGGCCTGCAGAAGTCGCAGCCCGGGGAGGAGGCGGCGGGTGGCGGCCGGCCTGTTTACGCGGAGGCGCCGCCGGGGTCCTGGGCACGAAACTGCTTCGGGGTGTGTGTGTGTGTGTTTGTGTGTTTCTGCGTGTGTGTGTAGAGCGGGGGTCGGTCGGTTGCGATGGAAGGCGGATATTCGGGTCCTTCACTACTAAAAACAGGCGAGCGATACCTTTAAGGCTTTGGAGACAAGAGGCGTAAAAACCCACCCTTGGAAGGCTGGGGTGTGTGTGTGTGTGTGTGTGTGTATTTTTGACCCCCCCCCCCTCTCTCTTTTGAAGCCAAGTCTGAGACTTGCCTTTTGCGAAGCGGGCGAAGGAGGAAGCTTTTTACAGGGCTGGCGGTAGGAAAAGCGAAATTCCTCGAGAATCGTCTCTAGGCTTTTGTGAGGTTTTAGCAACAAACCACTCTTTTTAACGTTTATAAATGGAAAGATTCCCCCCACCCCTCTGGCCACCAAGAAGCGGTCACGTAGGCATTTCTCTCCCCCCTCCCATTTGTGAAGCAGCAACTTCTTGGTTCCTGAAGTTGGAATTAAATGATAAGTAGGGAATTTTTTTATTCATTTATTAGTTTTAGGGGGTGAAGGAATCGAAGATTTTGAAGAGATCGCTTGAGTTGGGCAGGAAATGCTGGGATTGGTGACCACAGCTTTAGAATTTCTTTTTAGGGTCCTAAACAAGATGATCTGGAAAAGTTAATGTTTAAAAGCAGTTGCAAAAACAGAGCATTGGACTGGGGTTAATTGCAGAGGGAATAAGAAAAGAATGTATCCGTCCCTACATTGAAGTTACTGTTTTTATATTTAGTATATAGAATATCAAATCCATAACTTTCAATATACTTTGACATCTGTGTTTTGATCGAAATACCAATGTGCATATTTATACAGGTATGTGCTTTAATATCAATATATTAAATATGTTGATGAAAATACAAGTGCCAAGAAAATGTCTTAAAAATCAGTTTTCTTATTGGAATTTGTCCTTTGGGCATGGTTTTAAAAGCATATATTTTCACAATATGCAGAGGGGTTTTTTTTGTACAAGCTTAACTTTTTGTGCAAAGCAATTTATAAGTAAGTTTCATTAAGATGATATTACAACTTGTAGAGCCAAAGCTTGAAAGAATAGGCATCCATAGTGCAATCAAAAGGAAATATTTGAAACTCAACATCTTCAGTGATACAGTTGATATCATTTAACTTTTCACAGAAAATATATTGTGTAAGGTTTCATGGATCTTAACCTGTCATCAGATTCATGGATTGATTGAAACCTGCACTACAGAAACTAAGAATTTAAGCATTATCTTTTCAATTTATTGAATTATGATTTAAATCAGAAGATTTTTCCAGATTTTTTACAGCATAAATAAAATAAAAATACAGTTTTATTGAGGCTGCAGTTCACACAACTGAAAATACCTAACAATTAATTTAATATTTTGATTAAATGTGCTTAGTGTAGTGTAATTATTGTTTTGGAAACAATAGCTTATTTAATTAAAAGGAAATGTAAAGATAGCAAAAAGTATATGTTACATTATTCCATAACTTAAAATTATAAGGAATCTATGGGGAGTATTGTATATGTGTGTGCATGTAATTCTTAAAGTAAGTATCTTGTATTAGAAGAAAGAAAAGGCTTAAAACTTCAGTTATTTTGAATTTGCTCATAATAGGTATAGAATTTTAAGAAGATGTAGGCTTAAAAAAGCTTGCAAAAGTTCCAAATTTAAAACTGAGGAGACTAGTAGTGAGTTTATGTTTTTGTTGTAAATGGTATGTTTTAAGGTCATTTAGTGCAATACAGCTTTTTATAGCTGGTTACCAACCCAAATATCTTCCATAATCTAACATTTGATAACGATTGTACTTCTGCTAATACATTTTATAAATCTAAGACCCTTAAAATCTGCAACTCTGGTTGTAAAAACAAGATCTTACTTGGCATTTTTCTAGATGCAAATTTGTTAAATGTATGGAAAAAACATGCAATAATGCAACAAATTCATATACAGTGAAAAGTAATTTCTGTCATATAGTTGTGGAACTCAAAATTATCTAGAAGATGGCATTAGATTGTGGCTGTATATATTAATAGTGATCTAATTCAGATGATAGGTGTAAGGATTTTGAGAGAATATATATCATCCATCCATCCATCCATTCATGAGGTTTTTGAACATACACAGAAGTACTTTGCAGGTGATAAACATTTTATTACCTGTTCTTTTCTTCAGCATAGAAAATACATCATAAGAAAATGCAGGACCATTTTAAGAGATGCCACTTCTGCTATTTATTTATTTAGAGATTTATATCCTGCTTTAGGACTTCGCTCTTCCTTCTCACTCACCCACCTCTGCCATTGCAGTAAGAATGTGAGGTAGGTTTGGCTGAGAGTAATCCAACGGCAGTTACTCAATAAACTTACCAGGAAGATCTCTTGTTTACTTTGCGATAAGAATAAGTTCTAAATACATCTCAGGAAAAAAGAAAATGAGGCCCAAACATTTTATGGCTCAAATATGTTTACTTTGAAAGAAATCAAAAGTACTAAATGCTCAGCTTCTTTTAACTTGTGAATTCTCACAGAGACAATGTGTTCTGTTTACTGCAAGGAACAGTTTATAAAGAATATATGTTTAAGCTCTTTGATTAGTAATTTCATAGGATTTCTGAGCAAACTAAAACTACAGTTTTAAATTCACTTACTGCTATGCTCACATGGTTAGATTCGTACATCGTCCTAAGTAATATATCACAATTGAGAAACCATAGTATCTAGGTTAAAACAGGATACTAGGCCAAAATCAAGACATATCTGAGATCCTCATTGGTAAGAAATAAACCCCAGTATATATATATATATATATATATAGCAAAGACTATTTCTATTTAATTGTTTCTAGGAATCCTCTTTTTAAAGGAAGGAGTATCTAATATGACTGGGGAAATTTCCAATTAAAAACAGGCATATGATGGTCATCACTCAGCTTGAATAAAACTTGCCTACCGAATCCCTGTGTGAGATTTAGTAATTTATATATATAATATGAAAGATAAGCATTTCTAATGTATAATAACTTTTAAACTTCATGTTTTTCTAGTTTTAAAAATGTTAAAATGGAATCTAAATAGAGCTATTTTGTTTAAAACATTGTTTTCATCAGTCATGGGAGTCATGAATCTATTTTTAAGATTACATATAGTATTCCTTAATTCAAGTGATTGTGGTAGAATCACAAACACATCAGTCCATGCAAACATTTTACCTGGAAATATTACTAGTGTACGAGTGTATGGTACTTAACTAATCAGGGTCAATTGGGTTATTACTTTTATGAGTTCAGTGAAAAATGGATAGAGCTGAGTGTTGTAAAACCCACATATTTTATATCATTTTTAGCATCTATGTTTCTTCAGTTCCTTTCTGGCATAAAAATCCGCATGCTGTTAGTATATGTGCTCATTTTTACTTACAGGTTTGTACATCCTACAGAATTTTTCAGTCAGTGTTTCATTACTGGACATTTTTAAGAATTGTAATTACATACTTTTGCCATGTCTTGTTGTAAATCTATGGAGGAATCTGATTGTGTGCTATAAATCAGGGTTCCCCAACTTTCGGCCTATTCCTCAGTGTTGGGCTGCAGCCTGTTCAGAACCAGACTGTAGAATTGGTAGGTGAGCGTGCGCAACCATCCCCCTTTCCCTCCTACTGGCCACCACCAGTCCCCCAAGCCAGAAAAAAGACCACTGCCATAAAGTTATTTTGCTTATATTGCCTTTGTTGCTATGATATTCTTCCTAATATATAATTCTTATTCAGCACCCCAAAATAACAGAAATCCATCTAATATTTTGGGTTGGGAAATATAAGCTGTCTTATCATCAGTGTATTTCTTTTTTCTCATATCATTTCAGTTACCATAATAAGGGAATAAGAAGAGAAAATACAGTGTTTTTTTTTTTAATCATTATTTACAGTTGCTCACTTTTGTATTTCCAGAGTAACACATAGGAAGTTTTGTTGTAAAATAAAGAGTCAGTAATTCACTTCACCTACATTTGATTAGTGAGTTATGGTATGTCTGCACTTGAAATAATCTTTTAAGAAAAGCCTCAGAAGTGGTATTCCAATTTTAATGTTTTCTTCTAGGATGTTATTACTTGCTGTTTTTTAAGGAAACAGTATGTCTAACTGCTGTGCTTTAATCACAATCCACAAAGTGTGGATTGTTCAGTGGTTATTTTGCCCAGCTCATGGTCCAGATGCCTGGACTGATGGTTAATGTATCTTTAGGCAGCAGCTATTTTTTAGGAGTAAAAGCTAAGGATCAGAAGTGGCAGGGAAGAGGTGGTCATATATCATCATCATCATCATCATCATCATCATCATCATCATCATCATCATCACGATGATGTCTGCTCCTTTCTGGAGTTTTGTATTGAAAATAAACAGCCATGGGAAAAGATTGTTCTCCGTTTTACATTGTGTGGATCTGACTCCCCCAGCCATTTAAAAAAAAATGCTTTTTGAAAATAATAATTCAGTTCAGTTCAATTTTATAACTGATATAAGTCCAGATACAAACAAAATATGGAATAAAAGAGCTGCTGCATTCTTCTAGATATATGTATATGTGCTATAAAAGAAAAACAGAAAGTGTAATGGAGTCTGAAATAATTAAGAACATAGTTACTAAAATAAATCCAAATAAAATACTATTATAGTAAGTTCCAATCCCAAGTAATGATACGGCATACAAATAGTCCTCAATTTACAACCACAATTGAGCCCAAAATTTCTGTTGCTAAGCAAGACAGTTGTTAACTGTCATAAATACATGCCAGTTGCCAAACATCCAAATTTTGATCATGTAACCATGGAGATACTAATAACAGTTGTAAGCATGAAAAATGGTCATGTCACTTTTTTTAGTGTTGTTCCTTCAAATGGTCACTAAATGAATGGTTATAAATCAAGACTATCTGTATCATACAAATGGTAAAATAGATCTGAGCAACTTGAGAGGTTATTTTCGAGTCCTTGTTTGAGAGTAGTGGCATTTCATAAGAGTCATACTTTCTACCTGGACATTTCTTCAAGACACCTGACTCTACCATGTCATTTTAAAAACAAAACCCTTAAAAAATAATAATTCTAAAAATCCAAGAATTATTCAGTTGCAGCGGTGGGTTTCACATTTTATTACCACCGGTTTGCTGCGCATGCATGTGTCTGTCCCAGTTTGCTTTGTGATCTCTTTCGCCTTCTGCGCATGTGCCCAGCCTGAAAAACATGCCTAAATAAGACAGCATAGAGACGGGACAAGCAGGTGGGCCCATCTGGGTTTTTCACTATCGGTTCGAGCAAACTGGTCCGAAACAGCTGAATACCACGTCTGCTCAGTTGGGATACTGAACAAGAATTATGAGAGGCTGGAAAGGCAAAGCCAGTCTTCATTTGCTGTTATATGAGATATATTTGTTCATTTACTCCCTTAACTATAGTTAATGCAAAACCATATAAAAGTGATCTTAGAATGGTAGGAACATGAACTTTACTAATCAAGGCATGACAGTATGTTCTGAGTTTCTTATACTGTATACGTAATAACTTTCTTTTTAAAAATGGGAAAAATCCATCTTTCACTACTTGGGTAAATAGAAATCTATCAAATAAAATTTTCCGTTTCAAAACTAGCAATGCACTTTGTTTTAGAATAACATTATAAGTTATATTTACTCCCACGATAAGCATTTACCTTTGACCAGGTCCTACTGACCGAAATTCTGGAGTTGTGGAGAGGTTTTTTGCCTAATGTTTAGACTAAAATTGAATGTCTTGTCTCTGTCCGATAATTGCTTGGTTATTCAAGGCTGAAGTTTCTTGTTGATCATGGAAGAGCATGAATTATAGTATTTTTCTTAGCATTAATATCCGCAAAAAAGAAACCAGCAGGTTTTTAAGTAATATTGGAGAAGAAAAATCTTAGTGAACAAATGGATGGCCTCATGGACATATTCTAAGGTATTTGTTGCTTTGTTCTGGAAAATCCTCCTGAATCAAGCTAAAAGCCTATGTCATCCAGCCATTTATTCCTACAATGACTTAACTATGATGAATTCCTCTTCCATTGTTTTCCAATAGTATTTAAGGTATGAGGCCTTTGATCAAGGAGGTATCAAGACTAGCTTCAATTATCACTGAGAAATATCTTACTTCAGTAAATATGCATGATCACAAATTACAACTTTTCTGTTTGAAATGTCACGCTTCCACTTTGCAGGTAGTATAGCTATACAGTTATCCTCTCTCATACATTGTTGGAAATAATTTTGTTCATATCTTTGTTTTAATTATCATTATGGGCATTGAGTATGGTGGGTACTACTACTTCTTCTGTTACCTTAAAGGAGTAACAGTAAAGACAGAAGGGAAAAGAGAGCATTGCATTTAAAAAATTTTTTTGGTAAAATTAATGTGATTCTATTGGTCAAAGTAAGCAGATAATAGAGGGTTCTATAGAATAAAAACTTTCCTTGTCAGTTGTGTCTAACTCTAGGGCAGGGGTCTCCAACCTTTTTGGCACCAGTGACCGATTTCATGTAAAAAAAATTCTGTGGACCGGTGGGAGCCTCCAGCGGGTGAGTCGAGTCACGTGGGCTGTGCGCACGCTCAGCGGTCATGTGGAACCCGAAGCTCACTCCGCCCCGGTTACTATCAAGCCACGGACTGGCACCGGTCCGCGGCCCGGGGGTTGGGGACCCCTGCTCTAGGGCACAGTGTTCATCTCCATTTTCTAACCGAGGGAGCCAGCATTGTCTAAAGATGCTTCTGTGGTCATATGACATGACTATATGCCAAAGGTTTATGAATCGTCGTTACCTTCACATCAAAGTGATATCCAATAATCTACTGTATTTTTCAGACTATAAGACGCATTGGAGTATAAGATGCACCAAGATTTTGAAGAGGAAAACAAGAAAAAAAAATAGTTTTGGGCCCCCGTGCATCCGATTTTTGCTCTCCAGTTCCCAGGAGTAGTCTGCAAGCCTCCTAAGCCTACTTGTGCGCCCCGTTTTTTGAGAAAAACGGGTAAAAACCAGGCCCATTTTTGGCCTCCCAAACCTCCCAGGAGTGCCATTTTTGCTTTCTCCAGCCGCCAGGAGCAGGCCTTCCAAACCCTCTGTGTGCCCCATTTTTGTGAAAAACAGCCTCGTTTTTGGCCTCCCATACCCCCCCCCCCCAAAATGAGTGCCATTTTTGCTCTCTCCAGCCTGCAGGAGTATTCTGCAGGCCTCCCAAGCCCTCTGTGTGCCCCATTTTTGCTGAAAACGGACATGCGGGGTGGGGTTTCAGGAAGCCAAAAATGGCCGTATTTGATGTATAAGACGCACTAACATTTTTACCCCCTTTTAGGGGTCTTATACTCAGAAAAGCACAGTACTTACATTTACATGCTTTGAAATGCTAGGTGGCTAGGAGCTGGGACAAGTAACGGGAGCTCACCCTGTTGCGTGGAGCTCGGATCTCAAACCTGGGCTGTCAGTTCTCCAGCTGACAAGTGCAGTGTCTAAACCGCTGAGCCATGGTGCCTCATTCTACAGAATAGAAAGAACAAAAAGCCTCCACACAAGCCAATAATTACTTAAGTGGAATTTGTATGTGGATGCACTATAGTAGGTTAAAACCTACTGTTAGAAGGAAAAGTTGTATATTTAGTAAATAAATACATTTACAGGTAACAAAAAAAAAAATACAATTGAACACTTATGCTTTAATGGCATTTGGTTGATTAAAAAACAAAACGCAAATGCATTATTGCATTTCACACGTAAGGGAGAGAGGCTTAGCTCAAAATTTCCCTAAGTAATACAAGTAAAAATAGTTATCACACTGTTTATGTAATTAGTTCATATCACTCAAATCTGGTGTATCTTATGTCTGAGCTTTAATGTAAGCAATGGTGGGATATGACTGGTATGCCCCAGTACGGGTGTACCAGTGTCTGCTGGGAGCACCAGATACTGTTCCGGTACAGTGCTCCAGAGGGCCCGCACGTCTTACCTTTATTTGAGCCAATCGGGGCATTCGCACATGTGCACGGAGTGTATGGAGCCTGTGTGATGCTCTGCCGAGCAGCTGGAGCGTTGCGGGCGGTAATTACGCATGTGTATGCTGCACGTGTGCACGTGGTGGACGCCCGGCCCCGTTGCAGTGTACCGGTTGCAATAGGATCTGGAACCCACCACAGACTGTAAGTTACTACCCCCTGCAGTAGAGTTTTTCAGAATTCATGATGACTATAATGGAATATTTATTCACAAGATTTGTAGATGTAGTTTTAACACTGAGAATGGATATTATTTGAAATCACTATTGTGGGTTTGTACTCTTGTCTCTGGAAATTCTTTCCTTGGGTGAGAAAGAATGGGGATGCTCTCCTACTTTTGCAGTCCAGACCTTAAATTTTATGTGAAAAATAATCAAAGTAACAACAAAAACCAATTTGGCATCCATTAACACGCAACAAAAAATATAGAAAACAGATATTACTTTCCACAATGGAATCTTTTTGCTTGTCTTGGAATTTCAGATTGCATTGTAACTTTATGGAGCATCTATATTCCTGAAGACCTGTTTAAACAGTTCTTAATGCAATTAATTAAATGGATGCAATTAAATTAATTTAATTAAATCAATGGGATGCAGTAGCTTAATAAAAATATTTTGATTTCAGAATTAATGAATGACACTTTATGTAAAATCTGGGTAGGCAACCATACTGATAAATCTTTGATCTTATCTACATAATTCCAGTTCTTAACATTGGATGCTCCCTGAACTTGTGGGTCCCCCCTCCTTTTTGCAGATATTTCATTACCAAACTCAGCACTGATAATATTACCTAGTTTGGTAATGGAACATATGCAAACCCCCCCCCCCCCCCAAGCTGATAGACCATCAAGGACCTCACAACTCAACCCTGAGCTACAAATATCAGTGAAATGTTATATATTGACTAATATTAAATGGAGGCAACTTTCTGGATTAATACTTGCTTTTTTATTAATATAAGAGTGTCTTCTGGTTGCAGAAGAGTCTTTGATTCAGCAGAGGCTCCTTGAAGGTGACTCAAATTTTTCAGCACCACCTTTGCGCTTCTCAGAGGGCCTTCAGCCTTGTAGAGAGATTGTTGGAGGATTACTAAGGGGCTCATGTACTGCGGAGTGTTTGTTTTGTAAGTCTTATTAGCTCCAAGAGTACTCTTTTCTGTTTTAATACAGAAGCCCCTTGATTAATCATCTAACAAATATATCCTAAAGCGATCAAAATCAAATCCTGCTACATATGTTTCCAATGACGTTGTCAGAAACACTTCACATATTAAAAATAAATTGAACTGGCTGTTACGTAATGCTGATTTTATGTGGTCTTGCCTGTTTATGTAGGTATAATGATTTCTAGTAGGTAAAGTTTAACTGAAAGGAATAATTACAGAAGTTTGCATGTCCAAAGATACTAAGCCAGAAATTTGCTCCAGAGATATGAAAATAGGCATTACTCAGTAATTGGTGTGCCTACCATATTTTGTGTGCTGTTGAGATGAAATAGCATAATTCCAAGTCTTTTAGGTATTGATAGATTTCTTTAGTTGTATAAAAAATGGACAGCCCTTTCCCCATTCCATAGAAAGTTTTATTATGGAAGTAGAAGATTTCTTTGATTACAGCTCTTTATAGGAGTACACTTTCAGATGTGTTGGGATCACAACAAAAATATTGGTGACATATTCTAGATTGCATTTTTATTTTTGTTTTTACCATAACAGATTGAATTGCTTTTCTCGGAATAAAAATCTTTCCCATGTTTTATTAGCTCAGACTGTGCTATAAAAATTAAAGCTTGTAATTCCGTTATAGAGCATTCCATGCCAAAATAATCTACTTGAAATTTTTTACCAGCCAGAGAAAATACCTCCCAGTTATGTCTACACAGAGGTGGGTTGCTCCCGGTTTGGCCTGGATCGGGCGAACTGGTAGTAGTGGGAGGCTCCACCCATCTGCCTGGATGCGCGAGCGTGAGAGCAAACTGGTAGTAAAAAATTTGGAAACCCACCACTGCTATACAACATTTTGAATAGTTATACTTTGGGCCAGCAATCCTGATGAATCAGAAGTGGATTATATAGGTTTAACATTGTTTATGTTTATGTTATATAGGTTTAACATTGTTTATGGCACTATTTTTAAACCTGTATTCTTAGGACTCTTTGAATGTTTTGGAGGCTTTGGGGGCAAAGATGGCTTTCAGAGTCAGTAAAGCAATTAAACACTATCTCTGTTTTGTGGTCCCAAGCAGACACAAGAAGTTTGGATGTATAGATTTCCTGAAGGGTAAATTAAGAAGTCACATATATAAAATATTTTGTCTAAGAATATAGTGGAATCATGCTGTCTGTGTATGCTAGTCTCTAGGTTTCATTCTAGAGCCCTTCTTCTCGCCTTTTTTGAATCAGTGTAACTGCTCAGTTTTGAGGGGTTTTGCCTTCTGTCCCTTGTTTACAATATGGTTGTCTCAAGCATGAGAGTTGAGATTCCTGCCTCACTGGCTTCAATTCTTACACCATCTCTCCTTTTCTCTTTATCCTTTTCTTGACTGAGCAATCATAGAGTAGCAAGTAGCAACTAGTTTAATAATGGGATTGTAATTCAGACAACGAACACAACAGCCAAACGCTCAGTTTAAACACTCAGGCACAAACTCCACGGAAGGTGAGATCTTGTCTGGTAGCCAGGGTACTGTACCAACCATGCCAATGCAGCTTGAAGCAGAGAGTCCAGGGGGAAAAAATCCCCAGAGGTTTACAGTCCAGAATTGTAGCCACAACAAACAAGAGTTAGGGTTAAAAGATTGGCAGTTAATGGGAAGCAGGTCCAGATAAAAGGGGTGAGGTGAGGCAGAGAAACAAGAATGTTCTGTGTCAGCCGAAGATTCAAACACAAAGGAATTCCACAAGCCAGTTTGAGTCATAAACCTTGACAAGAGAGTAAAGATTCAGGAATGTAGGTCTGATTTTGGGGGCTTGTTTACAGTGGACACCAAGGTCTTGGTAACTACTGCTAAGTAGCTCCAGCTATGGGCAACTGTTCAGTTAGATCATTGTCATCCTTGCCAAGCCGATTGCCTTTGCTTTGTCATTCAAGGTTGCCAGCATGCCCTTTTTCTGGGTGACCTGCCAGAATCTGGCTCCATACTATTTGAGTCTGCCATCATCTGCTCCTGTTCATTGCCTCTGTTTTTGGCTTCAAAGATAATTGATTGCCTCCTGATGTTTGAGCCTGACTACTTGTCAGATCAGGCCCTCCAGCCTCTGCTTCAGAAGAACAGGAGCAGACCATAACAATCTTTACCACTTCCCTCAGTGGAACATCTGCCTCCTTACTCCTTCACATCATGGAAGACTGGGACAATGGGACATTGTTGTGCTTTTCCTTCCATTTTCCTTGTTTCATCAATTGGACCTATGCCTTCAGCCTTATCAATCCTTTCCTTCTGAGGATCTGGAGGGTGTCTGTGTGTGTGTGTGTGTGTGTGTGTGTGTGTGTGTGTGTGTGTGTGTGAATTTTCATTTATTTCTTCAGTTGGAATTATAAAGAATTTCATCGTTTGCCATTTTCAACTCTTTCCTCTTGGTTGTAGAGCTCAATAGGGAGCGACTGTCCATTCATTTTTTGAGGTTAGAAATTGTTTCCCTTGTGTGTGGTCTCTTCTATCTTCTTGTCTAGAGTTCTTCCTCTCTATTCCTACTAGGGTTGATACTGCAATGTGACCTTTTCCCTCTATAACCCAGTCCTCCTCCTCCTCTTCATAACTCAGCATTTCTGGAAGTTATTGAGCTGGGAGACCAGTCAGAAAATGTATGGAAGTATTTCAAATAGGATTGCTGAAGGATTTCCCACGATTTCCCATTTTTCCTTTCTGAACAGCTCTTGCCAAAGAATCAGATGCTCCGGATGGCTCTTCCTGTGTTGGAAATTCAAAATGAATCAGTTGATCCTTGAGAAAGTGTAAATTGTTCCATATAGTGGAAGACAGTATAGCTGTCAAACATTTTTCCCAGCCTATTGATTACTGGTAATGATCTTCCCCAGCTCTTTAAGCCATGTTGGTATAGTCATGTGTAAGAATCTATGGAAATCCCATCAGAATGGCTTGCTTTTACCGTGTATTCATTTTGCAGTGGAGAACATATTTGAGAATATTCTTCAATATTTAAAAGTTCCTCTGGAGGCAAGCTCATTGGAAAGGTTCCATGAAGGTAGAATTCATTAAAAAATGTTACATGTTCTGGTAATTTTAAAGTTGATTGAATACAGTAATTTCATAACACAATAATTTGTTTAAGCATTTATTTTATATTATCTGGGTACTGAATGAAGTGGCACTGCCCAGTTCACAGTTTTACAATTTAATATTTATATTACTTTATATTCCTTCCCTTCAGAAGGAGGCCTGGATTCTTTTTTTTTAAACAACCTTTGGGTGTTTCTTTTTTATTTGAAATGCTTTTTATAAATTAATTTTAGAGTTTGGGATTTTAAATCAAAGAATAAATTTGTTGAAAACAAATATGTTGGCTTTAGAGTTTGCCTTTTAAATATTAATTCAATTTGAAAACATTTGTATCCAGCCTTATCTTGAAGAACTTCTTTTAGGCAGCTTGTAGGATAATAAAATCATTTGTCATAGGAGTGTCATGACATAAATATACAAAGAGAAAATCTCTATCCCTGTAGGAGAAGGAATGGCAGAACCTGAAGTGTAGTCAAAAGAGGAATCAGCCTAGAATCTCTATGTAGCCACAAGCAAACTAAGTCCATCCTCCCTTGAATTAAATTATCTAACTCCAAGCTGATGCTAATGATTAGTTGAGAAGATTCCTATGTCTAGGCATGATTAGCAATAAATCAGTTTTAACTGGACCTTTATGTGTGGACGTGATCTTTCAAGCCTGACAATCCCCCCACCCCCCCTCTGAAAACAGCAATCATAAGATTCAGAGAGTAATATACTTTCCTTTAAAATATGGTACTTTTCAGGATAATGAGGAGTAAAATTGGCCTTCTTTGAATGGGAGCTCTAGAAGAAATGACTTATTTGTCCTGCTGTCCCAGGCCAACCTGAACCCATAAGGGCAGTGATGGCGAACCATTTTGTAAAGGCATGCCAAAATTGTGTGTGCATGCATGCCATAATTCAATGCTCCCTGCACACCTGCACATGCTCATACAACCCCCACTCCATGCATGTGCGCACAACCCTCACATGTGCATGGGGGGGGAGTTTTCACCCTCCCCAGGCTCCAGAGGATTTCCTGAAGCCTGAGGAGGGCAAAAAACGGGCCCAATGGGCAAACAAACTTCCGGTTGGCCCATTGGCCCATTTTTCACCCCCCCAGGCTTCAGGAAAGCTTCCGGAGCCCGGGGAGGGTGAAAACGGCCTCCCCCGGCCCTCTGGAAGGCCGAAAATCATGTGCGCGCCAGAGCTGATGGTGTGCCATAGGTTCGCCATCACAGTGCTAGGGAGACACATGAAAAGAATTGACATCAACCACTAAGCTGATTGATACAGAAGGCTGCACTTGCTCAAATATCTTGATCTCAGAGGCATCTGCAGAAAGGAAAGAAACAGGAAGTTGGAGGTCATCATAGGGACATCTAGGCCCCTCCCCTTTGGTATATGTATCAATATCAACAAATATACAAATGCCATCTTGACTGTTTTTTGTTTACTTTTTCCTGCAGAGTGTTTGAGGCTTTACATATTTTCAGCAGGACTTTCTTTGTGCCCAATAGCAAATTGGAAACTTATAATTGTTTCAAGAATAAAATGCTTTTAAAAACGAGTCTATCCAGTGTATCTTGTACTGTGTGCTGTATTCAATGTTCTGGAGATCCTCCATAAATTAATCAAAGTTGTCTTGTTCCTTTAATGCTGGTTTGAAATGAAAAAAAAATCAGAACAACTTAGCGTTAAAGAGCTTCAAAAAGTTTAGAGATTAGTCGGAAATGCTATAGTGTGATGGCTGTTTGCCTTAATATTTTGATCAGAGTTCCCAATGTCTTTAGGGAAATGGAATCATATAATAATAATAATAATAATAATAATAATAATAATAATAATAATAATAATAATAATAATAATAATAATAATAATAATAATAATAATAATATTTAATTTGTAGACCTCTCCCTCTCCCCGAAGGGACTCGGAGCGGTGCACAGGGGAATTAAAAACATACAAACATAAATACATCATAAAT
Source organism: Rhabdophis nuchalis (assembly GCA_039707465.1). Lineage (NCBI taxonomy): Eukaryota > Metazoa > Chordata > Lepidosauria > Squamata > Natricidae > Rhabdophis > Rhabdophis nuchalis. Next base: position 156,960,378 of record CM077646.1, on the reverse strand, counting down.
ATATATAAAATCAGATTAAACAATTTATCCCTGCGCTAAAAACCCAAAATACTAAAAACTAAACCCCTTAAAAACCCAATTAAAACAATAAACAGATTTGAAATTTTAAAAGAATTTTATGGAAATAAATGCACAATACCGACATTTCTGTATAATAAGCAAACACCCGCCATGTATTTTTTAAAGCTATGTCAGAGGAACTGATGGAAATGCAAGTTATGCTTGAGGCTAATGCTTTGCGGCATGTTAGAGTCCCATTCTGTGGATGGGATGGGTAGGTGTATTAAATGACTATAAAGTCTTTTACAACTTTTTGCATCTGTGTTGTGCCTTCTTTGAAGAAAGCACATATAGGCCCATCCACATGCCACCTTGTATGAAATGTAGCTAGCTATTAGTAGTAGAATTGTTTCCATCACACATACACACTCCCCCCTCTTTTTTTTTGCTAGAGAGTTGAGGGGATTTCTTAAAGTAAGCTATAGGAGGAGGTGGAGAATGAATGTAGAATTGAGGAGAACTTCAATCACAGTATTTAACCGTTGGACAGGGAATGTTGAATATACTAGCATAATGTTTTTCATACCCTGCTCTTTTTGTGCAAGAACCTTGATAATTTAAAAAAAAAAGCAAACAATTGTCTTTGCCAGCAAATATTGTGTCTTCATGGGAGAGATCATGCAATAGAGAGAAATGTAGTATCTGTTCTTCTTTTATGTCAGTGATAACATACTTGTTTACCAGTTGAATACACTGTTGGAAGGTGGAAATCAGAAGACTTCCAGGACATTTCCCTTTTTATCTAAAGTTACAGATTGCGGCAAAAACTGAAATGAAATTGTGAAAGCAGGGAAGACAGGCTAATTTGTTCAATAGGTTTTGGGGAGATATTCGTAGAATCCAGTCGAAGCCTGAAGTGTATGGCTAAGTCAAGTTACATTACTCTGTTATCCAGAAAAGCATTATTAATGTTAGTTACACTAATGAAAGCAAGTGCTGGAAGGCTGAGAGATAATAACTTTACTTTTTTGTTTCCCTGGTTGTGCCTAAATAGCTGGTTAGTCTGCTCATTTCTTTCATTCTTCCAGTACTTTCTAATTTGTCTCTGATAAATGGAAATTTTCATTTGTATTATATGCTTAAACAGATTGGCTTAGGGAGTAATTAATTTAATAATTAGTGCAGACCCACCTTTATTATTTTTATAAACAACTCAAATATGTATCTAATATTGCTTCCTACTCCTGTTTTCCTCACAACCACCCTGTGAGGTGAGTTGGGCTGATAGTGACCACCTGTAGCTCAAAGTCACCCAGCTGGCTTTCATGACTAAAGTGGGATTAGAACTCATGGTTTTCTAGTTTCGAATCTGGTGCCTTAAGTCATATAACACATATGACAAATAAATACTGTGCAGGTTATATGACAGTATATATGCAGTGGCACGTGAAAAAAACCTTGAGAATCAGGACAAGAAAATGCTGTCAAGGTCAGATAGAAGAGGACATAGCTCACAGCTGCATAACGGGCAGCGGAAGAGACTCCATAGCTCCTCAGGCTGTTATGGAGATCCTGGGAGACTTGTATTTTCAAACTTGTAAGATTCCGTTAATATACTGTAGCTTTACAATAAAGGAGAGTTAGCCCATCTGGTTGTGCTTCCTGTCTGTTTTACCTGGGAAATATATGACAATATTTGTCTTTATTTGGACAATATGTGTCTAAATAAGACTAAATTCTTATTCTTAATATTGTGTTATCTTAAAACATTGTAGTACTTGATTAAGGTCCATGCCAGTGTTTCTATTAATGCTTTTGGCTTAAATATCAAAGGTAGGTATGACATAATAAGTATTTTAATTTCTAGTATTTTATTCCCCCCCCCCTGCCCCCGTTTTTACAATTATATCACTATGAATTATGTGGGTAGTTCATTATGTTTCAAAACTATAAAGCCTTCAACTGTGAAATACTGAGATTTGTAAAATAAGTAACAAAATTACTGGGTTGCGCTCCTTCTAAACATTTTTTGGAGCATAAATATTGTACTCTTGAAAGAAATATTACATTCTTAGACATTGCAATAGAAAATGCCTTTGCATTTTAAATAAAAGATATATTGTAGAGATGGTGACAAAAGTATCAGAAACTCCCATTTTTCTATTCATTATTTTATTTATTAATTTTATTGCTTGAGTCTGCATAAAGGCTCTAACTCCTAATTCCTTTCAAAGAAAGGGGTAAAAATGTTAATTAGATGTATCACACTTTGTATGTAATGTGCTGCTATCTGGCCCACAATTAAATTACAGATCTATTTTTATTTCTGTTATGCATTGTATGTGTTCTAGTGAAATAATTTAGATGTTAAAGTATACTTTGAAACAGTCTCTGTCACCCCCCCCCCCGCCTTAGAATGTTTGTGCACTAAAACAAGGTGGGGTGAGGAAGGTTAATAGACCATTGATGTCAATTTTCCAGAAGTACGCTAATATAAATTCTGTAGTTTTCAGTTAATTAATTTGCATTAAAGAGACTGAAGAGGCAGTTCTTGAATTATTTTTTAAATGCTCTTGATAGTATGTCTAAAATTGCCTAGAAGGAGCAAATAATTTTTCTGTAGAATAGCCAGAAACCATACCATATAAATCAAAATTTGTGCAATATACCGAAGTCCTGTCTTTGCAGGGAACAATAGGTGTGCATATAAAAATGCAAGTAGAAAAATAGGAACCACCTTGGTGGGAAAGTAACAGCGTTCTGTGTGTCTTTGGCGTTTAGTCATGCTGGCCACATGACCACAGAGAACGTCTTCAGCGCCAAAAGATGAGCACCGCCCCCTAGAGTTGGGAACAACTAGCACATATGTGTGAGAGGAACCTTTATAGGTGTGAGAGTAAGCAGTCCTGCTAGTGATTTTGGCCTAAGCTTGGTAAAACTTTGCATATCAAAGTAAATATATTTGGGATTCAAAAAACTACAGCAGCTGGTACACTGGTTTCAGTATAAGATTGATACGGTACTTTCAAATGGTACCACTCACTACCAATATCAGTTAGACTTATATAAGCTTCACAGTGCTTCACTGCTCTTTGTAAGCAGTTTACAGAGTCAGCCTACTGCCGCTAAAATCTGGGTCCTCATTTTGCTGACCTTGAAAGGATGGAAGGCTGAATCAACCTTGAGCCAGTGAGAATTGAACTGCTGGCAATCAGCAGAAGTAGCCTGCAATACCAGATTCTAACCACTGCGCCACCATGGCTCGCCACACCACCTAGGCTGCCATATTGTGGGCTAGTTGCAGTTTCCAGTATGTCATTCACGACTGTCTCACAAGGAGCATCATGCATCTTGCAAAAATTGAAAGTTCATCAATCATTTCATCAATCCATAGTACCAGGTTTTTTGGGGATAGACACAGCTGGTTTAGATGCTGAAGGTGATTAAAAAAAACCAAAACTTTGCCTGCAACAGCTCTTATGAAGCTGCTTAGTCTTAATGCTAGTCCTAGGAGGACCCTCAGACTGCAAATCAGTTACTTAATGGAGAGTCTGGGCCCATTTTTTAGGCTATAATTCTGACTTCACAACAGAATTTTAAATTGCAAGAAAGGAAAAGTGTAGTTGAATATCATTAGCATTTGGGCAACTGGCTCCAAAACAATATGACCCTTCTCAGTAGCTTCATGTTAGTATTAAGCAATACAAACTCATGGGACCCCTATGGATCTTTTTGATTGTGGCAAATGCAAATCCAATAAAGAAATCAGTAGAACCCCAAAGCGTTAAGCGGGTATCTCCCAGTCAAGAAAGCTAGGAATATTAACACAATTGCTCTCTTCTTGTCTGTCTTCCAATAGAGATCATCCATCTAACTATACTCTCATGGCCTCTGTACCAAGTTTGGCTCTAAATAAACCCTGATTGTAAGTGATGTATATAGGTGCAATTTGAAAGGAAGCACATCATTCATTCTGTGATGGCCACAGTTGTTCAAACCGCTACACACACACACACACACACACACACACACACACACACACACACACACACACACACACTTCATTGCTTGTGTCAAGACACTGACCTAGAAAACAAGCTGAGTATACAAGTAGTCCTTAACGTGTGACCACAATTGAGTCAAATTTCCATTGCAGCCACGCGGGTGATTACGGGAGCCACTAGATGCTCCCACATAACACCGATCCTGCGCGAGCTGCATTGGCTTCCTGTGGCCTTTCGGGTGCGCTTCAAGGTTTTGACGACCATCTTTAAAGTGCTCCATGGCTCGGGGCCTAGTTATATGCGAGACCTCCTGCCCCATACATTCCTTAGGCCGATACGCTCCCACAGAGAGGGCCTTCTCAGGGTGCCGTCGGCCAGACAATGCCGACTGGCGACACCCAGGGGAAGAGCCTTCTCTGTGGCGGGCCCAGCCCTCTGGAATGACCTACCCCCTGAATTACGCACCATCACCGACCTCCGCCTCTTCCGCCAATGTCTAAAGACATACTTGTTCCAACAAGCCGGCCTAGCCTAACCTCCCATGGGGACTTTTTAGGAAGTTTTAAATTGGGTATTTTAAAATTTGGTTTTAGCATAGGATAGGATTGTTTAATAGTTATTTTAAATTATATATTTATCTTTTGTATTTTGTATGTTTTTAAATTTCCTGTGCGCCGCCCTGGGTCCTCTGTGGAGAAGGGCGGGATATAAATTTAAAAAAAATAAAAAAATAAAATAGCTAAGCAAGACAGTTGTTAAGTGAGTCATATCCCATTTTACGACCCTTTTTGCCATGATTGTTAAGCAAATCACTACAGTTGTTAAGTGAATCGTGGTAGTTACCATATTTTTCGGAATATAAGACGTACCTTTTTTCCTCTAAAAAGAGGCTGAAAATCTGGGTGCGTCTTATACATCAAATACAGCATTTTTTGCCTCCTGAAACCCTGCCCCCTCACCAAAATGGCCACGTGCATACTCTTATGGAGGCTTCCAGAGAGCTCCTGGGGGCTGGGGAGGGCAGAAATGAGCAAAAAACAGGGTGTGTTTGCCCCCCCCCAGCCCCCAGCAGGACTCTATAAGCCTCCATAAGGGTATGACCAAAAAACGGCCCCTTTTTATGAAAAAATGGGCCATTTTTTCCTCGTCTTGGGCCCCCATCACCCCCCAAGGCTATTCATGCCTTTTATTTGACAAAAAATGGGCCCATTTTTGCGAAAAATGGGCTGTTTGGGGGAGGTTTGCAAAGTGTAAAAAGGTTTTTTTCCCCCTTTTGGAAAGCTGTTTAGTTAGGCAGTGCTTCTCAAATAGTGGGGCATGCCCCCCAGGGGGGGCGCGAGGCTCCGTAAAGGGGGGCGCGTTTGACCTCGGCAAACACTGTCATAACAAGCCAAGCCCCGTGTTTATGTCTCTGTATCCAGTCAGATGCTGACAAGGACCTTCTCCTGTGAAACATAACGCTGCTCCAATTAATCAAACTTGCTAAAGAAATCGGGCTACCGCTGCTGACATTTGCATCGATAGTGAGCATTAAGCCAGTACATGTGACTGCGCATGCTCCTCCCTTTCGAGGAGAACAGACCCGATTGGATAGACATGATGCTCTATCCTGATTAGCCAAACCCGCCCGTGTGACTTTTAGACCCGGATGATACTATTTACAGTCGCGCGGGGGGCGCGAAATGTTTTCTTCTTCCTAGGGGGGCATGACAGAAAATAATTGAGAAGCACTGAGTTAAAGTGATTGATGAGAATTACGTTGGTCAAGTACTGTGCCTGCAGAAACAAAGATTTGTTCCAAAGGTGGTCAATGATTTCCTTCTCCAGCACATGGGTAAATACATGGGTATTCTCCATGGGTAAATACACCTGGAAACATCTACCTACCTACCTACCTACCTACCTACCTACCTACCTACCTACCTACCTACCTACCTACCTACCTACCTTCTCTCTCTCTCTACCTACCTATCTACTGTATTTCTCTCTCTCTCTCTCTTCTCTCTCTATCCCTCTACCAACTTACCTACCTACCTACCTACCTACCTACCTACCTACCTACCTATTCTCTCTCTCCCTACCTCTCTACTGTATTTCTCTCCCCCCTCTATATACCTACCTACTCTCCCTCCCTCCCTCCCTACTGCATTTTTCTCTCTCTCTATTTCTCTCTCTCTCTATTTCTCTCTCTCTCTCTATCCCTCTACCTACCTACCTACCTACCTACCTACCTACCTACCTACCTACCTACACTCTCCCCCCCTAACTACTTACTATATTTCTCTCTCTTTCTCGCCCTCTATATCCTATCTACCTACCTACCTACTTTTTAAAAAAAAAAAGCCTCTTCAAAACCTGGGTGCGTCTTATACTCCAGTGCATCTTATACTCCGAAAAATATGGTAAGAAAATCGGCTTCCCCATTGACTTTGCTTGTCAGAGGCTCCGTAAGAAGTTTTCAAATGATTATCCCAGGATCCTGGGACGCCACAACCATCATAAATACATGCTGGATGCCAACCAGACAAAGTTTGATTGTGTGACTGTGGGGAAGCTGCAGTGGTCATAAGTATTAAAACTGGTCATAAGTCACTTTTTTCCAGTGCTATTGTAACTCTGGTCATTAAATGAATGCTTGTAAGGCGAGGACTACCTGTATATATTTTCAAGTTATAAGTTTGTGAGTGTGTTGTACATAAGTAACTGTAATTGTGAGAAGACCTACAAACTTTCTTCAGTGATTCATTGCATCATTATTAAAGAGAAAATATGTTTCCAATTAAACATTGCTTTAGAGGCATACAAAATAGGAAATACTAAGAGATGAAAATATGTCCTGATAAATCTTAATTAACCGCAGGGCATACCAGCGGCCAAACAGATTGCAGGGTACATAAATATTAAATGATATTTATTATTTCTGTAGCACGGTAGATTGTTCCGCACAGTTAACACTAGAATCTAAATATCTACAAAAAGGTAAACTATTTCTGATGGTTTTATGACTTCCTTTTGCTTTTGCTCAATTTTAAATTTAGTTAAGCATCTCAAGCTTGGGTATAAATTATAAAAACAATATTAGTTACTATTCGGTCAGTATCATCATTCTAATATACACTTAGGGCAGAGACTGAAAACTCAAATAATGCCAAGCCCTGTGGGCTGGCAGAGTTTTGAATACGAACCAACTTGAATTTCTGGAAAGATTTTTATTTCTAACAGGGAAATGTAACAGAATCTTTAGGGCCTGCCAAAGCAATTGCTCAACTTATACCTGGAGTAATTAGGGTGGAATTGTTCTGAGGCTCTTTCTCATGTTCGCTCATTCCTCCCTTGTGCTGAGGCATTCTTTTGCAGTGTTCCTATTTACTGATTTGCTTTCCCAGGGTGTGTTTGATGTTTCCATCATAAACAGTCACAAGTATTGTATGAGTTCATTATAGCTCAAGAATTGCAATACTGAATGTTTTAATGCATTGATGCAAAAGTCTCTAATGAATCAGAAATGAAGAATACAATGCTATTCAGTGAAACATAAATATTTAAGTAAACTACTGCAAAAGGGTTAATTTTCATGAATTATTGACTTGATTTGATTTGTATGACTGTCTTTCTCATTTAAGTGACTCTTAAATGCCATGGTTTCACTTAGTTGTCATTGTTTTTCATGTATTAGATCTCCAGTATTTAGTTTGAGACAAAGAGATTCTTAGTGTTGCTTGCAAATGTTCCTCAGTAGGTCTTGGCCTCAATAAAGATTTTGTTAACATTCATAAAAAAAGAAAAACTATGTATGTATGTATGTATGTATGTATGTATGTATGTATGTATGTATGTATGTATGTATGTATGTATGTATGTATGTATTTGCAAAGAAATGTGCAAAAATATTAAACTCCAGCATTTATATTCTTCAGAATACTGAAGCTCAACTAACTCCTTTTGTATTTCCTTGGCAGCATTGTGAATTTTTACAGTAAAAAGGTACAAGAAAGTTAAATTTGTGGTTTAAGTGCTATAAAAGCATTAAACTGTGAACCAGACTGCGATTTACTAACTTAAGATTTATATCTGAAAACTCTTTTTTAAAGATTAGGATTTAGCTTTAATTAAGGAAGCCCAAGTGTCAAGGTCTTGTCAACCAAAAACAAGACTCACACAAAAACTAATTGGATTTATTGAAAGGTAAAATGCAATAACTTATAGAAATTTTGGTAATTAGATATTTCCATGTTAGTGCTATATTTGCTGTGGCAGGGCCTTTCTGATTCCTTGTTTGCAAGTGTTTCATGGATGGGGAAGTGACTTACCTTTTTCCTGATAATGGAGCAATATGCAGGCTTTCTGAGAAGTAATGATTTGCACATTGTTATCTGTTTACTTTGGCTCTGAGAAAGACATATACTCCGGGGTGTCTTATACTCCAAAAAATAAGGTAATTAAATATTAAAGGTATTGTCACTGGATATAAGCTATTCAAAGTAAAGGTGGCTTTTGCAGTTGACTGATGATGATTTTGTTAATGTTGATGGTTTTCAAGTGATGCTCCAGATGTACTTTCTTTGCTTTCTTCTGCTATAGTCATTCTCTTTACATTCTTGTCATATATTTTATGATTTTCTTTATTTTTTCCTTTTCTGTTTTCTCCAGATATTGCAAAGTCACTATCCAGACTTACATTGTTTTTCTTATCATTATTCTTATTCTTTAACATAGAGACCCCCTCCAGTAGATATTGGCAAGTTTAGGAACCTCCTTGTTTTCATTTTCGTGAAGAAATTACTTTTCTTTCTAAGGCAAATAACTTCAGCACTCATGCATCTATGAAATGAATACAGGTAGTCCTCGACTTACAACAGTTGACTTAGTGACCATTGGAAGTTATAATGACACTGAAAAAAGTGACTTACGATCATTTTTCACACTTATGACCATCACAGCAGCCCCATGATCTGGTGATTTACATTTGAATGCTTGCCAAGCGGTTCCTATTTACAACAGTCGCACTATCCTGGGGTCATGTGATCCCCCTTTGCAACCTTCTGCCAAGCAAAGTCAGTGGGGAAGCCAGATTCACTTAACAACTGGGTTACTAATTTAACCACTGAAGTGATTGACTTACCAAATGTGGTAAGAAAAGTCGTAAAATGGAGGCAAAAACTCACTTAACAAATTTCTCACTTAGCAACATAAAATGTGGGCTCAATTGTGGTTGTAAGTTCAGAACTACCTGTAGTTCAATAATTGTGTGTGGAATGTAAAAAAAGCAGGTGGCACCTCAGTGGCTATCCCCACTCTTCTTCCCAGACATAAAGAAGCTGGCCTGGAAATCATGACTTTATTTCTGGGTAGGAGAAGAAAGACTAATGTAGAGAGGCAGAAGGTGGGGCGGTGGTTGTTTTGCAGGCTTGTTCTCCCCAGCCAACTGATTTTCCCTGCTCAGGACCCTAGAAAGAGAGAAGTAGTGAAGATGTTTCATCAAAACACTTGATAGAACTGTGCAGTTGTGCTATCAGGATGTGAATACAGAGAGCCAGGGCTATGGCCTTGAAGCTGATAGCCAGAAAGCTTTTCATAAACAACAAGGACAGAAGCATTCCTTCAGTCCAGGGAAGGAGAATATTATTACTAAGAGATTCAGGCTGAGTCCACTCTGCTCACTGGGGAATAAGAGAGAATTATTATTCAGATATGAAAGATTCTGTCATTTTGGCCTGACTTGATAAAAGTACGGGCAATCCTTGACTTACAATCATTCATTTAGTGACTGTTTAAAGTCACTACAGCACTGAAAAAAATGATTTATGACAACTTCATGTACTTAGGACCATTGCAGCATCCCCATGGTCATATGATTGAAATTTGGTTGCTTGAGAACCAGCATATATTTATGTCTGTTGCAGTGGTCAACAGGTCATGTCAAGCTTTCCCAGCTGGCTTCCAGCAAGCAATGTTGGAAGCCGGATTTGCTTAATAATTGTCTGATTCACTTAACAACTCAGTGATTCACTTGACAATCATGACAAGAAAAGTCATAAAATTGAGTGTTACTCACTTAACAACTGCTTGCTTAGCAACAGAAACTCTGGCCTCAGTTGTGTTTGTAAGTTGAGGACTACCTCTATATTCTAGTCTTCCAGTGGAGATAGTTTCCTAATCATTTCTCCCTCCTAGGGCTGACAGTAAAAGATGAATCTGGCAAGGAAAAAACCTGCATTGCTCAGGCCAGGCAGAACCATTATGTAAATGTGGTGAGGTGCATTTCAGTCTCAAAGCTGGAGACAATGTTTAAGGTTTAAGCAGGCTATGGAGGAAGAAAGGAAGAGCTAGATTGATTTCTGTATTCTACATCATATTTTTTGCACGTATGTTCCTTTGTTCTTGTTTACAATAAAGCATCTTATCTAATAGTATCAAGTACAGTAATCCCTCGTTTTCCGCGGTTAATGGGGACCGCAACCTTCCGCGAAAACCGGAAATCCGCGAAGTAGGATTCGCTAGGAAACTTGAATTGGTGGACATGTTTAAAGCAACCACTAGGGGGCGCTTGCCTCCTACCAATGCATTTTTTCCCCTGTATTTTTTACAAATCCGCGAACCACTGAAGCCGCGGAAAACGAAGCCGCGGAAAACGAGGGATTACTGTACTGAACTGTCTTCTGTTATCCAGTCTTGAATGTGGGTTGGAATTTCTGGAAGAAGATAGATTATACCCAGTTTCCCTGAAAAAAAGACCTCCCCGGATAATTAGCCCAGTTGGGCTTTTAAGCGCATGCTTTAAAATAAGCCCTCCCCTATAACATTGCAACACAGTGGCAGCCAAGAGGTGACCATGCAAAATGCCCTCTTAGCGAACCGGTAGTACACCGGTTAGGAACCCACCATTGAGCCCCATGGTCATGTGTTTTACATTAGGGTTCTTGACAACTGGTTCATATTTATGACGGTTCCGGGATTCCAGGTGATGTGATCCCATTTTGCAACCTTTTGACAAGTGAAGTCAATGGAGAAGCTAGGTTCTCTTAACAACCGTGTTACTAATTTAATAACTGTTCTCATTTACTTAGCAAATGTGGCAAGAAAAATCATAAAATGAGGCAAACTCACTTAAACAAATTTCTCACTTAGCAACATACATTTGGGGCTCAATTGTGATCGTAAGTCGAGGACTACCTGTATATTTAATGGCCACCCCTTCACTGGATGGTGAGGGCGTAGCCATTCAAGTGGTGACTAATTCATTGGGGATGCTTTAATTTTGATTCTTCATTTAACGGATTGGTTTAGAAGGTCTCTTGCAAACCCATAGTACAATAAGTTGGTAGGGCTTCTTGAAGCCAAACTAATTACACTTTCTCAAAAAATAAGAGTGAAATTACCGTATTTTTAAGAGTCTGGAGTATAAGAGACACCTTAGTTTTGGGGGAGGAAAATAAGAAAAAAAATTCTGCCTCTGCCTACCAGCATCCATGTTTTTCAGCTGGCTAGTTCTGTCAGTGTGTGAGAGTTCATGACATGGAACACATGGTAAAACAAGGTCAGCCGATGAGTAGGCATACCAACTAAGGCAGCCAATGAGAGCTATTTGGACTCTGAAACAGTATTTGCTGTGTGACCAACAAGGAGACAGGAAGGAGCCTGGCTTAGCTGAGAACTGAAAGTGAAACTGCTTGTGTTTTGCTTATATTTACTGCTACTTTAGAAAAACTGCTTTTGGTATTGTATTGTATGTTATTATTATTTTGAATCCTGCTGAATCAGTTACTTGTGTGAATGTGATTGCTGCTACAAACTCTGACCAGCCAGGTCAGCTTCAGCACTTATTGCAGCCTGATTCAGCACGGCGGTGGATCGGACTGCTGGAATACCCCCAATCAGCTGTTCCAGGCTGCAGGGATTGTCACAGACCATTGCTGCCTCCATGCCTCGCGTTTTTGGCCTCTGGTGGGAGTAGGTGGGGCTACATTTGGTGTTTAAGACACACCCAAATTTTCACCCTTTTTGGGGGGGAGTGGGAGTGCGTCTTATACCCCGAAAAATACGGTATACTTTATTAAGTTGAACTAACTTTTTCTGTAAGTGTACCTCAAATGATGATTATCTTCAGAACTCCTGAACTGTACTTCTATGGAGATTCTCAGTCATACAGGTTATGGTTGTCCCAAAGGTGCTTTTTTTCAAAAAGTAGTTACTAACTTCCCAATAAAATGCCTTCTTATGGTACACTCCTTCTCAATTGTTGTGTCTCATTGTTACTTAAATATAGCTTAGTATTAGATAAACTTCATTATATTCAGTGTAACATAAGACCATAAAGGACAAAAAAAAAATCTAATCCCCCCATATACATTCCTTTCTTTTGACATGTGAAATAGATATATATTGTATTTTTCGGAGTATAAAATGCACCTTTTTTCCTCTAAAAAGAGGCTGAAAATCTGGGTGCATCTTATACATCGAATACAGCATTTTTTGCCTCCTGAAACGCCACCTCCCTCACCAAAATGGCTGTGCATATCTTTATAGAGCAGTGATGGCAAACCTTTTGGGACTCACGTGCCAAAAGCGGGGGAGCGCAGGGGGGTCGTGCATGGGGGTGCCACAAATGCATGTGCTTCCCCCCTCTGGTTTGCTCGTAGGGTCATTTTTCACCTTCAGAAGCCTTCAGCCCTCCGGAGCCTTCAGGGAAGCCTCCAGAGGGTGAAAAACAATCTCAAAAGAAGGCTAAAGTCAGCTGGACATGCGTGCTGGAGCTGACAGGGCAATGCCTCACGTGCCCTAACAAATGGCTCCACGTGCCACCTGTGACACCCGTGCCATAGGTTTGCCATCACGGTTATAGAGGCTTCCAGAGAGTTCCTGGGGGCTGGGAAGGGCAGAAATGAGCCTAAAACGGGCCGTTTTTTGCCTTCCCCAGCCCCCAGCAGCACTCCATAAGTCTCCATAATAATAATAATAATCTTTATTGTCATTGTAAAAATTACAATGAAATTGGTTATGCATGCATTTTTTTGACAATAATTTTTCACAAAACGAGCCACTTTTTTTTTGCTAATTTTTGCTCCCCCCTGAAGCACTCTGCAAGACACCCCCCCCCAAGACTATTAATGCCTTTTATTTGAAAAATACCGTGAAAAACAGGCTGTTTTGGGGTGGTTTGCAGAGTGCAAAAACACTTTTTTTCCTGTCAGAAAGCTGTTTAGTTAGAGGGATTGATGAGAATTGCATTGGTTAAGTGCTGTGCCTGCAGAAACAAAGTTTTAGGTCAGGGGTCTCAAACTCAATTTACCTGGGGGCCGCTGGAGGCAGAGGCTGGGGGAGGCTGGGCCGCATAAGGGATTCACTCCCCCTGCGGGCCGCACTAATATTATACTTTCATGTCACGGTGAGGGCCACAAGATACCGTCCTGCGGGCCGCAATTGGTCTACGGGCCGCGAGTTTGAGACCTCTTTTTTAGGTACTACAGCAATTTCTTTCACCAGCACATGGATAAATACACCTGGAAACATCTATGTACCTACCGACCGACCTACTTTCTCTCCCTCCCTACCTATCTACTGTATTTCTCTCTATTTTTCTCTATCCCTCTACCTACCAATCTACTCCCCCCCTCCCTATCTACTGTATTTCCCTCTCTCTATTTTTCTCTCTATCTCTCTACCTACCTACCTATTCTCTCTCCCTACCTACTTACTGTATTTCTTTCTCTCTCTCTCTCCCCCTTTATCTACCTACCTAACTACTCTCTTCCTCTCCCTCCTTACCTCTTGTATTTCCCTCTCTTCCTCTCCCTCTCTATCCTTCTGTCTACCTACCTACTTTTAAAAAAAAATTGCCTCTTCAAAACCTGGGTGCGTCTTATAATCCGAAAAATACAGTAAGCATTGTATATAATGCCAGATTAAACCATGAGCAATAGAAATCTGAGTTTAATTTAAAGTCCCGTCCCGTCCCCCCCCCCCCCAACGTGACATATAGTTGTACAGAGATTGCAGTGGACCTTGGGGATATTTTTATTCCTTATCTATCGTGACAAATATACAACTTCAGTTGAAAGGCCATATCTGTTTTTATGTATGACATGTTGGCTGTGACACTTCCGATCTAAGTGTGGCCAAAGTCCATTTTGAGATAGGAGTTCCAGAGTTTTCAAAGATAAAAATCCACCGATAAAAAAGTCATTGTCATACTTAACAGACCACTATAAATGTATAAGAGAGCTTACATTTTTAACTCCAAACATGTTAGGATGTTCTGAAACTACAAAAAAGCACTGCACATTTTTTCTCATTGTGCTATATATCTGTTTGTAATTTTTACACATTCTTCTGCCTGTTCATATGAAACAGGCAAGCAGAGTGAATAATGAGTTCATTAGGCAAATGGACACCAAGATCTATAACTGAAGTTTCCATTTGTGAGAAAGTATTTCATGGAACTCTTGACAAAAAGGCTGCTGCCATTCACAACACTTACTTGCCAGAATGAAAATAGTGAGATTGCTCCCCCCACTCCACTCTGTACTTCCATCATGTGCTGTACTCTTTAGCTGGCCATTGTTTTTTTCTCAGCATAATTGAGCATACTTTTGAATAAAACAGTTTTTATTTTGTAAGAGTACTATGAAGCCTCTATTTTTAAATGAAGGTGATATTGACTTCTGCCAAATACGTAAATGGACGTTGGGTTTTTAGTGGGAATTTTAGCACAGGCTCCTATTTAATTCTTTTTTATCTATTTATTGTATTGTTTTACTATTTGTTGGTTTTAATTTCCTGTGCACCGCCCTGGGTCCATTTCGATGGAGAAGGCACGGTATATAAATCGAATAAAATGAAATGAAATGAAATGAATGAAATGAAATTAGAAATGGTACTTCGTTTTCAGGAATGCGTGTGTTTAATTTGGAAGAAAACCAATGGATTATGGAGTCCATTAGACACTAAAGATCTATCCATTGGCACAATGGGCATCTAGTATCAGTTTGCAGAGTTCTGTCCCCTATTAGAAACAAATACATCAAAGAGTCAAGAGCTTTAGAGAAAGTGATCAAAGGAGAGGAAGAGTGTTTGAAACTACAAAATAATGAGCAGATGTGAATGCTTTTCTTTTAGTTCAAGAGTGGCTTAACATGTGGCATTTAAATGGGAATCCTTCAGAACATTAATTGTCAATCTCATTGTGGTTCTTACAAAGACATCTCTAATTTACTGTGGAAACACTGGTATTGCTTTTAAGTATATAGTTAAAACTATTCAGGGGCACTGTTTGAATGGACCAAACATTTCAGTGAAAGTCATGATTTTTTCACCAGACCCTCCGTCATGAATTATGGATCAGTCAAAGAGACAATATGTTGCCAGATATGGAATAGGCAATCATTGTTATGTAGAGAAATTAGTAACCCCCCCAAAATAAGAGCGTGAGATAAGAAAATAAGAATAGTTTATACAACACCTTTCATTATATCTGTCATTACTTTTCTGTCCTTAAATTTGTCCTTGTTTCTATTACAGGGCTTCATTAACATATGTTGCTTAAATTAAATTATATTAAATTAAATCACAATATTTTCAGTCTTTCCCTTTCTTTTGTTCCATCATATAATCTGTCTAGCATATGCTGCAGAGTATTTATTCTTAGAGAACAATACATCATTGGTATACAGAAGTAAACATACATCCACATCCCCAATCAACCCACTTCTGACATCACCCCAAGGATTCTTTATAAATTTATCTATAAAAACATTATAGATACCATAATACAAAACCTTAACTTCTGGTTGAATATTGAACAATTCACTAAACTTTCCATTTATTCACATGCATGCTCCTTTTATCACATCCAGCAATCAAATTTTAACTCCTTACTAATTTAAAATATTCCATAATTCAAGCATGTCCATTTTATCATAAGCTTTATCTAACCTAGTAAATGTACAGTATATAATACTCCCTTTCTTACATTCATACATTTTTCAATGACTTGCTGAAGAACATTTTTGTTTGCATGCTTGGTGCCCGGCATAAATCCAAACTGCTCTTTCAAAATATTGTTGATTTTCATATTGTGTTCCATTGCAGTCAGCTTTGCTGCAGTTCTTCTTGGTACTTTTTTCTTTGTATAGGAGAATAGTAATGGCATTCATCCAATCAGACTCAGATACTGCTTTCTTATATACACTAAACAAGGTGCACATTTGTTCCATAAATAAGATCCAGTTTTAACATTAATTCAATTACATCATGTATTTCTTCAGCATCCTCATATCATTTATGATTTTTTTTTTTGCATAGTAACAGTTATAGTTAGTTTCAGTTTTGTTCTTTGGTACATCACCGTCACCCCTATATAGGTTTCTGAGTTACTCCTAGCATTCTTTCAGTTTCATCCAAAGTCATTTCATCACTAGTATTTAATTCTGTTCACTCTGTTGAAGGATCCTTGTTTAACTCTTTATTTTCATTATGCCTTAATTCCTTTAAATAAATCCTTTGCAACAAAGCTTTATACACATTATAAAATATAGTTCTTCGATTCTCATGTTTGCACCATTCTTTTACATGCATTCTTCTCATCCTTAGTCCTTTTCACTTTTTCATTTCACCAAACATCCTTTTTCATATTTTTGACAGGTACAAAGAATCAGGATCCCATGTTAAACTGATTTATTACTCATGCCTATGCACAACAATCTAGTCAACTAACAATCAGTGCTAGATAAGAATCAACATAATTTAAGGGAGGACTGGACTTGGATTGTTTGGAACGTAACAACTTCAGACTTAGTTTTCTCTTGAGTCTGCCCCCAACTTTGCCTTTTTTCCTACACCTTTCAATTTATGATATTTTACTTATTTCTGTGACACTCCATCATAATATATATTTTTGTTCTGTTCCAGTTTCCTCTTTTCTTTCATCCACTTTCCATTCATTCTGCTGAATATAACTATCTTAGCATATTTTTTTAACTAAAAAAATCATAGCATTTCTTCCTGAAGTTGTACCATTTTAAATCTAGTTTCTTTCATTGCTTCTTTCATAGTTTCTTTCATTGCTTTCTTCCAGGTCTATATTTAGATGAGGTTTTCTCTTCATATTGCCCAAAAGCTGTCTTTCCTGCATTTGGAAGTTCATGCCTCCCTTATTTCTTTGAATAGTTCTTTCATATTTCTTCATAAACAGAGAAATCTATAATATCCAGCCCTTTGGAACGACCTACCCCCCGAATTACGCACCATCACCGACCTCCGCCTCTTCCGCCAATGTCTAAAGACATACCTGTTTCAACAAGCCGGCCTAGCCTAACCTCCCACGGGGACTTTTTAGAAAGTTTTAAATTGGGTATTTTAAAATTTGGCTTTTAGCATAGGACAAGACAGTTTAATTTATATTTTAAATTATGTATTTATCTTTGTATTTTATATGTTTTTTAAATTTCCTGTGCGCCGCCCTGGGTCCTCTGCGGAGAAGGGCGGGATATAAATATAAATAAAATAAATAATAAATAAATAAATAAATTTCATATATATGTGAATGGCTAGAGAGTATAATGCTTAGAGCACCACTCTTTGATGTGAAAGCTTGGGTCTGAATCTGGGCTGGCACCTACCTTACCAGTAGGGCTCCTAATACTGAATTAATGCTTCATGTGTCTAAAGAGTGATACCAACTGCGCCACTTGGATGTCTCCCAGATTAACAAAGTCATGTGAGATAAGCATGGATAAGTAGGCTACTGGAAGAAACCGTACATGTAAGACAAGATAACCTGAAATTAATTGAACATTACTAGAATGGGAGACCTAATGAGAGGGAATATATGAAAAGTATGAAAGAACAATGGATAGACAGAAGACCTCCCTCCCTGCTGAGAAAGCTAAATCTGTAACACAGGAAAGAAGCTGTTTTCACAACTGGAGATAGACCTACTACACATTGCATTCTAGACCCAAGATTTGAAGGAACAACTAGAAGTGCAGCCAATACCTGAAGCTGGAAGGTCACTACCATCCCCTCCATTATAGAACTGGCAGCTGATATGATACATAAAACCGTACATAAACTAGCTACAGTCAAGCCTTGAGACCAGTTACCAAAGTTTAATGGGAATACTATCAGATAGTATGCTAGGAGATTCCAATGGAGCCCTCAGGACAATCCCTATTACCACAATAATTTAAACCAATGAATTAGTATACACCATAGTCTTTGTAATCCTGAAGATTCTTCGGCACACTATCAAGAAAAATATCAGTACATACTACCCGCTCACCTACCCCCACCTATGGAAAACGAAATTGAAGGCTAAGATCAAGATGACTCAGAAGTTAATCAGATGAAGCCCTTGAGACTGCTGAACAAAGGCTTGGGACACTGGCTACTAGGATAAGATGATACACTAGAGAAGTAGAGGCCAAGAAGATAAATGCCCTGTTCACCGAAGAACCCAACTGCAATGCAACAACACAGTGACAGCAGAGCCACCAACAGCAGGAACTGAACAATACTAGAAGAACATATGGGAGAAAAAGAAGACACATAACACCCAAAGTGGCTGCAGGAACTGAGACCAGAGAGCTTCCTATTCTGAGGAGACAGCAGTCACCATCACAGTAACGGATATCCAACAGCAAGTCAAGAACACGAAGAGCTGGAAAGCACTTAGCCTGGACATGATCCATACTTATTGACTAAAGAAACTAGCCACAGTGAATGAACTCCTAGCAGAGCAGACAAATTAGCTTCTAGCAGCAGGCTCCCACCCAGATTGGCTAACACAAAGAAGGGCAGTGCTGATCATGAAAGATCCCATCAGGGAACAGCACCATCAAACTACGGGCCAGTAACCTGACTCCCAATAACTTGGAAAGTCCTGTCAGGCATCATAGCTGCCAAGCTACATAGCCATATGGGCCAGTACATGAGTTCAGAAGGGCATTGGGAACAACATTAGAGGCTCAAAATAAAACACCAGTTGCTCATAAAGCAGTTGCCTAAGAATCAAGGTCTGGACCAGTGATGGCAAACCTATAACATACGTGCCAAAGGTGACATGCCACAACATTTTGGGTGACATGGCAGTATTCATTAATACCCAACAACTATTCTTGAAAGTACTCCCTGTTCTTACACAAATTTAATGGCTAGATTAGTGGATTAATTTTTAAAAATGTATAATAATAATTCAAAACCAGCTTTTAAAGGTGACTGAATGAAAAGCATACATTGTTTTTGATGTGTTACTAGAATGGAGGATACAATATTTCTGATGATATTTATATTTATTGCACTACCTTTTCAGAATAGCCAAAAGGAGCTATAGTCAGTGGATAAGCTTAACATTTATTTAATTAAATTGTTTAATAATCACATCAACAGAAGTATTTAACTTCATCAACAATGTATTTTGAAAGTATAAGATTTTGCTTGTTCGAAGAAGGATAATATGCTTAAAAGGTGTGAAACTCACTGGCTTTATTGACATTGCTTAATAATTGTTGAGCAGTTTCTCTATTAATTCATTTCTGTGCCCCAGTTCTTTTGTTCTAGTCCAGATGACTTTTCCCCTACTTTCTACTATCAGCTATCACTGCAGGGTGTCTGTTTCAAAATTCCCAGAAGCTCTAATTAGTAATGAAGATGTTAGTGACATGAATGCTCCTAGCAACAGTTCTTCAGCTCTCCTTGGTGAGCAATAAGTAGGATTTCGCTGAATCAAAGCTGGCATATAACGTATTAGGCCATTAAGGGTATATTTAAAAGCACAACTTGTGGACTGTCTTTAACAACAATCTCAACAGATTTTGCAATCTGATCATGGCAGAGTGGTGGATTACAGTGTGCCCAGTCACATTTCACAATGGTGTGAGTAAGATGGAGAAAACAGTTGCATAAAAGTGATTGTGATCTTCAATTTCTGCATTGACGGGGGATTCTAAAAGCTTCTTCTGTTGTAGTAAAAGAAAAAGAAGGTAATTCACTTTCCCTAAATTGAGTATCCCTGCAGTGGATTGAGGAAATATTGGGAAAGGATTTTGTTGAAGATGAAAACAGATAATTACTTAACATGCAAATCTGTAGGACGAGATATGTGTGCATGCAGGAGTGTGGGTGTTAAAGCTATCCTACATTTGAAATGCTCTTGATTCATATTACGATTTCTGTGGCTGAGTCACGGCAGACAGAAGACCAGAGAAGTCATGTGACAAAGCATGTGAATCACCCAAACAGCAGGAATACAAACTGGCAGTGAAGCACTGTTCAGAAGCCCGTGTTTTCTCTCTGCCAATATCCTCCCACTCACTCCTCGGAAGCATGTCAGGCTGAAATCGACTGCATCAAAATTGAAAGTCTTCTCCGTAGAATCGCTGCTTCTTTACAAGTCGTGAGTGCGATGTTTCCAACAGAATCAAATGGAGTAGTTTGGTGTGGTTGTGCAAGCAGGAATTGAAATGAAAGCATTGCTTGACACTACACTCTTAGGCTGCTTGCAACAAACATTTCTTTGGGGATTCATGTGTTTGATCTGCTTGACTGTATATCGGGGATGGTTGCCAGTCTTGTTTCCTGTGTTTGTAGGTTTCCTAAGTGTTTGCGCCCATATATATTGCTGTCTTCCATATGAGATAAAATGTAACATGTGAACTTCTGAAAATAGAAAAATGACATTGATAGAGAAAGTTGGTCTGGGAGGAAATAAATGAAGGATTCTGTAGGGTAAAAATTCTTTAAGGAGTGATGATGAGGAAACCAAACAGCAGGGGTATCCAGTGGAAACATTGGAAGTTAATGGATTGGGGTAATAAGAGCTGATAAAGTGTGCATTTTTAGATGTGGCTTGCCCTGAAGAGTTTTTTGAGATTTGATCTGCCTTAGATTAAATCAATGAGGTAATATGCTTCAGAAAAGTGTGGAAAGATTTTAAGAGTATGAAAGTTACTCGACACCTTTTAAACAAAATAACATTTACATTGTTATTTAAAATAAGAGACATTTTATAAATTAGCTTCTGACCAATATGAATGTAAAATAGCTTTCAAATACCAATTGTACAGGTTTTATTTGTCCCAGTGATTATCTGCCTGGTGTGGCTTCTGAGTAGAAAGACACAAACTACAGATCAAATAATGTGGATTTATGATTTGTGACTTTTCTCGCTACTTACTTTTATTGGTGGTGCCTATAAATATTTAAATTGAAAAGATGAAGAGAGTTTAGAAAAAATACATTCTTAGGAAAATGCATTTAAAATGTAACATTCCTGATGTAAATTTTACGTATCAATCTTGATGCCAGATATCTGGTGTACACCTAAGTTTGGGAACTTCCATGTAATGCCTTTGTGTCACTCCCAGAACCTCTTTGCCTTCTGATGTCTCCTTGTTGGTGTCCTCTTGGTAGCTGAATTGACTTAGTTTTGTCTATGGAGATTCTTAGTCATCCAGGTCATGGTGGCCCCCAAGGTGCTTTTTCAAGAGGCAACTGGACTTTCTGGTTTTTCTTTGAAAATGTTTTGCTTCTCGTCCAAGGAGCTTCTTCAAATTACTGTCTTACTTTTGGTTCACCTGCAATTTCAACTCTCCTCCTCTGTCCTGCTCATCTTCAGCTGGAGATCTCAATAATTAGAAAATATGCATTTTTTTCATTAAGGGGAATTTTTCGATCTTATCTTTCCTTACTTTAATATATGAGTTAGAGTCATCCAAAGCTTGTAAAGAAAATGCTGGCCTCATAGTTTCATATCTTCTTTTTGGCAAACAAGGCAAAATGAGGTGGCAGATTGACAAGAGATAGTTAGTTTTTAACCTTCTATTCACATCTGTAAAGAAAGAAGCTGCTTGGATTATTTGTCTCGCTTTGAGTGATTTTTGGTTGCTATACGAGCTGCCACAGCTTGGGTTCCTGATTATGTTTATTATGCTTTTTATAGAATAAAAAATTCTGATGAAAATAATTTTAATTATTTAAAGAACACACATCTATACTGGTTATAAATTTATGGCTAACCATTCTTTTTCTTTTTTTACAGAAAAACTATGGAAAGGCAGATGAAGATTGTAGGCATGGTATGCATATTAAATTATTTCTTCAAAAGTCTAAACATTAAGAAATGATTTTTCATTTAATCTGCAAGTGAAATAGAACTGTCCAATTATGGGTCTTTTCTGAAATGCTTGCTTGGATTACAGTTCTGCCCCGGGCTCAGATTTCTTTTATCTGACCATTGTTTTCATAGTAGCTCTTCCTCCTGTTCCTCAAACTTATTCTTTCTACCAATTACAATAATTGACATTTGCACAGATGAAGGTAATCTGTTACAAATAATATTGTTCATAGAATGAAATAGAAATGGATGTTAAATGCAAGACTAAGCCTGACTGTTAAAGACCATTCTTGCTTTAATGTGTTACTTCCCATACATTTAAATATCATTAATCCCCCCCAAAATATTATTGCAAAATAATTAATGGGTATACTATGCAAGATTGTCCCTTTCTTCTGAGATTTATAAAAGGTGCAATTTAAATTAATTTTTGTTATTTGCTACTAGAAAGGAAACAAATAGATATAATCTTTTATTTGTATTCAAATCTCTGTGTTTTTAGACATGGGAAATTAGTTTGTTTCTTACTTTATTTAATCCTAGATGTAATTGATATCTGTAGCACCTATAATTGCTTATTCTTTACAAATTATGGATAGTTTTTCTAAGATAGATATACATGGATGCACTTTGTCTAAACTGTATACTAAAGGGATGCAATTTTTCTGAACTGAGGTCTGCATTTTGTCTTCGAATAATAGTGTATCTGGTGCCTACTCTCTTAGCAAATGGTGGGTGAATAAGTGACATGGGCTCTGTTTCTGGAAATAAGAATTGGGAAAGGTCAGATTGAATGACAGATGACCAAAATAGCTGTTTTTGAGAAGAATGTTGATGGATGATGGAAGGAAGTCTGTGGAGCCATTGGAGGCACAAGGCTCAGGAGAGAACCAGGCCATGGTTTTAGCTTAGATGTTTGTAGGCAGAAGAAAGAGTATATATACAGGTAGTCCTTGATTTATGACCAAAATTGAGTCCAAATCTTCCATTCCTAAGCAAGATAGTTGAGTGAGTTTTGTCCCATTTTATGATCTTTCTAGCCATAGTTGTTAAGTGAATCACTGTAGTTGTTAAATTAGTAACAAGGTTGTTAAATGCATCTGGCTTCTCCATTGACTTTGTTTGTCCAAAGGTCGCAAAAAAGGATCACATGGCCCTGGGACACAGTAATGATCATAAATACATGCCAGTTTCCAAACATCTGAATTTTGATCATGGGGATGTTGCAATGATTGTAAGTGTCAAAAACGGTCATAAGTCACTTTTTCAGTGCCATTGTATCTTTGAACAGTCGCTAAACAAATTATTGTAAGTTGAGGACTACCTGTACACATCTGTGGTTAATACATGCATTTCAGCACATTCTTTACATTCATTTAAAGGTTATTAACATTATTAATTCTTTCCATCTTATGCCATTACATATAAAAGTGCCTCAATTAGACTAGGAAAAAAATTCTTCTATTAGATTCAGTACAAGTTCTCTCTCCAAAACTTAATTGTAGTAGGAAAAACTTAACTTAACTGTAGTACTACTTAATTGCAGTAGGAAAAACCCGGCTGCACCTGGTTGGCTCCTTAGTTCTCTGAGGAGCTGAGGGAGATGAAGTGCCGGAAAAGATGCCTAGAGAGCAGTTGGAGGGCCAGCTGTTCCGAATCTGATCAGACACTGGTGAGGTCTTATATCAAGACCTACCTAGTGGCGATAAAAGCGGCAAAGTCTAATTATTTTTCCGCTCTTATTACGTCTGCAGATAATCGCCCAGCGGCCCTGTTTAGGGTGACCTACTCTCTCTTACATATGGAAGCACGGGAGGACCCCTTGCAGGGTAAAGCTGAGGATTTTGTACAATACCTGCAAGACAAAATCGCTCAGATTCGGGAAGGGCTGGACTCTGACTGGGTAGGGCTAGATGGGGTGATTAAGGCGGGTCTTGAGAATGTTATCTGGGAGGAGTTTAACCCTGTGACTCCCGAGGACCTAGACAGGATTTTGGGTAGGCTTAGCGCTGCCACATGTTTATTGGACCCGTGTCCCTCCTGGTTGGTGCTGGCCATCCAGGAGGTTACACGAGGCTGGCTCCAGGGTATTATCAACACTTCTTTGAGAGAGGGCTTCTTCCCCACTGCTTTGAAAGAGGCGGTGGTGAGGCCCCTCCTCAAGAAGCCTTCCCTGGACCTGGTGCTTTTGGCAAACCATCGTCCGGTCTCCAACCTTCGCTTTGTGGCAAAGGTTGTTGAGAGTGTGGTGGCGCGACAGCTTCCCAAGTACCTGGATGAAGCTGTCTATCTTGATCCATACCAGTCGGGTTTCAGGCCTGGGTACAGCACAGAAACGGCATTGGTCGCATTGGTTGATGATCTCTGGAGGACTCGGAACAGGAGTTGTTCCTCTGTCCTGGTCCTATTAGACCTCTCAGCGGCTTTTGATACCATCGACCATGGTATCATGCTGCGGCGGTTGGAGGGGTTAGGGATGGGGGGCACTGTACTTCGGTGGTTCTCCTCCTTTCTCTCTGACAGTTTGCAGCTGGTGTTGGGGGGGGCAGAGGTCATCCTCAAGGTGCCTCACTTGTGGAGTACCCCAGGGGTCGGTCCTCTCGCCCCTTCTGTTCAACATTTATGTGAAGCCGCTGGGCGAGATCATCCGGGTTTTGGAGTAAAGTTTCATCAGTACGCTGATGATACGCAGCTGTACATTTCATCCCAAGACCACCCCAATGTTGCCCTTGACGTGATGTCCCAGTGCCTGGAAGCCGTGCGGATCTGGATGGGGAGGAAGAGGCTCAGGCTCAACCCCTTCAAGACCGAATGACTGTGGTTCCCGACGTCCCATTACAGTCAGCTGGTTCCATCGCTGGCTATGGGGGGTGAGGCCTTAGCCCCCACAGGAAGGGTTCGCAACTTGGGTGTCCTCCTGGATGCACGGCTGTCCTTGGAAGATCATATGACGGCTGTTGCAGGGTTGCTTTTTATCAGGTTCGCCTGATCTACCAGTTGCGTCCCTTCCTGGATCGGGATGCCCTGCGCACAGTCACTCACACCCTCGTCTCTTCCCGTCTGGACTAATGTAATGCCCTCTACATGAGGCTCCCCTTGAAGAGCACCTGGAGGCTCCAACTGGTCCAGAATGCGGCCGCGCGGGTAATTATAGGGGTGATGCAACAGTCCCATGTAACACCCTTCCTGCGCGAGCTACACTGGCTTCCGGTGGTTTTCCAGGTGCGATTCAAGGTGTTGGTTACTATCTTTAAAGTACTCCATGGCTTAGGACCAGGGTACCTAAGAGATCGCCTTTTGCCACCAAGAGCCTCCCACCAGCCAGTACGCTCCCATAGAGAGGGTCTCCTCATGGTGCCATCGGCTAAACAATATCGACTGGCGACACCCAGGGGGAGAGCCTTCTCCCTGGGAGCACCTGTCCTCTGGAACAAATTGCCCCCGGAATTAAGAACTATCCCTGACTTATGCACCTTCCACCGTGCTCTCAAAACCTTTTCCAACAAGCCGGGCTGACATAAAAATGAATTTTTAAATATGAATTTTTATTAATTTTAATCGGGGTTTGTTTGGTTTTTTAATTTTATGAGAGGCCAATTTTTTAAATAATTCTTTTTATCTATTTATTGTATTTATTGTATTTTATTATTGTTTGTTTTAAATTCCTGTGCACCGCCCTGGGTCCACTTTGGTGGATAAATTGAAATAAATTAAAAATTAAATTAATATGCTTTTTAAACTGTTTTTAACTTTTATATATCTGTTTTACTTTGGCTGTACACCTCCCTGAGTCCTTCGGGAGTAGGGCGGTATAAAAAACTAATAAACTAAACTAAACTAAACTAATTAAAAAGAGGTCTAAGGCAGTCCACTTCAAAAGCTGAAATATTCCCCTTTCAGCTTCAGATTTTCAAAAAGTCTTTATTCTCACAAATGAACACTGGCAGCCAAGTCTGTGCATGAAGAGATCACAGGCCATATTAAGTGCTGCATTGAATTTAAGCCTTATATTTGTGGATATCACTTGTTTTAAAAGGCATACTTATGTAATAGTATTCTCATTCTAAATTGGTTATCTTCTTTAATTTGAATGAATAATGGATAGTGAATTACGTGAATGCAACCAAAGTTTCATGGCCTCAAAAGGCGATCCAATTAATATAATCTAGGATCCATATTTCCAAACATTGTAAACATTGGGCTTTCATGTTTAGTAACTCTTCATATATATCATTAGCTAAGCTATGAAAAGATATGCGTGAATATTTGGATCACTTCCTTATTTTTCCAAAATGTATCACTGGGAGTAGCTCAGTAGTCTCCATGCACTCGGTCAGTAGTGGCCTCAGATGCACCATAACATTTGTGGCCACCTAGATACTTATTTGGAGATAAGTAAATTCATAAGAGTGAAGTCAACTGCCTCATATATTCTCAAAATATAAAGAGAGCTGCCCCTCAGGAAAATTAAATTTTACATTATTAAAAGGGCTATAGTTTTAGTTTAGTTTAGTTTATTTACATTTATATCCCGCCCTTCTCCGCAAAGGACCCAGGGCGGCGCACAGGAAATTTAAAAAACATACAGAGTACAAAAATAAATACACAATTTAAAATATAAATTAAACCATCTTATCCTATGCTAAAAACCCAATTTTAAAATACCCAATAAAACTATCTAAAAGTCCCCATGGGAGGTTAGGCTAGGCCGGCTTGTTGGAATAGGTATGTCTTTAGACATTGTCGGAAGAGGCGGAGGTCGGTGATGGTGCGTAATTCGGGAGGTAGGTTGTTCCAAAGGGCTGGCCCCGCCACAGAGAAGGCTCTTCCCCTGGGTGTCGCCAGTCGGCATTGCCCGGCCGACGGCACCCTGAGAAGGCCCTCTCTGTGGGAGCGTATCGGTCTAAGGGATGTAAGGCCCTCTCTGTGGGAGCGTATCGGTCTAAGTTCACTTCATATTGTGACCTCTGTTGGCTGTTGTGGCAGAGGAGTGTGTCTATATAGTACAGCAAATAATATGGACTATCATATGTATTCTGTAATAGCTTTGTTTCCTATACCTGTACTGTCTCGTAAATTTGCAAGATTCATTTTTCTTGCCATGTACATGTATACATCTGGACTAGACTGTGTTGTTTTTCTGTCTCATATATGTAGGTATATGCATAAGTAAGTACGTATGTATATATGTATTATTTTTATTTATTATTATTCAAATTTATAAGCCGCACCCATCTCACCACATAGGGACTCGGGGCGGCGCACAGGGAATATAAAAATATAGATATACAAATATACAAAAAATAAAACATTCTTAAAACTAAATTAAATCAACCCACCCTGCGCTAAAACCCATATTAAAACCCTTGAATTAAAACTTTGGTAACTAAAAGCAGTACGGTGTTCGAGTAAGATCATGCCAGGCCGGCTTGTTGGAAGAAGTGCGTTTTTAACTGCTGGCGGAACAGGCGGAGGTCCGAGATGACACGGAGGTCGGGAGGAAGAGCGTTCCAGAGGGTAGGGTCCATCACAGAGAAGGCTCTTCCCCTGGGCATCGCCAACCAGCATTGCCTGGTTGACGGCACCCGGAGCAGACCCTCTCTGTGAGAGCGTATTGGTCGTAGGGACGTATGGGGCAGCAGATTGTCTCGTAGGTAGCTAGGCCCCGTGCCATGGAGCACCTTGAAGATGGTTATCAAAACCTTGTAACATACCTGGAAGGTCACAGGCAGCCAGTGCAGCTCGCTCAAGAGCGGTGTTATGTGGGATTGCCTTGAAGCACCCATAATCACCCGCGCGGCCACATTCTGGACCAACTGCAATCTCCGAGTGCATCTCAAGGGGAGCCCCATGTAGAGAGCGTTACAGTAGTCCAAGCAAGAAGTCACGAGCGCTTGAGTGATTGTGCGAAGGGCCTCCCGGTCAAGTAAGGGGTGCAATTGGCGGACCAGGCGGACCTGGTAAAACGCCCCCCTGGCCACGGCCGCCACCTGATCCTCCAGGGACAGCCGGGAATCCAGGAGGACTCCTAAATTGCACGCCCTCTCCACAGGGGCCAATACTTCGCCCCCCATGGCGAGTGATGGTGTCAATTGGCTAAACCGGGAGGCGGGAAACCACAGCCACTCGGTCTTGGACGGGTTGAGTTTGAGTTTGTTGCTGCCCATCCAGATCCGTACGGCCTCCAAACACCGGGACATCACCTCAACGGCATCGTTAGGGTGGTTTGGGGTAGAGATGTACAGCTGAGTATCATTAGCGTACAGATGGTATTCTACCCCAAAACCACGGATGATCTCACCCAGCGGCTTCATATATGTGTTGAACAGGAGTGGCGAGAGGACCGACCCCTGCGGCACCCCACAAGTGAGGGGCCTAGAAGTCGACCTCTGCCCTCCTGTCAACACAAATTGCGACCGACCAGAGAGGTAGGAGGAGAACAACCGTAGAACGGTGCCTCCCACCCCCAACCCCCCCAGTCGGCGCAATAGGATACCATGGTCGATGGTATCAAAAGCCGCTGACAGATCTAACAGGACGAGGATAGAGGAATGTATGTATGTATGTACGTACGTACGTACTGTATTTTTTGGAGTATAAGGCATACCTTTTTCCCTCAAAAAGAGGGTGAAAATCTGTGGTGCGACTTATGAACTGAATACAGCATTTTTGGCCTCCCGAAACCCCACCCTCTTTGCAAAAATGGCCATGCATAGCCTTTAGGAGGCTTCCAGAGTACTCCTAGGGGCTGGGGAGGGCAAAAATGAGCAAAAAACAGGCCATATTTTTGCTTGCCCCCCCCCCCCCCAAGTCCCCAGGAGCACTCTATAAGCCTCCTAAATGCTATGCATGCCCCTTTTTTTTGGGGGGGGGGGGGGAAACGGACCAATTTTTGGAAAAAAAAATTGGGGTGGCCCTGGGGGAGCTCTTTACAAGCCTCCTAAAGGCTATGCAGGCCCTTTTTTTTGACAAAAAGCGGGCCCGTTTTTGGGAGGTCTGCAGAGTGCAAAAACATTTTTTTTAAATTTGCCTCTTCAAAATCTTGCTCTGTCTTATACTCCGGTGCGTCTTGTACTCCAAAAAATATGGTATGTTTTTGTAGTGTACATCGAAGCTGGTGACCCTTGAGAGCTGTATGTAATAAAATTTCATTGTAATATATACCTATTGGTGTACATTCAAAGTGACAGTAAAGTTATTCTAAGTCTTAAGTGTATGGTATCTGCTTTTGATTGCAGTATTGGGAGAAGGACTGGACAGGGAAGGGGATACTTTCCGTGCAGTGCTTGGCTGCGTGCATCTTAAAGGGAAACTACAGGCTGTTTCTAACGCTCTTTCTAACTCACTGATGGGTGAATCACTGGTAAGTGGCAATCGGTTCTCATTACAGTTTTAGAAATACTAGACTTTGTAGACATAGCAAGAAGACTTGAGTCAACCTTCTACTGCTTTGTGTTAAAATATTAACCCCAGTTTTGTCCATGAGTTTGCGCTAGCAGACTGGCAGTTGTTTCATGTGATACAGGCATCGACTTTAAATACTCTCAAGTAATTTTCTCCATATGCTAATTAGTAGAACAGAGACATATGCTTTTCCATTTTTATTGCTGTATTTTTGTCTTTTGAGATCTGGGTGGAAATAGGTTGCAAGTTTTTTCTTGAGTTTATTTTCAGAAAGAAACAGATGACTGATGACAACTTGCTTTTATTGTGACCACTATAGTAGGGCAGCCATAATTAGACTGCTAAAGCTGACTGATTGCTAGATGCTCACAAAGACATGTATGAAGACCTTTGCTGCCATCGTGTGGTTGGCCAGAGTTTTGCAACCCAGACAAAGCAGATGTAGGCTTTAATATGATTCATTTATAGAAGGGTGTCAAACTGGCGGCCCAGAGGCCAGATGCATCACGCACAGGCCACACTTACCCCAGCTCTGCAAAGACAAAAAATGATGTGATACGCGATGGGACGCAACCGAGTTTGACACCCGTGATTTATAGCATCAATCCCTACCCTAACCCACCCTATCCCTACCTACCCTATCCTATAAAAACTTTGGAAGTCTGACTTGCTGCAATTTAAAGTGCTAAAATTAAACATATTTTCAAACATACTTTATAACTCCTCGTAGATTTCAGAATCTTCTTATAAAACAAGACCGATCAGTAGTTGAAGCCACCACTTTGTTCTGAAGGAGGCCAGCAAAGTAGGACAATGGTAGGGAATATTTTGGAGTTGGAGGAGGCAATGAGAGGGCTGTTGACTCTTTCAGAGTGTAAGTTTCCATTCTTTTGAGTATATGGTTTATCTGAGTTCTCTTTTTTGGTTTGCTATTGGCTTTTCTCTCCATGTGTATCTACTCCTGAAAAGCATTAGTTTACCGCCGCCCTGGGTCCGGTTGGAAAAGGGCGAGATATAAATTGAATAAAATAAATAAATAAATAAATAAATAAATAAATAAATAAACTTTGTGTGAAATTGCCTCATACATATTCTTGTGTGTAGTTTCTTGGCCACATTCCTTTTAATTTGCATCTCTGAAGGCAAGCAGAAATATACTTTCTCTTGTATAGTGTAGTTGATTTCTCTTAATTTGCTCCAAGTTTCTTTTAGTCCATTCCAAAAAGTTCTTCAATCTTCCAAAACAATTTTGTATGTAGGTAAAATATCTTAAAATGGAAGAGAAGATATGAGATAACTGAGTGATGTACTACTTTACTCTCTCAAGATTCTAACTGCAATTCAGAATTTAAATAAAATTGGTTATGCATTTTATCTCATTCAATTGAGCCCATTTATGTAAAAAACTTTAGGAAGGATATCCAAAGGTAATATTAAGCATGTTTGAATTTCTTTTTATATAATCAGAATTTTAAATTTGAACAGATTATATCTGTTTGTACATTAGCCTTAAGGAAAGAAAACATTTGCTAACCGAAAAAACCATGGTAAAAATGAATTTTATATAATAAGAATCATACTAATCTTACTATAATTGAAAGTAGTTGTATAGATTGTATTAATATCAACAAATAATGCAGAATTGTGCTGCAATGTAATACATTACAAAGGTATTAGCCTGATAAGAGTGTTAAAATGCCAGCTGAATGGTTGTATGTTGGATTGATTGGAAAGTTTATCGCTTGTATTGATCTCACTGTTTTATTTTGTTGTTTTCCATTTAATAAATGGAATACTACCTGATTCTAGTCACTTTCATAGACAAAAGAAACTTTGATTATTTCTGAAAGAAATGCACCGGGCCCTAGCGGACCATGTTTGTCACTTATCTGTTTTGTAAAGCATTAGGACTATAAGTCATCCCGTCTCCAAATCAAGTCAGTGATTTGATTCAACAAGTTGATTTCATTTGAATTGTTAATTCAGTAAGTAAAATGGATTCGATTTGGAAAAACATGTATATTCAGCAAATGGTGAATCTCCAAGTTGATTTAGACTTATGATTCAGTCATATTACTCTTTAATGAAATCCCCATGCATCTCTATTAATCATGTTACATTGGCTGGGCTGATTAAAATTGAAGGCCAAATTTGGCAAGTGATATTATTAGTATGGCTGGATTTTAATTTCAGTTGAACTGCTTTCATTTTTAATAACAGATAATTATAGGTTTCATAGAGGAGCATCATCAGTAAATTTATAATTATGTGGTTTCTCCAAGAATGTCAATTATTTTCAGAGTTAGATAATGTTGGAAAGGTCATCAAGTGAACTTAATACATAAAGTGATAAAATAACTTAAGACAAACAGTGGGGATTTATTGATCTCTTAAGGAAACCCAGAGAATTTCCCTTGCAAATTACTTGTCTTCAGTTATCTACTTGAAATAATCTATGGGCATTTTCTGGGAACTTACATTAATGTCTTCCCCTTTGGTATTTTTGGAGGGTAAATTAAATATATCCCAGTATCCCAGATATTTTGTCCCTGAAACTAATAAGACACAAATAAACATATCCTTTAATGTTACAGATTTTATGCTGATTCTCAGTTAAGGCTTATCCAGCCTTTATTAACTAGTTTTCCAGGTGACAGATGATTTTCTATGAATTGTTTGGTAAGAACTAGAGAGCAACTCAATTGCAAAATTTTGCCTTTTTTGCATCTAGAACATTATGTTCTTCAGTGTCTCTCAGAGAAGCAGATTGCTAATTATATTACCTGGGATATAGGAACTGATATTTACTAAACTTATTAATGTGTTTTGTGTTTTTGCTATTTGTAACATAGTTGTGGTTTAAGGCTGTAATAAAATTACTTTGTATTGAATTAGCCATAGATATTTGATCTTATTTATATCATAATGAGAGCATGCTTATTCTTGGTTTAATATATATAAATTCACGGACTCCTGATTTGTCAACTTTGTGTGTGTGGTTTTGGCCAGCTTTTGCAACAGATTCAGAAAAATCAGATTATGGGACAGTAATGTATTGATATATAGATATCCCATAATAACAGAATGTTGACAGCATGCAGTATCCCTTGCATATCCCAGAGGATTGGGATGGAACCAGTCTGAATTGTACATGTTGCTGAAACTATCTCTGCAAAGCTTCTCTAAGGTCATCTCTATTAGATATTAGAAGCAGATATAGAGCAGAAAATGTATTCATGATAACATGCCCTATATGATATATCAAACTTTTGCCATAAGCTGTTTGTAAGTCCTTAATCCCTAATATCTCTAATATACATCATAAATCAGTTCTCAAACAATAGATTTTTAAAAAAAGTGGATAGTGCTTCAATTTCAGATAGTACCGTCATGCACAGAATGGGAAATACCTGTTTAATGACCAATTTCTTAATTATGGAGTCAAATTTTCTATATGGGGGTAAAACTGCTTTGGAGCAATGCACAGGTTGCTACAGCACAATTCTACTATTGGGGGGAGTAGTTTAGGTCGAAAGGGCTACCAGGAGAAGTAACCGTATCTTTACCTGTTTTTTTTAAGTAGTACAGAACCAAGGCCGAGACAGATTAATTTAATGGAAGCTTCTGGTTCAAATTTTAGCAAAGGTTCTCTATCTTTATCCAAATTTTATTTGTGGTTCATATTTGTACCTGCGCCACAGCTTTCTTCAGCAATAAATGTTTGGATTGATATTTATTTCTATTAGAAATTGTGAAAAATTGCAGAAGGCTTAACCATAGTACAAACTGAATACGACATGGCAAATCACAGTTGGCAGTGATTTGTAAGCCTTTGCTTCTTTCCCAGTGGGCATTGAAGTGAAAGCATTGCACAATAAGCAAAAAAGGACTACAGAAAGCAAAGTTAACTTGCATAATTTATCCTTGCAATCTTATCCACTGAGATGACCCATGCAGACTTCTTATTTAAAATATTCATGCGTCATAATGTTATTGCTAGTTTTTTTAGGTTTGCGACTGCCATTTCATGTTTGAAAGGTGCATTTTATGAAACAAATGGGAGAAGTACTTTCAGCAAAGTAGAAAAACTGCCCTCTTTAATTAAATTGATAGGTTATATTTCAAACTGGTCTGTAGTCATTCCAAAGCATTCAGCCAAACAGTGCCGTAGAAAAAACACTAAAAAATTGTCTGCATCTCCTAAAACTAAACTTCTTACATGTGACCATGAAAAAAAATCTGATAGGAAAAATGTTTCAGTTTTATTTTTGTAGTAGATAACAAATAAGCAGAATGTGATTATGTTCTTTCTTAGCAGAATGGGATGGTAACTAAAGATCTGACGAGGTTGAAAAACCTTCTTGTTGAAACAGAGGTAAGAATATCTCTCTTCCTGAAATAAAGGATTTTTTTTGTATCAGACACAGTTTTTGCTTTTCCAATTTGAAGATGACTGCCATAATTTAAGAAGTATTTTTAATATCTCTTTTATCTGTGGTTTTATAGCAGTTATACACTGTCGCCTACCTTACATTTTATAGTGCAGTTATCTTGAGTAACAATATTGTTGATTTGTGTTTACATTTTAAAGATTGACAAAACAAGCCTACATTGGCCTTAGTCTCATCTGCCCATTTCTTGTCTACCTTTATAGCAGTAAGGATGTCAGAAATATGTGATATCTGCAACTAAGAGCTGCTTATAATGTTTTAATGGAGAATTTAAAGTGTTAGTATTAAGCTGGCATCAAAAAATATGATACAAACAATGTTTGTTGGAAGTCACCATAGTTGAAATTAAAAGAAGGTTATAAGATAGTGGAGAATAATACTTGCAGTTTCTAAAGGTGCAACTCCTACTTATGATTTTCTCTGGAGAATTTTATTCTGATATCTGCCTTCTGTGATTAAATAGGTAATAAGTTAGACAATGTCATTATAAAACACCAGGTGAGTTCTTCAGAGTAATCTAGTTTAGTGTTCCTTCGTGGACGTCTAGTCCACCATAGAAGTCTGGTATTTTACTTATTTTTATACACATGGTAAATAGAAGCATATTTGAAATTGATTTTGATCTTTATGATTGCAGGCAGCAGCTTGTAAAATACCCTCGGTACATCATGTGGAAGAGGTGGAAGAAGGTACACTTCAAAATATTTATTAATATTAAGTAAACTTTGGAATTGCTAATTAGTTGGTAGAAAAAGCATGCTTGTCTTACCATTCTGTGTCAGACAAATTAAAAAAGATTAAAAGATTAAAAAAAGATTAGTCGGGTTATGTGAGAAATAGTCACAATAGAACGTTTTCCTTATTTGTTGGCGTATTCATATTTACAGGTAGTCCTCAACATACAACCATTCATTTAGTGACCTCTCAAAGTTACGATGACACTGACAAAAGTGAATTATGATGGTTTTTCACTCTTAATGACCATTACAAGATCTCCACGTTCACATGATCAAAGTTTGAAAGCTTGGCAACTGGTTTATATTTAGGATGGTTGCAGTATGCTGGAGTCATGTGATCACCCTTTGCAGTCTTCCGATAAGCAGTTACTGGGGAAGCCAGATTCAATTTACAATCATTTTAATAACTTAACAATTGCAGTGATTCACTTTTCAACCCTGGCAAGAAAGCTCATCACACGGGGCAAAACTCACTTAACAACTATCTCGCTTAGCAATAGAAACCTTGGGCTCAATTGCAGTTGTAAGTCGAGGACTACCTGTATTTAAAACAACATGCTTCTCTTTTTTTCTACGAAATGAGTTCAAATATGTTTATTTAAAAACTAATAAAATGCATAATGCATCAATGTTTAGTAGATATTCAGAATATATGAAACAAAACAGTTTTCTCTAGTTTAGATAGGAAATAAAAGCAACATAGAAAAATAAATAGTTTTTAATATGGCTTCCAATCCAGAGCAATTCAGTGGTAATCTTCCCTGCTTCTGGAATTGGGTTCTGTATTCTGTAAAATGTGTGGAAATTGTACCCTCTTCTGAAGTGCAACTCACTTTTTGAATATATGCTTCAGAAAATGTAATGGCGATCAAACTAATTTGCCAGGGTCTTTTTGGTTTGATTTCTGATTTATATAAGAAAATGATGGACAAATATTAATCAAAAAGAATAATTTTGGAAACTCCCTCTGAGTCACTTTCCTTTAGGTAACACTTGTTAGATATTATTTCTAGTGAGGATCAATGGTTTCCCTTTGCTTGGAATACAGTGATAAGTTATCTGTAATTAATTATATGCTTTCAATCTGGATATACCAGTGGTCGGCAAACCGTGGCTCGCGAGCCGCATGCGGCTCTTTGGCCCCTTGCATGTGACTCTTCAGTCTCTCTCTGATTCCCTCCCTTCCTCCCTCTGTCTCTCTCTGTCTCTCTCTCGCTCTGTGCCTCTCTCTGTCTGTCTGTCACTGTCTGTCCACAGAATACCACGTGAAGCAGCGGCAAGTCTCTGCGCTGCCGGCGAGGCCATCCGCGAGGTCCGCCTCTCGTTCCGCGTCTTCCCCGATGGCGTCTGGAGTGATCAGCGGCTGTGCAGAAACTCACCGCTTTTCCACACCGTGGAAAAGATAGGCGTGTGCACGTCCCGCGGAATTACAGGGCACCTTCCCACCGCTACGAAGTCTCCGAGACTGTAATTGGGCGGAGCATGCGCGCGCCTATCTTTTCCACAGAAAAGATAGGCTCGTGCATGTCCCGCGGAATTACAGTCTCGGAGACTTCGTAGCGGTGGGAAGTTGCGCTGTAATTCTGCGGGACGTGGACGCGCCTATCTTTTCCTGGGTGTGGAAAAGCGGCGAGCTGCTTCACTGCTGCTGCTTCTGCTACCCCCGAACCTTGCGACGCGCAGCTCCCGCCGCCCAAGGTCGCCTGGCAAGTCACCCGGCAGGGGCGTTGGGCAGGAAAGCCGGGCGCATCTCCACCGGCTCCCTCCGACAGCCACCACAGCACACGTTCTGGGGCTGTGTGGCTGGGAGGGAGGTGGACGCGTGGCCCCAGAATGTGCGACGTGGTGCCTGTCGGAGGGAGCCGATGGAGACGCGACCGGCTTCCCTCCCCGACGCCCCTGCCGGCCGACCTGCCGGCCGACAGCCTCGGTGGTGCTTAAGATGACGGTAGCCTTGGGTGCTTGCCCCACCTGCGCGCTCGCCCACTGCAGGAGGAGGCGTCCGTAACCTCCGGCATGCCGGCCCTTCTGCTGCTTCCCGGGGTGGGGGGGAGGAGAGGGGAGAGAGGGAGTGACTGACAGACACAGAGAGAGACAGAGGGGGAGGGAGGGAAAGACAGAGAGACAGACAGAGACAGAGAGAAAGGGAGGGAGAGAGACGGAGAGAGACACAGATAGAGAATGACACAGGGAGGGATTGAATCGGAGACAGACGGGGAAAGAGGGAGAGACAGACATACACAGACAGAGAGAGAGGGAGGGAAGGAGAGAATCAGAGATAGTGACACACACAGACAGGGAGAGACAGAGAGAGGGAGGGAGAGACAGATAGATAGAAACTGATTAAGTGACTGAGAGACAGACAGACAGACACACACACAGTGACAGATGGGTGGAGGGAGGAGAGAGAGACAGATACAGAGAGAGAGAGAGACAGACACAGAGAGAGAGAGAGAGACAGAAAGAAAAAGAGAGAAGAAGAAAGAAAGAAAAAAGAAAGAAAAAGAAAGTGGGAGGGAGAGAGATAAAGAAAGAACTTATGACCACAATTGTGCCCAAAATTTTGGTTGCTAAGCAAGACCGTCGTTAAGTGAGTTTCACCACATTTTCCAAATTGGCCACGCCCACCTGGTCACATGACCACTGAGCCACTCCCACAAAACAGGCCACACCTTCTTTTGGCTCTCAAAAGAAATTTCAATCGTTGTACTGTTGATATTTGGCTCCCTTGACTAATGAGTTTGCCCACCCCTGGGATATATTATGTATCAGGAATTAAAGAATAGCAGGAACTAAAAAAAAATAACTTGCATTTTATCATCATGTGGCAGGATGTCATGATGGCTGGCAATTTCGCCCCCCACCCCGGGGAGTCACAAGTAGTGAAGAATACACATTATGCAAAAGGTAAAAAAATGCATGTTTTCAATATTTCTCAGTTTGAAAGCATTAGTCATGGAGAGAGATGAAACGGAAATTGGTAAACAAAATTCTGTTTGATATTTGGGAATCTTGAAAAGAAATCAGACATTATTTGATATTGTATTCGTTTTCTCATATGTAGGCATCATCTAGGAAGTAAGAAAGGTATTTGTGAATGGATTAAAAAAGAACAAAATCACAGAGGGATATTCCCATTCAAGGATAGGATGTAGTTTTGGATGAACTTAATGCATTGTTAATATATCGTAAATCAAAAACAAAATGTCTGGTCTGCAGGCAAGGGAATAAAAAATGATGGATGCCACTTATGCCAGTTTTTCAACCTATTTCAAAGCAAATTGGGATTCTTTGTGGAAAAGTGAAGAAGAACTGATCCTTTTGACTGCATCTGTACTTTGGATTCAGACTAGATTTTTTTTGTGGATGGAAGTATATTCATGAAATACTTCCTGGAAAAGGAGGGGAGAAATAATTTATGATGATTCTTTTCTTCCTGCATCTGAAAAATCTATTCAGCAGAGTTTTGGGGAGTAAATGATGGTTATCAAAGTTCTGCCTAATGCCCAAAGGCTCTGCGGATTTGGATGGAGAAGAACCATTTCAGACTCAAGCCTAAAAAGACCCTACTGTAGATGTTACTATTTTGGGGCTATTTTGATTTGGGGTTTTTCCTTATTTACATTTGGATAAGGTAGCACTTTCCCATTCGAAGTTCATGTACAATGCAAAAGTTTTCCTGGTCTCACAGCTCCTGCTTGATAAGATGGTGGTAGCCTCATGTGCCTGTTGTACCTTTTCCTACGTAGATCCTTCAGACAGTCAGTTTTGCCCTAGTCATCTCACAGCTTGATTACTGCTACGTATTTTACATGGGCTACCCTTGAAGGACACACAGAAGCTTTGAATGATGGAAAATACAGTGGTGCAGACAATGACAGGCATTCTTCAATATGCCCATATGACACTCCTGTTTTGTGAACTGCATTGGTTGCCAGTTTGCTTCTGGTGTGATGAAGATGTTGGTTATGACCAGAGGTGGGATTCACTTAACCTTTCCTACGGTTTGCATATGTGAGCATGGTCACGCACACTTCTCTCGCACATGCCTCGTCTACATATGCACAATTATTACACATTATGGCGGGGCGGGTGGGCAGAGCCTCCCACAGCCACCGCTACCAGTTCGCCCAAATCGGAGAAAACCGGCTGAATACCATCTCTGGTTATGATCTAGAAAAGTCTACATAACGTAAGGTAATACAGAAGAGTGGTTCCAGAAATTGGACAATGCTAGTCTTCTATTTGTAGAAGTTGAAAACTGGGTGTTACAGGAATTATAGTTTATTGACAATGCATGTTGTATATAGGTATAGAATTAGCTAAAGACATTCCCCTCTGCAGCCTAATACCTAAACTACCCATTTTAAAAAAAAGAGAGAAAACTAGATATATTACTTAGGCATAGTATTATTGGGCATAGGTTTTGGGTAGCTAAATGAGTAATTACAGCATTAATGGAAATTATTAAATCTTTACATTATTCAGTAATTTCAGATGAATTTTCAGTTTCTTTATGCATACAGTCTATTAAAATATGTTCAGTTGTCCCAATATTTGTGCATTCCAGGATTCTTATGAACTATTAGTTCAGCGGGATAAAAGGGAAAAGAATCTTATTTAATTTGAAGATTACTGTATAGCAGTGATGGTGAGCCTTTTTTCCCTTGAGTGCTGACATCCATAATCCAATGCCCCCCTCACAAGCTCCACCCCCCACGCATGCACACACGACCCCCATTTTGGTGCTAGCAGGCCTCCCTGAAGCCTCCTGGGACAAAATATGGGGGGGTGGGGCCCCTTACCTCTGTTTTTGGTCCCAGGAGGCTTCAGGGAGGCCTGCCAGCACCAAAACGGGTGGGGGTGCGCTTCACCCCCCCTTCTGTTTTTGGTGCCAGGAGGCTTCAGGGAGGTCTGCTAGCAGAAAAACGGGCTACCCCCCTATTTTGGTGCTAGCAGGCTTCCCTGAAGCCTCCTGAAACCAAAAATGGGCCGTGGGGGGGGGGGCGCACGTGACCCACCCTACCCCCCACGCACGCATGCATGTGTGACCCTGCACATGCTCATGATTCTCCCAGCAGAGACCCAAAAATCGGCTGACTAGCAGGAGGCGTGTGTGCATGCACAATGGAACTGACCTGGGCGATGGCTCGCATCCCCGCACCAACATTGGACACGCGTGCCATAGGTTTGCCATCACGGCTGTATAGCAAGTTGAGATAATTGGTTAACATCTTAGAAAACAAGATCATGAACTAAAATGACTTGAATGTTGGGCAAAATTCAATAGGATTATGTGAGGATCCCACAATAGGATAGGAAAAATGAAATGTACTGTATAGGAAGGGGAGGCATGATTTGGCAGCAGAGTATTTGGGAAATATTTAGGTTCTACGAATCATCAGCTGCATAATGGGAGCATAATGTGGGCTACCTTAACAGAAACACTGGGTTCCAGTAACAGGAGGAAATATTTCTATGTACTCTGCACTGATGGGGGACACTACATTAAGTCTTGGACCTGCATTTTAAAAATTCCATGGAAAATTGGAGCAGGTTCAGAGGAGGCCCACCAGCTTGAGAGATTTGAAAAGCAAGCCTATAAAGGAGGATTAAAAGAGCTGGGCGTATTTCCTTGACAGAAAAGGAGACCAATGGGAATTGTGATGGTCTCTAAATGTATTAAAAACTGTTATGTCCGAGTGGGATGCACCTCGCCCCTCTTAAATCTGAGGGCAGGACAATGATCAATAGGTTGAATTTTTTTTTAAAAAAAAAATCCTCTGAAAATTAGGAGGAATTTTTATATAATAAAAACTGTCAAGCACTAAAATAGTCTGCCTAGAACAACAATCATTTCTCATTGAAAATTTTGAAAGACACTAAAAAGCCACATGGCAAGGTTAGGTTAGTAGATTTCTTTATGGAGGAAAGTAGAGTAGATAAATTGTAAGACCCATTTCTACTCTTACATCTTAAGCATATGTAAAATCTTACTCTTCTAGGGTTATAACTTCCAAGGTGAATTTTTTTTTTGAATACTCTTGTTTCTTTTCTGGCCCATGTCTGTTTTAGAATTTGTATCTGGAAGTTAGTGACTTGCTAGAATTGCAGGCACCGACCATCCATATATATTTTTATTTTCTGTTCTTCATCCTTGAGATAAAGTTTTAACTAGACATAGTGGGAGAATTGTTTAATATTTTTCACTGACCTTGTGTTGGAGTCTTCACTATCTTTTGGCATTTTGGCAAATGTTATGACTAACCAGCCATTGATTTCAACAATCAGCGTGTAGATATGTTTTAAACTCCTTCTTTTGAGACCAATGTGACATAAAAGACCTTTGGCTGGTCTCATGACACTGTTTATCACATCAGTTTTCTTTTTTAATGTTAAGGAGCTGCAAAGTCAAATATCTGCTGCTGCCAGAAGGATGAAAGGCAGCGAGGAATTAGTTGAAACAGCTCCCTTTTTGGTGTGTGTGTCTTCTAAGTGAAGTTTCTTTTAATCTGTGTTTGAGATAATAAAAGGATTTTCTTTTATCCTCTTAACTAGTAAGCTTAGAGGCATATTGGATGGTGATGGTATTTGGCCCTTCAATCAGCGCCTAGTGGCTTTGTGTGTGGTAATTCATGTTTTTTATGCTTGTACCATACTGATTTGGTTTCCCTGCAGATGGTACCTTTCTCCTAGAATAAGCTGCAGCCATCAAAAAAACCCTTTAGTGAAGAAAGTAGCTCAGAGGCATGCATGTGTGCAATTATGGACACCATACATGATCTCTCACTCTGATTGCTAGCCTTTGAGGGTTGCTGGATTTCTTTTTAAAGACACTCCTGCACCTTTAATAGCAGCCCAGTATGCAGAAACCAAACAGGGGAATCATTTCCTTGCATGGTAATAAAATGCCAGGATAATCTCTTGTTTAGTGTTTTTATGTCATAGTTTGCATTCCTCAACAAGGAATTGAATGATGGCCCATCCCCCCTCCCCCCTCCTCCATCTCAAAGTCCTCCAGCTAGGCAAATGTGACAGTTTGCCCCTTTTCCTATAAAAAGTGATTCTAAAAGGCTTGGTTGTAACCTCATAAAGTTGTTAATGAAATGCTAAATACTGCTACCTGGTGTTAATTAAAGTATAACTATTGCTTCCCCATTTTTACATTTACAAGCTAATGTTTAAACTTGCTTCCAGCTTGCTGATCATTTTTGTCTTACAATATGAGAGTTCTTAACTGTAATATCCACAATTATCCACACATCTTGATGAAGTATGTGTGCAGTGTATATATTCATTTAACCACGTATATTCATTTGCAGTATAACACAATCTGAATTCTTGCCTGTAATTGCCTTGTTTCTAAGATCAACAGACTTTGTACTGTCTGTTTCATTTGTAACTATCCGATTGATAAACCTGATTGATAGATGATAGATTTGCATAAGTATCCTGAAGTTTTAAAATGTTACTGTGGCTTGAGTTTAGCAGTCTGTATGAAGATGTTTTGTGATGATGCTTTTAGAGAAATCCCTCCCCCCCTTCAAATGGTTTATTTAAGTTGATTTGAAAGCAACACATATTTGAGCTTTTCAAAATGTATATTAAAAATGTTATTTAGTCATCTTAAAAAATCTGCATTTTCTCATTATTAACAATTTTATCTTGTCTTTCCACTTAGACTACCTAACTATATCATTTAGAATTATACTTAAAACATATACATACACAAAAAGAAAAAGTACAGCAATATTCTTATTAATAAATTATCCAAATTAAGTGAATCACGTTTACTCAGTCACAGGTGTATTATATAAGGCATAAAGAAATGGCAATATAGCAGTGCCTGAAAACCCAGCAATTAACTCCTGGGTTCTTAGAATCACAGGGTTGGAA
Source organism: Rhabdophis nuchalis (assembly GCA_039707465.1). Classification (NCBI taxonomy): domain Eukaryota; kingdom Metazoa; phylum Chordata; class Lepidosauria; order Squamata; family Natricidae; genus Rhabdophis; species Rhabdophis nuchalis. The sequence goes on along the minus strand of CM077646.1, from coordinate 156,917,777 downwards.
AGGACCAAGACCCCATCTCTTGTTCAGTGCAGGAATCCCAAGAACAGATGGACAGATGCCTGTGTAGGAGTGCATGTGCATGCCTTGGTGATTGCTTCCACTCCTGAACTGCTCTTCTTGCTGTCTGTGCCAAAACAAAACATATTGCAGATTGTAAATAGTTTATAAATTACGCTTCCAGGTGGTAAGCTTTTATGAAGCACTTCCTATACTGGCAACAGAATTGGTGGGAAAATTAGTTTAATTACACAAATAAATCCAAATATAGCCTTGGGTGCATAAAGTAGTGGGGGAAAATGCAGCCATTTGAATTATTTACTGACTGTGCCAATATGAATCTGAAATAAGCAGAAAAGGCCACAAGGTGTCACTAAGAATCTAGAAAACTGGGAAGATCATATACTGATTTCTTTCTCTGTCTCCCTCCCTCTCTCCCCCCTCCCACCCCATATCCATTTGAAAAACACTCCCCTTGTAGTAGCCCTGTGAGTTAAGGATGTATGCTTTTGATATGAAAATGTGCTTTTGGACAATTCTATATACATTTATGATTAGGATAAAAGAAACACACTATTTCCTGAATAAACTAACATTTGAGGGTAGGGAGGTTCGTTCTCTGAGCTTGTGGGTTGGTTTCCAACTGTTTCGTTACCAGGCTAGGTAAGATATTCAGCGGCGTTCAGGGGATATTTGCCACCATTGCAAACTAACATTTGTCACTTTAGGCCTTTCCTTAAATATTCTGGGATAAATTATACTGTAGCCAGGTTCTAAATATTTAGTTTGACCGGCATATCCAGATTATGTCTGCCAACCTTTTACCTTGCAACAGCTTTGCAACAGGTGCAACTGTAAGCGGACTAATCGAGCTGCACCTTTTGCAAATTGGGTTATGGTTAACATTTAGTCAGGTGTGGTTGGGAAATTCAGAACTCAAGACTCAAAAAATTATGCATTTGGAGGCTATTTCAAATGGGGAATTTAAGGAATGTTTTTCTTCCCTGTTTAATGCAGATTTTTAGAGCAAGGAATTTGCAGATACGGTGCACAGTGTACTTCAGCACATTCCCAGGACGAGCTGACCGAATGGCAGAAACGATATGCTTCCCGCTTGATAAAGTTAAAACAACAGAAAGAAAACAAGCAATGTTTGGGAAGTTACATGGAATCCTTAATTGAAAAATGGATGAATTCATTATCTCCTGAGAAAGTGGTAAGAATAAATGTATCCCTCAAATTAGGAGGTTCATTTTGACTCCCTCAAAATATTATTTATATTATGCAGTTGCCTATTTCTGTTAATAAAAAAAAAATCACAAATTGATTCTGATTCTTGCATATGAAATTGAAAACTTCAAGTTTTTGTGAAATATTTGTAATATTTCACTCTTAGTTTTAGATGTTTCCAGATGGTGGGTTTTTTAAAAAAAAAAGTTGATATAGGGCTATGGAATGAGTCTATATGATGTTATCTTCCATTTGTAACCCATTCTTATTTTGATACTGCTGCTTCTGTGTTTTTTTATTTTTTCTTACCACAGAAAAATCCATTATGAATTTTGAGAGTGCTAGGAACCTTACATCTGGAAACATAGATTCCTGTCAAGAGTGTAATGATTCATTGTATTGTATAATATTAGCCTGCTTTTAGACTAGATCAGGAATGCATCTGAAAAATGCGGGGAAAATGATATATAATTTTTGTTACCAAGATTTTATTGATTCTCACCTTCAGAGTTAGTTTGCATATCCAGTTGCATATCTGATTGTACATAAATACAAAATGGTAGATAAGGATCTGACCCAGTCCTATAGATATAAATAGGATTTACTGTATGTACATCCATACCATTAAAACTAATGGTGAGATTCAGCCAGTTCACACTGGTTCAGGCAACAGAACGACCAGCGTGAGGAAAGAAGGCTGCTTTCCTCCTTCTCTAGTGCTGGCCGCTCCATTTCACTTTTCTCCAATGCAGTGCAGTGCCCAGGATCCACTTTGATAGAGTGTGCGTATGTGTGGGGGAATTTAACAACCGGTTCGCCCAGGGTCACGTTGGCTGTCTCAGCAGGCTTGTCCCGCATGTGTGGTGAAGCTGGAGAATGGGGATAGGCCACACTTCCCATGACAGCCAACCTGACCCTGGGTGAATTGGTTGTTAAATTACTTGAATCCCACCACTGATTAAAACTGTTTTGACTTCTGTTTGACACAAAGGAGATTTCTGCCCTGTATTTCTGAAATCTCTGATGGAATCAATCAAAACTAGATTCTGAGTTAAATATAATTCTGACTCTGATGATGAGTTGGAGATATTAATCATGCCAGAGGCCTATTGAAATATAGTAATTTTTGTGCTACTCAATTTATGGGTAGTTTCATTTCCCCAAGTACATATATAATCTCTCTCACTCCAGCAGTCTTTCTGTTATTCATTATGTATATGAATACTGTACTTCTTGAGCTGTATGTCTTTTCTATCATATCTTAAATAAAGCCCTATAGCGTCTGATAATATGTTGCTACAGAATTTAATTGTAGGGTTTGTGATTGAAACAACTGTGACTCTTGTGTGTGTGTTGAAGTAGAAGGTGGTATATTAGATCGATGCAGCCCTCTCTTCTAGTTTTATTTCAAATGCCCATTAAGAAACATTAGTCTTCTCTGAATTGTTTAAATGTATATATGTAACTTTGGGGCAGTCACTCTCTCAAAACCCTTATAATGTAAACCACTTACAAAATCTTGCTGAGAAAACTACAGGGACTTGTCATCAGGAGTCAGGCTGACTTGAAGGCCCCCAAATAAATATATGTATGAATCATGCATAGAGACTTGCATTAATAGAAGTTTACATAAAATATTTCATCTTGATGTCTTCAAGGACATTTTTTTTTGCAAAATGTCCCATTCCAATTTTAAAAGTTATTTCAAGTGCAAAATCGACTGTTTCTAGTTGAAAACACTTCCAGAAATGCTTGGAAATTTTTTTTTTTTACTCAGTATAGATAACTATAATAAAATGTTAACTGATAAACTGACCATTCACTTATATTAGTTTTATTAACATGTAGGTCTTCAGTTAAACCCAGAATTATTTTTCTAGCACTATTAATACCTATAAAATTTCTAATACTGCATTTTCTCTAGCTCAGTGAATGTCTTGATGGAGTAAGAGTTGAACATAGTCCTGAACTCTCAATTACTGTCACCACCAAAAAATCACATCAGATGTGGACTTTTGCTCTTACATGTAAGGTAGGATTCTATCTTTAAAAAAAAAACAACTAGTTCATTGCTGGAACATAAATATAGGTACTTAATGCTAAGATTTCAAACAACTTCTCTTTTGAAATTTGCATGTTGTTGGGACTATACTATGCCAAATTTAGTTTGTGCGATAAAAACTTGCAATGGAATAAACTTAACCCATACAATAAATTCTACAGTTAACATTTACCTAACTATATACATTCAATTACTGCTGTGATTTAAGAAAAATATCTATATATTCATATATATTTTTTGTAATTTGGGCTTGTTTTACTGACTTCACCTTTGCCTCCTGTTTATAAAGCTGAACCTTGCTAAATGGTTTCAGCTGAATGCTGAGCTAGATTTCATTAGGCCATGGAGACATCAGCTGAGCCAAGAATCATGAACTAATGTAGTATGCCACTGAAGACAGTGATTTTGAAGGTGGTTTGGGGTAAACTTGGCTTCTCCATGTTTCTGATGTGGGCCATTTTACAGATCAGTATAAAATTCCTTCACTTATGTAAAGCATGTTGAACTCTAACCTATTATTTAAATGCAAAATATTATTGAGAGAGTTTTCCCACCTTTCCAAAACCATTTATAATGTAACATTTCGGTTTTTTCTTGATTAAATAAGAAAACTTTGCAGTTTTACAAATAAAGTGTTTTTGAAGTTGCCGGAAATGGTTGTATTCTGTGTAGAGATATAGAAACAATCACCACTGCATTGCAATATGTATTGGTAGTCTTCCGGAAGCCCCTCAAACGTGGCTATGTCAAAACGCTTTGGGAGCTAATGGAAATGGAGAATTATTGATATAATATATGGTACATGGTCCATAACATCAGATATAATGTCTTTTAGTCTTTTAAATTTTATATAGATATGGATAGATATGTAGATGTATATATAGATAGGCATATATGGTTCATTTATTTTTATTGTATGCTGCCTTGAGTCACATTTTGTGATATGGGTGGCTGCATAAATGTGAGGGAGGGAGGGAGGGAGGGAGGGAGGGAGGGAGGAAGGAAGGAAGGAAGGGAAGGAAGGAAGGAAGGAAGGAAGGAAACATGTACCACAATTATTTAGGTGTTTTTTCCTTCACAGCCTGCAAGAATGCTGTATCGAGTGGCACTCCTTTATGATGCGCATCGTCCTCATTTTAGTATCATGGCAATATCGGCTGGAGACAGCACCACCCAAATAAAACAAGAAGTCCCAGAAACTTGTCAGGAATGGGTTGGAGGAAAGATGACCCAGAATGGAACAGATCATTCAGTGTACAAAATCAGTGTAGCTTTTAGTACAGAAATCTTTGGGACCTTTCGCCAAACTGTGGTATTTGATTTTGGGACTGAACCAGTTTTGATGCAACGAGTGATGATTGATGCTGCTTCAACAGAAGGTATGATTTGCAGTTTCATTTTTAAAAAAAATGTACATATATGAATCTTTTTTAGCTCCAAATTTACTTATAAAATGTATAACTTTGGGAAGGTTGCCTACAATAATAGTAGGTATTTGGGCAAGTTGCATATAAACAATTATTTGGAGTATTGGATGCAAAGTACATTAGTCAGGGGAAGTAATATAATTGTAAATATAATTTGAATACTGGAAGGTTCTTTTAAACTTCATATTAAAAGCATTAAAAGCTAGTGGCATTTGAGTTACATATTAAACTATCAGGTATAAAAGATCAGATCCACAGATGAAGGTCCAGTTAAACTGATTGATTGCTGAATAGACTGTGCACAGGAATCTTCTCAACTCACGATCAGCAGCTGCTTGGAGTTACATAAGGGTCCATTTAATTCAAGGAAGGCTGGACTTAGTCTGCTTGTGGCTATTCAGGGATTCCGAACTGATCCCTCTTTTAACTCCGCCTCCAGGTTCCACCACTTTTTGTATGCAGAGGCACGTATGCCTATAAATAAGTATAACAATAAAGTATTGTGTCATGTACAATGTCTGTAAGAGCTCATATATCTAGCCAGGTTAGTTATATAGTTAAGACAATAGGCTAGAAACCAGGAAACTATGAGTTCCACCTTAGCCATGAAAGCCAACTGGGTCAATCACTCACTCTCAGCCCAACTCATATCATAGGATAAAATAGGAGGAGGAAGGAATATTAGATATATTTGCTGGCTTGAGATTTTTTTATAAACATAAAAACAGAATATAATACATACACATATACCAGTGGTGGATTGCTGACTGGTTTATTACTGGTTTGCTCGTGCTCGCAACGCTTCTGCGCATGTGTCGAAGCATCCAGGTGGGTCGCATAGCCTCCCGCTGCCGCCACTACCGGTTCAGCTAAACTGGGCCGCAACCTACCTCTATATATACATATATTCATACCAAATATCTAGGTTCATTGTAATCTGTCCCTCAGGCATAGGATAAATTTAATACTTACTCGATGTTTTGGGCCACATCTCTGTAATTGACATCTGGCTGAATCTTTAGAGTAAAGAAGTTCAAAATTGTACCAACAGACTGTACCAACTTCTCTACCCCTCCTGTAGATAAAGCAAGTGATTTATATAGTCACATAATGCTTTATAAATGGAGAAGGAATTGGATGGTGAGGAAGAGGAACTCTAAATGGGCTGGCTTTAAAAAAGTTGCATTTTGCCACTGAATTTTCTTGGTTGAAAATGGATTTGAAACTGAATTTGTCTTGTCTTAGTCTAACATAGTTAATTAAGCTGATAAAGATGGGTATCATTCCATGTCACTGCCAATGTTTGTGTTGAAAAAGAAGTTCCTGTACTGAGAAATTGGCAATCTTGACTTTTGATTGCTGCTTTGTGAGCCTAACTTGCTTCTAAATTATATATGAAGGATTGGCTTTATCTCCTTCAGCATTCAGGATTATTGAAGGATTCTGAGATTCATTTTATTTATTTTACTTATCAACCAATTTATATGGAGATTCTCATTTTTGCAATTCTGCCCATGGCTTTCTTAAAAGGGATTCCAAAATTTCATGAAAATACAAGTAGTCCTTGACATACAACCATTGGTTGGGGTTTTATTGGAAAGTTTTATAATATAGCTTAGTTTTAATGGGGAATTTTAGCGCAGGTTTAGATTTAATTTATTTTTAATGAAATGTTTGTATGTATTTATTGTTTTTACTCTGCCTGTGCACCGCCCTGAGTCCCTGTAGGGAGAGGGTGCGGTTTAGAAATATTAAAATTATTATTATTATTATTATTTGTTTAGTGACGTTTCAAAATCACAACGGTATGGGAAAAAGTGACTTATTACCATTTTTCACAATTCACAAAAGATCTTTTGCAGCATCTCTTGACCACATGATCAAAATTTGACTGTTTGGCAACTTTCCCATATTTATGACCGTTGCAGTGCCCTGAGGTCATGTGATCACCTTTTGCAACCTTCTGACAAGCAAAATCAATGGGGAAGCCAGATTCAATTAACAACCTTGTTACTAACTTAACAACTGCAATGATTCACCTAAAACCATGGCAAGAAGGATCATAAAATGGGCAAAACTCACTTAACAACTGTCTCACTTAGCAACAGAAATTCCGAGCTCAATTGTGATAATAAGGCACAGGTTACCTGTATATACTGTATATGGCTACCCAAGACTGGTTGTTAGTTGGAAACTAAAAACAAAACTTTGTTAATAATAATAATAATAATAATAATAATAATAATAATAATAATAATAATAATAATAATAATAATAATAATAATAATAATTTAATTTCTTGACCGCTCCCTCTCCCCATAGGGACTCGGAGCGGTGCACAGGGAAACTAAAAAACCATAAATATGCAATCAATATACAACATCTTAAAAACAAATTAAACCATACCTGTGCTAAAATACCCATTTTAAACTAAAATTCCCACTAAACAACTAAAACCCCATAGAGAGAGACTACCCTAGGCCGGCCAAGCAGAAAAGATATGTTTTTAATTTTAGACGGAAGGAGCGGAGGTCCGTGGTCGTTCTAATGTCGGGGGGAAGGTCATTCCAGAGGCCTGGGCCCGCCACAGAGAGAGCCCTTCCCCTGGGCGTCGCCCGCTGACAAAGTCTAGTGGACGGCACCCGGAGAAGTCCCTCTCTGTGGGAGCGGATCGGCCGTGAGGATGTATGAGGCAGGATCCGATCCCGCAAATAGCTAGGTCCCGAGCCATGGAGCGCTTTAAAGATGATGATTAATACCTTGAAGCGCACCCGGAAGACGACAGGCAGCCAGTGCAGCTCGCGCAGGAGAGGTGTTACATGGGTAAACCTAGAGGTACCCAGGATTGCCCGCGCGGCTGCGTTCTGGACCATCTGCAGTCTCCGGGTGCACCTCAAGGGGAGCCCCATGTAGAGAGAGTTACAATAGTCCAGTCGGGATGTCACGAGAGCATGAGTGACTGTGCGAAGGGCGTCCCGATCCAATAGGGGGCACAACTGGCGAACCAGGCGAACCTGGTAAAACGCCCTCCTAGCCACGGCTGTCACTTGATCTTCCATGGACAGCCGGGCATCTAGGAGGACACCCAAGTTGCGTACCCCATCCACAGGGGCAAGATGTTCGCCCCCTATGGCCAGCGATGGAATTAGCTGGTTGAATCGGGCAGCCGCAAACCACAGCCACTCGGTCTTGGTCCGAGTGGCGTATGATGATTTGGTTTCTGATATGGCAATGCTATGTTTGTGATTCTAGTAGAATAAAATTACAGTATAAACACTGTAAGGCATTCTAAGTATGTTGTGTGAGGCTAAAACTTCCTGTCAAGCTGCCAATCCTTTCAGTTACCATTATCAAAGAAGTATGGATAGAGTTTACTGTAAGTTTTAATGTGAGCAATTATAGGGTTGCGAAGATTCCAAGAATTAGAATCTGTTGAATTTATTTGTTGCTTCCCCAGCATAGTATAAAAACAATTCATGTATCATTATGCTAATATGTTTTTAGACACAGAAAAAAACATTCAAACAATTAGTGTTCATAACCCTACTAGATTAAATAAGAGTGCAATGAAATAATAAGCATTAAAACCGTTAATAGTTTAATAACAAAAATGTTTGTTTCCATAGGCCTTCAGACACTATGAAATAATTTAATGTATACCAGTAATAAAGTTGCTTTTTGATATCTGAAGTTTTATACCCTAATGTTTAAAATTATTTTAATTTGATCGTTAATCCATCTATTGTAATAATGTTAATTGTTGATTAAAAAAATATATATATTACCATATGCAAGTTGATTATTTAAATATAACTTAGTAAGCATATGTTTATTTTCTTTATCTGCTGCAAATAGATCTTGAATATCGGATGAATGCACGGCAGCAACTGCTAACCACAGCCAAGCGTTGGGATTCCACTTCCAAGACAATTGTAGAATTTGAGCCAAACGAGACTACTGAATTGGATAAGAGCCTTCTGATCAGATATCAGATCCCTCTGTCTGCTGACCAGCTATTTACACAGTCTGTCTTGGATAAATCATTGACAAAGAGTAATTATCAGTCACGACTACACGATCTCCTTTATATTGAGGAAATAGCACAGTATAAAGAAGTCAGCAAGTAAGTGGTGGTTTTGCTTAACGTCTGTTTAGCCAATTGCAAATGAAATTAGCATATCCTACCTTCTGCTTTTTCTATGAGCAAAATTGACTCCTCGGGAATTCTCCTGAAAAGCAAAATTTTAACAGCTTTCTTAAAAATGTGTTTGAATCTACGTTTCCAAGTCTCTGTTGCTGTAACTCCTGAAAAGCAAGGATTTTCATCAACATCTTCCTGGTACAGAGTTTTTTAGGTAATGATCAGCACTTATGAATTTGCACTCAAAATGGTAGTTAATGTTATTCTTGAGATAGATACGGAACATGATTATAATAGTTCTCACACATTATTAATGGATAGACACTTGCATTTCACATCAATTGTGGCCACCTGTAGAATATATTACAGTAGTCCAGTTCTGTGCTTACAAAGGCATGTGTATTGCTGCTTAATTGTTCCGTTCCAGTTTTGGAAATGATGCAAATTTTACTTAACAAAGAGCATTCAGTTTGGTTTTAGGAATTTGTGCATGAGCAGAAGTGACTTTTCACAGTTAGACTGCTCTATCTCCTTCGCTGCAGTTTACAGATGTTGGGATTACGTAAACGGTTTATGACAAATAAAAGAGAAAGCCCACAGCTGTTCTGGTGTGCCTTCCCATGGGGAAGCTCCGCTGTGTAGCTTTTCCCAGAAAGCTAATTCCTGCCTCACTTCTTTCTTCATCACAACATCAGATAATCCTTGACTTAAGGTCACAGCTCAGCCCCAAAGATAATCATTAAGTGAGTTTTGCCCCATTTTATGACCTGACTTGCCACTGTTGCCAAATGAATCACTGTAGTTGTTAAGTTAGTAAAATGGTGGTTAAGTGAACCATTAAGCTTCCCCATTGACTTTGCTTGTCAGAAGGTCACAAAAGGTGATCACATGACTCAGGGACACAACACAAATATGAACCAGTTGCCAAGCATCTGAAATGTGATCATATGGCTACGGACATGCTGCAACAGTCGTGTGAGAAATAGTCAAAAGTCACTTTTTTTCAGTGCTGTTGTAATTTCAAAGGGTCACTGAACGGATTGTTGTAAGTCGAGGACTACCTGTAGTTCCTTGGTGTCCCTGAGCCCCTCAGCCAGTTCTGTTTAGGATAAATAGTAGTAACTGTGAGAGGGATCTTGGAGTCCTAGTGGACAACCATTTAAATATGAGCCAGCAGTGTGCAGCAGCTGCCAAAAAAGCCAACACAGTTCTAGGCTGCATAAACAGAGGGATAGAATCAAGATCATGAGAAGTGTTAATACCACTTTATAATGCCTTGGTAAGGCCACACTTGGAATACTGCATTCAGTTTTGGTTTCCAAGATGTAGAAAAGACGTGGAGACTCTGGAAAGAGTGCAGAGAAGAGCAACAAAGATGATTAAGGGACTGGAGACTAAAACATATGAAGAACAGTTACATTCCCTTCCAAATGGGTATGTCTAGTTTAATGAAAAGAAGGACCAGGGGAGACATGATAGCAGTGTTCCAATATCTCAGGGGCTGCCACAAAGAAGAGGGAGTCAATATATTCTCCAAGGCACCTGAGGGTAGAACAAGAAGCAATGGGTGGAAACTAATCAAGGAGAGAAGCAACTTAGAACTGAGGAGAAATTTCCTGACAGAACAATTAATCAGTGGAACAGCTTGCTTCCAGAAGTTGTGAATGCCCCAACACTGGAAGTCTTTAAGAAGATGTTGGATAGCCATTTTGTCTGAAATGGCATAGGGCTCCTGCCTAGGCAGGGGTTGGACTAGAAGACCTCCAAGGTCCCTTCCAACTCCGCTATTGTATTGTGTTGTATTGTATAAATAAAATATTATTTTATTTTTAAGAGTCCTGGTGATACAGTGGTTAGAATGCAGTATTGCGGGAGTTTGATCCTAACGGGCTCAAGGTTGACTCAGCCTTCCATGGTCGGTAAAATGAGGACCCAGATTACCGGGGGGGGGGGGGGGGGGGCAATATGGTGACATTGTAAACCATCCAGAGAGTACTGTAAAGTACTTTGGAGCAGTACATAAGTCTAAGTGCTGTTGCTATTTCTATTTATCCCACAATTACACCCTTTGCCATTCCAAAAGTTGATTGGGGAAGCCACAGTGAGAAAAAAGAATTGGAAATACTTTATTCAATACAAGAAAGTCCCTATTCCCCTTTTTTGTTATTGGAGCTTAGATACATTTATTAAGATTATTCTTTTGTTCCAATCAGCATTGCAAAAAATTGCATGCACTTGAAAATGTATCAGACTATTTTTTGTTTTAATCCAATATACTTTTTGGCCATTGAGTATTTTAACATTTTTTCTGTTTGTGAAATCAGTGTTTATAGTTAGGATTTAGTAGTCTTACAACTCCATCCATCCTCTGTTTGGACTATGTCCTGATTCTGCCTCTACTTTTTTAATCTCTTTATTGACAGTTTGCTTAAGGAGTCCTTAGTGCTCTCTGAGCTTACTTGCTTACTTGCAGATGTTTCATTACCCAAATTAGGTAACATCATCAGTGCAAACTCAGAAAACACCAAGGACCCTCATGCCAACCCTGAGCTTCAAATATTCTTCTTTATTAGTGACATTTTACTGCCAGAAAAATATAATCTATGGAAATTTCCTTGATTTTATCTGTGTCTTTGCCACCCTAAGCGATTATAGATCAGGAAATCCAGAATACCCAGAAATTTCATTTACTCAGGAACAATGGCAGAAAAGAACCTTCACTTTTTGTTTGTGGGTTTCTGTGAGACATCTAGTTGCTCATTTTTGAAAATAGGATGCAGACTAGATAGGCCACTGAAAGGTAACATTATGTTCCTGTTTGTTATTATTTTGAAATGAAGCCGCTAACATTCCGTTGTTCTGAAGCCCATTGTCCTAAAATGAGGGGTTTAGATTCAAGCAGCCACTAAAGTTTGTGAATTTGTGTGTGGCATACACTGAACCAGCAACCTAGTAATTTGGAAATAACACCTGTTTCTGGAATTGGTAATTTTCTTTGCCGCTTGTGTTCTTGCAGTGATTGTATAAGGAGAAATATAATTCTCATTCATTTATGGTAAATCCAGTGGTATGCTGGTGTCATCTTACATCAGCTAGCAACAGCAGATTGTTAAATTTTCTGGAATTTTGCAAGCCAGTTGAAGGTAGAGTTGAGTCACTACACCTAGTGTGCTAGCCAGCTATTCCATGACTAGTAGCTCAGTGCAGTGAAAACAATGGAGCTTGCAGCTGCCATTCTTTGCCAGCATACCACTAGGTAAATCTTTGAGTACATCAGCTTACTTCATTTTAGCATGTTTTTTAAACATGTATGTCTTGTGAGAGAGAGGGGAACAGGATACTGTGGGGAGAGGGTGCGGTCAATAAATTCAACTTATTATTATTATTATTATTATTATACTCTTGGAAAAAGCAACACATACTTAAACTGTGTTAAACATGTAAACTACTGAATCACTCCAATGTGTTGTATCTAAATTCAACCTCCCATTTATTTCACTGAATTGCCTCTAGCCATTGACTTCACCACATATTATTTGTAATGGCTAGGAAAACAATTGTATTGCACTTTCTAAGTAAATTAAAATTTTTAAATATACTAGGTATTGACGTGGAAAATCTATGATACCTTAGAAGCTATTGAACTGTACTCACAACAGCCATATGGATAACAATGAGTGATGGTATAGTAACATTTTGTCACTGTTAAGATCTAGCTCAGCCGTTCCAGGAATAAAACTTCAGCTTTTAAATGTACATTATCAAAATAAATTATAGCTTTTTATAATATGATTAGTGAGGCATGATAAAGATTCTGATTTGAACTCTGTCTGATTCTAAGGGTTGGCAGCAGATCCCTAAATATTAGACTGAAACCAATTGTTCTCCTGTACGGTGAAATTATTCTAAATAACAGAGCAATGCATATTTTAGAGTTCTAATTACACATTTTGAAGATCCTGTAGATTGGCACCTCCCATATTTTGAGTGATATTACAATATCTGTCATTTAAAAGAGCGAGCTTCTAAAATCTACTTTTGTAGTAAGCATGATATTGAATTGAGATTTAGGAGAAGGGAAGGGAAAAGGATTGTGAATCTATTGATTTATAGCAATAGACTTACTACAAGATCTTCAGAAAGTAAGCTTCAATAACAGTTGCTTTTAGTATTAACAGTTATTATTTAAGTTGTAGCTGATGACAGAAATGATCAAGTTACTGGACATTAGTGGAACCTCATATTTAAAAGTTATGCCTTTCAGTTGAATAGAAAGATTGTTATTATATCTAAAATGAAAGGTTTTTTATACCATTTTATTAAGGCAATAGAATCTGTAGTACATAAAAACTGTTTTAAAAGGCTTGGACTTAGTTTTAAACAGTACATTTCCACAAGCTTTTGCATGAAACAAATAATAGAAGTGTGGTCTGTTATATCGAAATTCAGCTGCCCATATTTCTTCCAAGAAAATATTATTTACTTGACAAATTAGACTTCTTAAGTTTCTTATCCTTTTAATTTTAGGTATGAATTATATTCATCAACTATAATTTTGAAGGGAAGGTGTAAACAACATAAAAATACTGTATATGCTCAGTTTTTGTGTGTTTAAACCCTAGAAAGCTATAGTAGTCAGCAGTTTGCTCAGTTGACAGTAAGTGAATGGATTATAATAATTAATTAATTAAGAACAAGTGTAGCTGTTTAAGAAATGTATTAAAATACAATGTACTAAATATACTTTGGAACTTAGACAATCAAAAGAGATTTGCATTAACAATTTATAAATCTAATCACATGTTGAAATTAAAAAAATCAATGTCTTGTAACAACTAAAGACTAACATATTTACTGTGTCTTAAGCTTTTGTGCACCACTATGTGCTTCATTTAAAGCAGGGTGTCAAAGTCAATTTCATTGAGGGCTGCATCAGGTTTATGTTTGACCTTGGCGGTGTGTGTGTGTGTTGGGCATGGTCAGATGGGCGTGGCCGGGATGGGTGTGTAACACGGGAATGCCATGGTGGTCATTACTTATTCTTCATAATAATAATAATAATAATAATAATGTTGAATTTATTGACCGCTCCCTCTCCCCACAGGGACTCGGGGCGGTGCACAGGGAAAATAAAAGCAATAAATATACAAAATACATACAAATTTAAAACAAATTAAACTTATTCCTGTGCTAAAATCCCTTAACTAAAAATCCCCACTAAATATATATATACATTTAAAAACCCATAGAGAGAGAGACTACCCTAGGCCGGCCAGGCGGAAAAGATGAGTCTTCAATTTCAGGCGGAAGGAGCGGAGGTCCGTGGTCGTTCTAATATCGGGGGGAAGGTCGTTCCAGAGGGCCGAGTCCGCCACAGAGAGAGCCCTTCCCCTGGGCATCGCCCGCTGACAAAGTCTAGTGGACGGCACCCGGAGAAGTCCCTCTCTGTGGGAGCGAATCGGCCGTGAGGATGTGTGAGGCAGGATCCGATCCCGCAGATAGCTAGGTCCCGAGCCATACTCAACTAAATTTTTTATTTCTAAATTTATATCTCATTCTTTAATAGTAAATTGCTTTTTCCAGGCAGGAAAGCTATTTAAACCATTGTAGTTTTATTATTCAACTAATAATAAAAATACAACAGCACACATAACATGATAATACAAGATCTAACAGCAGAGGTAAATTTCCAGGATATTAAATAGAAATGACTGTCAATTATTGATAGTTGATTGTAGATAAAATGGATCTACAGTATGTAAAACATGGCAATAAACTGTACTATTAACATAGCATGTTGCTTGTTTTCTATCCAGTTCAGGCACTTATTTGAGGCCACATAATTGCTGGAGACTGGAAACTGGCCGCGGGGAGGGGGGGGCGCGCATGCCCCATGCGGCCCATTTTGGCCGGCAGAGGCACTGCAGACTGGTCCTTTGATACTGAGGCACCCTCAGTCTAAAGCATTAAGCATTTTACGGATTTACAGACAATGCATACTGTTTTCTTGTTATAACTAATTGATATAACACATACATTATTACAGAGCATAATGTTTTCAATCTAACATATTGAGGGCATATTGCTTGGGCTCCGTGGAAATGTTTTTCAGTAATTGCTCCCATGGCCTTATTTTAGTTTATAATTTAATTAATTTTATAACTTAATGTTGTATTCCAAGATTGCAATACGAAGGCCAAAAGAAATAACAAGCTATTTTCAGTAAATAATGTAATTAAATATCCTTAATAAAATCAATAAAACTGTCAGGCATGAACAATCAGATTCACGTGTGAAGATCTCAATTAGCTGTTTAATTGCTCAAGGCTATAACACAGGAATCGTTTTAGACTGATGGCTTGTGCCTGAGTCAGACTAGATCAGGTTTAACAGCATACAATTCACCCTCTTATTCCCCTGTGGGGATTCCAGACGAATTCCCCGTTTGACTCCTCCCCTGGCTCAGTCAGTCTTTCTCCAATAAAAACTAATAAAATATAGAAAGAAACTTCACTTATTACACTGCCTGTAAGCATACAGTACATAAATAACCTGTAGAAGAAGAGCAGGCAGAGCTGGTGGATGTAGTTAAATGCACCATCAGTTTAGAGTCTTTGGGTTGCCATAAAAGATCTAAGCTCAGCCACCCCCTTTGGCTCTTCTCCAGCGCAAATTTAGTGCCGACTTTAGTTGACCAGTTTCTTGTGCATCGGCTTCAATAAATCATTTAAGCTGCACCCTTACGAATGGTCTTGATTCTTTGCACCTGACAATACCTGGTACAAGGGAGCTAACATGTAAATATAATAGCATTGATGTTAGTTGCCTTTTAAGTTACACTATTATTAGAACCTTGCACAGAGAAAACTGTACCGTATGTCATGACTTTATAATCCTCCACTGAAGGTGGAATGAACCTCATTTCCTGCTCCTAAGGATACAGACAACATGGTGCAGGGGAAGGCTTTCCTTGATTACATCTGGAAACAAATACACAGTCAGTTGACTTATTTCTGTCTGGGTTACATGATTCCTGTTGTGGTTTGCAAGGAGAGAAAGAGAGTCCAATCCAGGTTGGTTCTTTAACAAGCCATTTATTGGCGGAGCAGTTAAAAGCAACCGTAACCAAAGGTAGTTTAAAAGGCAGGGGGAACCTCCCCACTTGACAGCCCCTTATACAACGCCACCAAACGGAGAGCCAATCAGGCAACCTGGCAACTCAACCCCAGCCAGCCACGCCTGAACCAATCAGGCGCAACCGGCTGTGGCCAAGCCCTCCAAGGAAAGAGAATGGAAAAGACGTGCGGCTGGTCGTACGTTGAGACCTCAACAATTCCTTTACATCTTGTCCCTTCAGGCTCTGTGGGTCATGTTTTGTAATGTTTGTCTTCTCTGGATCATTATGGGCATCCATATATAAAGCCTCTAAGAATAATCCAAACAAAAAGTAACCAGAACAAGAGCCACAAAAGCTGATCTGTCCTTGTATAAAAGCAGTCATGCTTTTTGTATCTTTGGATTTGGGATTCCATGTCTCAAGAGTTCTCCTGGGCCTACAGTAGCAGAGCTGGAATAACAATCGCACTAGCACTTAGACTTATATACCGCTTCACAGTACTTTACAGCACTCTCTAAGCGGTTTACAGAGTCAGCCTATTGCCCCCAACAATCAGTCCTCATTTTAATCACCTCAGAAGGATGGAAGGCTGAGTTAACCTTGAGCCTGTGAGATTTGAACTGCCAAATTGCAAGCAACAGAAGTAGCCTGCAGTATTGCACTCTAACACCTGCGCCACCGTGGCTCAATGGAGACAATACAAGTCTTGCAAAAATTTTAAAAGAGAAGTTTATAACATATTAACATTTATATATTGTATACATCTCCCATTTTATGGAAAAATAATTGCAACAAGTCATGTCAGTGGAGCAAATAGTTATTGGAAAAGAATACCTATCATACCTTTCCTATTTCCTGTCACCACAACAGCTCACAATTTATTCTGAAGTGATTGTTTAGACCACTGAAAAATAACAGGAGATGTCGAGCATACAGCTGAAATATTCTGAATATAGATTTTTCAAAACTCTTAGTTTGCTTTTTTACTTTTATCTTGTTTGATACAAGGATCTTTTTTTTTTGGAATTAACTCTGTGCTTTCTGTTTTAGGTTTAACATCAAAGTGCAGTTGCAGATTGTAGCCAGCTTCATGCTTACTGGTGTTTCTGGGGGTGCAAAGTATGCCCAAAATGGACAACTTTTTGGACGGTTCAAACTCACTGAAACCCTTTCTGAAGATACTTTGGCAGGGCGACTGGTGATGACCAAAGTCAATGCTGTTTATTTATTACCAATCACTAAAGAGAAGTCAGGGCTGACCCAAGGAACCAAAGAGAAAGTATACGAAGCAATTATTGAAGAAAAAACAAAGGACTATATCTTTCTGAGAATATCCAGGGACTGCTGTGAAGAGCTTAACCTTCGAGCAGATTCTGAAATGCAGGTATGTTGGGGTGAAATCTTTTTTACTTAAATATATATATATATATATATTATGTTTTAGGGTGAAATCTTTTTTAGAGGCTTTTGATTCTTTCTATACTTGGAATCCTGGTGACTTCAGTCCCAACATAGATAATGTTATAGCTGAAACCAATATAGTAGGGAGACCTGAGCACAAGGCAGAGCTTATGTGTACATGCTGTAAAATCAATTGAGAAACAATAAGGAAGTTTATTTCTGTGGTTGTGTTAGGTTAACAATTGGTAGAGTAATGTCTTTTCTGGTTCAAAATATAGAATAGAATACCTTATCAGAACTATTGCTGCAGGTTAAGCTTGGTATTATGAAACAGGGACAGAAGTATCATCTGTAAAAACTTTGTTACTTGTTGTAATCAGGAGTAAAAACAGGGCAGAATGGCCAATGTGGGATTCAAGGAAAACATCACAATTTTTTGAAGCTTTAAATAAAAGTGTCTAGTTTTGAGCATAGCTGCATGGTGTCATCTTCAATCTTCATCAATTTTTATTATGGTCATCAGCCAGCACCGATGTGGTCTTCTTATTTAGCATTTTAATTTAATGTATACTAATTATTAAGTGTAATATGAGATATATTTTCCCCAGAACAACAACCCTATGAAGGGGATGTGTGTGTGTGTGTGTGTGTGTGTGTGTGTGTGTGTGTGTGTGATTCTATTCTCCAAAGCGCCTGAAGGCAGGACAAGAAGCAATGGATGGAAAACAATCAAGGAGAGAAGCAATCTAGAACTAAATTTCCTGATAGTTAGAACAGTTAATCAGTGAAATTACTTGCCTCCGGAAGTTGTGAGTGCTTCAACACTGGAGGTCTTAAAGAAGAGATTGAACAACCATTTGTCTAAAATGATTTAGGGTTTCTTGCTTGAACAAGAAGTTGGATTTCCAATTCTGTTATTCTGAGGCTGGGGAAGCCTTTGTGCTCTCTGGGCTTGGTTGTCTGTTTGCAAAAGTTTCATTATTATTCAATAAAGTAAGCTAAGCTCAGAGAATATCAAGGACGGCACAATTCAAGCTTGAGTACATGTATTATCTTCTATTGAACCTACGAAGTTGTGTTGCTCTGGGAGAAAATAACAGACCCAAAGTCCCAGTGAGCTTCCGTGATTGAGGATGCACTAAAATCTCTTGACTCCAGGCCTGACATCTTAACCGTTCCACAAAATTTGTCTTACTAACTTGAATAAGCAAATATCATCAAAACTACTGCTTCATCTTTTTTAGTTTTTTTTCTAATTGGACTGTAAGAAATATATGGAGCTTTGAAATTATCTCATCATATTAGACATAAATAAGTATCTAGTTTAATTTTTATGTTTGTTTTTATAGGTAATAAAATTTAATGGTCCAAATTAATCATTGGCATTTAAATATGAAAGTATGCCTTTTATTTCCCAGTTAAAAATCTGTTCTGATACAGAAAATCCACAGGATTGACATCAGTGAATCTGTTATCCTCAAGGCTCAAAATTATCACCAGTGCAGATTATTGATTACAGGACCACCCATGATGTCATTTTTTTGCCTGAAAATCCAAACTTTTTAAAATAATTCTGTTTATAACCCTGCTGTTTGTTCCTTTAACTGTCATCTATGCTCACCAACTCTTTTTGCTTCACATGCCTAGCATGAGTCATTGAAACTGCTTTAAATGGTGTGTCTTATCAATCTCTTCCTTGTACTTAAGAGTGAACAACTTCCACCCCCCCTTAAAAGATAGACTTTCTTGTGTATTATCAAAGTGAGAGTGTGACAAATTGCAGTCCTCTCTAGACAGACCCCTCAAGGGGTGCTTGTGTATGTGTGTGTGCTTTTAATGGCTCTATTGTTATGGCTTCAGATCTTTTACTCCACCCATTAAAGAATTGTAAAAGCTTATTTTTGTTTTGGTGATCAAAAGTAAAATACCATGCTTTCTTTCAACAAAAATTATTTGACACTCTTCTTAAATAAAAGGAAATGAAACTGTAAACTATAAAAATAAGCAGAAAAAGAGCGTCAAAATAAAATTAGTGTGAGAATCAAAATAATACTAGTATGAGAAAATCAAAGAACTTAAACTTGGAGATTTATAAGGAAATTAAAAGCAGAAATTGTTTTGCAGAAAACTGAAAATACTTTGGAAGAAATTTGTCTAGACCAGTGGTGGGCAAACTCATTAGTCAATAGAGCCAAATATCAACAGTACCACAGTTGAAATTTCTTTTGAGAGCCAAAAGGTGTGGCCTGTTCTATGGGAGTGGCTCAGCGGTCATGTGACCAGGTGGGCGTGGCCAACTTGAAAAATGTGGTGAAAATCATTTAATGACGGTCCTGCTTAGCAACCAAAATTTTGTGCTCAATTGTGGTCATAAGTTTCTTTCTTTCTTTCTTTCTTTCTTTCTTTCTTTCTTTCTTTCTTTCTTTCTTTCTTTCTTTCTTTCTTTCTTTCTTTCTTTCTTTCTCTCTCTCTCTCTCTCTCTCTCTCTCTCTCTCTCTCTCTCTCTCTTTTCTCTCTCTCTCTCCCACTTTCTTTTTCTTTCTATTTTTCTTTCTCTTTCTCTCTTTCTTTTTGTCACTCTCTCTCTCTCTGTATCTGTCTCTCTCCTCCCTCCACCCATCTGTCACTCTGCGTGTGTGTGTGTGTGATTCCCTCTCTCTCTTCCTCCCTCTCTCTGTTTGTCTTTCCCTCCCCCCCCCCCTCTGGCTCTCTCTGTCTGTCTGTGTGTAAGTCTCTGCCTCCCTCCCCCCCTGGAAACAGCGGAAAGCCCGGCATGTCAGCAAGCCAGTGAGCCAGGAGCAGGCGCAGGGAGGACCAAAGGCTGTGGCTCCCTAAGCGCTGCCCAGTCCGTCCAGGCGCCGCACGCCCACCTCCCTCCCAGCCCGTGTGCCGGGCAGCCCTGAAAAGTGCCCCTCAGTGCTCTCTGCGGGCGGCTGTTGCTGCTGCTGCTGCTGCTCCCGCAACACGCAGTTCTTGCCGTCCGAGGTCGCCCGGCAGGCGCATCAGGCAGGACAGCAGGGGCTGCTCGGACGGAGAGAACTGTGTGTCGCGGGGCTCGGGAGCAGCAGCAGCAGCAACAGAGAGCACCAAGGGGCACTTTCCAGGGCTGTCCAGCACACGGGCTGGGAGGGAGGTGGGCGTGCGGCGGCCGGACGGATTGGGCGGCACTTAGGGAGCCTCAGCCTTCGGTCCTCCCCGCGCCCGCCCGCCCGCTGGGGGAGGAGGGAAGTGGCCGTGCGGCTCCCAGTGTCTGCCCGTGGCTGGGTGGAGGAAGAGCCGCACTCAAGGGGCCAAAGAGCCACTACTGGCTCGCGAGCCACGGTTTGCCGACCACTGGTCTAGACAATAATGGCAACTACGTCTTAATTCATTATCATGATTGAAGCAGCTCGGTTCTCTCTTCAGTTCTGTGTTCAATAAAAGCTTGTTGTAACCTGTGATGATCAAATTAAACGCTGGGCAGCTCCAATTTGAATACAATTAAATGTAATTTAATTCTGATGGAGGAGATAACTGCAGCCATCTTCATTTTACAGAGTACATTTCAACTTCTTTCATTAGAGGAAGTAAAGTACCTAAAAGTAGTTGATCAATATAGTCCTGATTTGATCCTATATAAAATCAGTCCCATTCTTGATCTCAGATTTAATAGTGCGTTTGTCAGACCTTTATTAAAAATAAATCCATAGGTCTCCTAAAACAAATAATAAATTATCAAGATCAAGCCTAAGAATTTTATAACAATGTGACCTTGTTGATTCTTCATGATCTTTCAGCGCTGTGAGTATGCATGAGGTTTTTTATTGAAAATAAAATAGAATAAAATAAAACAGAGTTGGAAAGGACCTTGGAGGTCTTCTAGTCCAACCCCTTGCTCAGTCAGGAAACCCGATACCAGGGGTGTCAAACTCACGTTGTCATGGCCGTGTCATGTGACGTGTTGTGAATTTTTCCCCCTTTGCTAAACTGGGCATGGGTGTGGTCAGCCCCCAGGCTGTGAGTTTGACAGCCCTGCCCTATACCATTTCAGACAAATGGTTCTCCAATCTCTTCTTCAATCTTCCAGTGTTGGAGCATTCACAACTTCTGGAGGCAAGTTGTTCCACTGATTAATTGTTCTAATTGTCCAGAAATTTCTCCTTAGTTCTAGGTTACTTCTCTCCTTGATTAGTTTCTTTCCATTGCTTCTTGTCCTGCCCTCAGGTGCTTTGGAGAATAGCTTACTCCGTCTTCTTTGTGGCAGCCCCTGAAATATCGGAACACTGCTTTCATGTCACCCCTAGTCCATGTTTAGGTTGGTAGTGAAACACATTACACAGAAGTGGTTCTTCATTTATTCTGGTAGAAAACCCTGTGTGCTGTGTTTATTTTTGCCTTCCATGGACTGACTAGGGTTTTTTTTTTCTTACTGTGAATCATATGTATGAGGCCACCTTTAATGTATGTCTAGATATATTAACCAATTCAAAATGATTTCATCAATTAAATTATATTACTTGAAGGGGACATAGAGCAACTGCTTTGAGAACTTCTTTATCTGTACAAAAGATGTAAATGATGTTTAAAGCCTTTAACAGCTATGGCACAGTTCTATTAAGATTATATATTTTCTTCGCTTTTTTTTAAACTGGGAGAAGCAGAAGAGAACTTACTACACTGCATCCGTTTGCTGGATTAATGGCACTTTTTCTCTTTTAGCATTCCACTTTGGAACATTTGTTGTTGATGTTGTTGTTGTATAAATTTTATTGGACAGAATTGGGTTCATTTAGAATTATTTCATTCCTGCAAGGGAAAATGATTTTCATTATTTGTGTTTGTGGATATGTTGTTTCACAGTTCTAACTATTTATTTTAAACTTTACTATGTATAACAGTTTCTAATATTTAAAGTTAAAATTTGTGTCAACCTATGAACAAATTAGTGATTTTTAAATACTTGATTTCTGCTGTTTCTTACAAATTGTCCTTATTTCCTTCTGTACATTTTGCCAAAAAACTATCATTCAGTTTTATTTGTCCATCAGAGGTTTGTTTGTTCTTTTATTTTAAAAAACCCCCATCAACTGTTAAATTAGAAAGCCCATTTCTTGTATTATAAAAATAGCATATTAAAATTATTTATTTAGACATTTCATATAAAAGATAGAAAGCTATGAATGAATTCCAGGATATGGTAATACTGTATGTTGTAATCAATAGAGGGTTGATTGACATCATTAATAGTAGACATTTTACTGTCACCTGATTTAGGAGGATGTAATGGAAATCTTGTGTCATATTTTCTGAACAAAATTTACTTCCATTAAATGCATTTAATATATTCTTCTATACACCATGAAATGATTTCTCTGTCTACTTTCTGTAGGCATGTAGTGGCTGATTGGCTATCGAGTAGAAGAACTTTCAAATACAATTTTCGTGTACAGACTGTAATAAATGAATTTTCATTGATGGAAACTGACAGTGTCACTTTCTAATTGATTGAAAAATTATGTGAGAATCTTAATGTATTCATTTAACCTGCATAATTAGTTGACATGCTGCTTACATCAGTGGTACTCAAGCTGTGTATATTTTCTAACAATAATCAAAAGGCTAATTGGCTCTATCTGAAAATAGCACTTTAGTACAGAATGAAATGGTTCATTAGAGGTGGTGACTAGATTACTTTCAGAGTTTACTTGAAGTTGAACTTGTTAATGTCATTCCTGCATTTCGCTAAACAGCATTGATGTATTATGGAGCGCATTTAGCTTTACATAATAATAAAAGATTATTATCCATCCACTCCATTAATAGATTTCTATATTTTAGAGAGGGAGTGGGTAGTTTGTGACCTCAAGTTCATGTGGCTCCCAAATCCCCTCAAATCATAACCAGGGAAATACAAAGACAGTTTGCTCTCATGTTGGGGTGGAAGACACACAGAAGCTATAATATATCCTCAATATATTCTAGTTTAAAAACCAGCTAAATCCTCCAAATTCCTCTCTGATCCCAACCACATATGTATTATAGCTACACTATAGCTCACCACTTCCAAATGTTTTCTTTGCCCACCAGAATATTTTCTACACCTGTTTTACTCAGTCTAAGGTATTATGTTGTTTGTTTGTTTATTTATTTACTAGCAGTACCCGGCCACGCATTGCTGTGGCCCAGTCTGGTTAAATGGCTAACCAAACTGTGTATACACAACCACTGTATAACCCCCAACCTACCTACCTACTGTATTTCTTACTCTCTCCACCTACCTACCTACCTACCTACCTACCTACCTACCTACCTACCTACCTACCTACCTACTGTATTTCTCCCTCTCTCTCTCTACCCCTCTACCAGGAGACACCGGGCGCGGCTTCCCACGATGCTACCGGGTGGCTGCTGCCATTGGCCTGGCCCAGGGAAGCACATGTGCAGATTCCCGCGTTGCCCTTGGCAACACGCTGCCTCAAGGCCATTTACTGATGCAGCAGCCAGGTGGGAGGAGTTACAGGGAGGTGAAAATCTCACAAGTGGGTACATTTTACGTTTGTGTACCGTGCACATGACACACATGTGCCAGGCACACAAAAGGTATGTATGATTGATTCGGAAGTCCTTGGGAACATTGTGTGAAAATTTGGTGTCAATCTGTCCAGTAGTTTCTGAGATTAGCGGCTTTGCACAAACTATTTTACATTTTTATTTATATAGATTTCACATATTTATAAGCTTACACAACTCAAGCAGTGTGACTCTGGGACATGTAACTCATGTTTAGTGACAAAGACCCCCATTGAAATAATTTGGAAAACGAAGGGAATCACGTTGTAGGGTTGGCTAGAGAGTGCTTTGGTAAGAGGGAAGGTAGAAGGTAAAGGTGTTTATCTAACCTTTCTGTAAGTCATGTGCATGCCTGCCAGTTTTCTGTAGTTGGCTGCCCAAATCATTGCCCTTTTGTTGACCAAATTGGTCTTGCAGGGGGGCGGGGGATTAATTAAGCATTATGAGAGCCTAGAGCCCTGTGAAACTGATACTGTCAGATTTGCTTTCTTTCTCATGTTTCTACTACTTTACTACTTGGGTTTTGCCTAAGGCTATTGCTTGTATTCGCTTTAGTTTTTTAACTTTGCCGTTGTGCACAGCGTTTGGAAGAATGCCACAGGTAAGGCCCCACAATTGAAACATCACTTCTGGAAGCATTAAAGCAGACACATTTATTGGATGGCTGATGGTTCAGTTTTTAAGAATGTCCTCAGCTAGGTGCATGTAGGTGTACGTGTGCCCATGTAGCAAACACTGAAGCTTTGTTTCACTAGTGGCCCCAGGTTGATTGTCTTTTGTTCTCGGTGTCCTAAAGCTGGAAACAAGTTTGACTTTAAAAGCTGGAATTTTCATAGGGTTTCTTTTTTCCAGCAAGCTTTAGAGCAATGTAATCCTATTTCTTTACATGAGAAGATATAATTTGCATGCCTGTAGGCTATTCCAGAACTCCATCTGTAAGTCAATACAATACAATAGTAGCAGAGTTGGAAGGGACCTTGGAGGTCTTCTAGCCCAACCCCCTGCCTAGGCAGGAAGCCCTACACCAGGGGTCTGCAAAGTTGGCTCTTTTAAGACTGGTGGACTTCCAGAGTTCCCCAGCCAGCTATGCTGGCTGGGGAACTCTGGGAGTTGAAGTCCACCAGTCTTAAAAGAGCCAACTTTGCAGACCCCTGCCCTACACCATTTCAGACAAATGGCTATCCAACATCTTCTTAAAGACTTGCAGTGTTGGGGCATTCACAACTTCTGGAGGCAAGCTGTTCCACTGATTAATTGTTCTGTCAGGAAATTTCTCTTCAGTTCTAAGTTGCTTCTCTCCTTGATTAGTTTCCACCCATTGCTTCTTGTTCTGCCCTCAGGTGCTTTGGAGAATAGTTTGACTTGCTCTTCTTTGTGGCAGCCCCTGAGATATTGAAACACTGCTATCATGTCTCCCCTAGTCCTTCTTTTCATTAAACTAGACATACCCAGTTCCTGCAACCGTTCTTCATACGTTTTAGCCTCCAGTCCCCTAATCATCTTTGTTGCTCTTCTCTGTACTCTTTCTAGAGTCTCCACATCTTTTCTACATTGTGGCGACCAAAACTGAATGCAGTATTCCAAGTGTGGCCTTACCAAGGCATTATAAAGTGGTATTTTCACCTCACGTGATCTTGATTCTATCCCTCTATTTATGCAGCCTAGAACTGTGTTGGCTTTTTGGCAGTTGCTGCACACTGCTGGCTCATATTTAAATGGTTGTCCACTAGGACTCCAAGATCTCTTTCACAGTTACTACTATTGAGCAAGGTATCACCTATACTGTACCTGTGCATTTCGTTTTTGTTGCCTAAATGTAGAACCTTACTCTTTTCACCATTGAATTTCATTTTATTAGATAGTGCCCAATGTTCAAGTTTGTCAAGATCCTTCTGTATCTTACTGTATTACGTCTGTAAGCTTCAGTCTACCCTTCCCTTTTTGTCCAATGAAGAATTCTCAGAATTTGAAAAATGTGAGTGCTAGTTTGAACATGTTAGGATATTGAGGTTCCCTCTCCCCATTTATAGTCAAAACAGGTCCTTTTGTTATTTCTTACATAAATATTATAAGAAATAACGTTTGTGTTATTTAAGAAAATTGTTTTGACAATATAACATTTCAATATCTTTTTAATGTAGTGCTCTGGTTATATTTCTAGTGAAAATTGTGGTGGATAGCAATCTGTTTTGCTCCTATTAAATTGTGTTGTTTGAAATTTGAAATTTTGTCTTTTTGAATATGTGTGTATGTATGCATATATAAATAAACATCCGAATATTGTAGAATTGTTTGAGCAGTCAAAATGATAGTAAATGAAGTAATATTGCCATATAATAGCTGATTTTAAAACAGTCAAATAAATGAAATTTATTGATTTTAGAAATATTTCTAATTTTTTAATGGATTAATAAAATACAGTTTTTAATGCCGTGCTGTTTCAAAATAATGTTTGTTTTTATCTTAATTAAAAAGATGTGTTTGCATTATATCAGTTTGCGATATTAACGTGGTCAAGTAGGAATGTGTTAATTATTAATTATCATTCAAGTTTCAAAAAGTTTATTCACAAATTATGTAGTTTTATGGTGACAATATAGGGATTCATTATTTGTCCAAGCGTAACTAATCCTTTTAATTTCCTGTTTTCTGACATGTTATTCATTTATTCATTTCTTCATTCTTACATTCATTTTGTATGCACTTAGGTCGAGCTTCAGTTTCAGTTAAACCGCTTACCCCTCTGTGAAATGCATTATGCCTTGGATAGAATCAAGGACAACGGTATCCTGTTTCCAGATGTCAGCATGACCCCCACAATACCTTGGAGTCCCAACAGGTACACAAACATTAATACTTTGATCCAGGGAACTAGTATATTAAAACTATAGAATTTGCATTCCTTGTATTTAGATGATTCATATAACCTTGTCCAGTAGAATGTCTTAGGTAAAGTGATGAAACGAATGACTAATTTTTCCAATGAGTGTCAGGATTAGGCAATGGACTATTTTTATTCTTTATATCAAAGGCCAGTTTTAATCAATCACATCCTTTACGGAAGAAACTGCTTTAAAAACGAACTGTTCTTTCAAATGTGATGTACTTAATGCAGATTAAAGCTCAGTTGGAAGCATTTGTGTTGGTTTATATAACAAGCTATGGAGAAAAGCTGGACCTGTATGGAGCAATCTAAAAGAATCGGGTATGAGAGGATTTTAATCTGCTTGATGATGTGATGTTGCATCTTTTGGTTAGGGGGTGTGGTGAGAATCAATAACATTTCTAACGTATCTGGTTTGTAGTATATTAAGCTAGTTTGTTTTTTAATCTTACTATTACATTGATACATTACAGGCAGCAAATTGATTAAACTGCTGTGTTTTTGTGACTTTTTTATATTACTCATGTATATATTTCTTGTAGATCAATACATGCAAATGTTTCTGAGATATGAATCTACCCTAATATAAACAGTACATTAAGGGATGGGTTCCAGCAGCCGCTACTGCCCATTTGCTCAGGGATTTGCCAGCGCGCATGTGCAGTACAACAAAAATTGCTCTGTGCATTCTGAGAAGCCAAAAACAAGATGGCGGTGCCAGGAAAACTGGCTCAGGGGCGTGGCAGGCCTGGGTCACTGCTGGCTCCAGCGACCCATGCCTCCAAGCTACTACTGGTTCAGCTGAACCGGGCCAAACCGGTAGGAACCCACCACTGAGTACATTTTACGAAAAGGTAGCAAAAAAGTATAAAAGAATCAAACGGTATTTTATCATTTGAGGAAAAAATGCTGCATACAAATCCTTTTGAGCTTGAATTTAAACTGTTTTCATTATTTGAAAGTGAGGTACGTTGTAATCTAGGCAAAGAGTAGACAATCTTTATCCCAACAGCTCTTCTTTTTATTTCTATTTCTGTGTGTGCAAGATAATTAGATCACTGGAGAAGACAGGATTATGTTTTTGAGCCTGATATTTCTCTCTTTAGGTTTTTTTTTAAAAGGTTGTATAGGTTTTACCTTTTATCTCCCAGTGGCAATACTAAGTCAGCATTAGCAGATCTTGGAAACGTTAAGTGGGTTTTTAGACATGGGAAGAAAGCAGTCGCAAACCACTTCCATATTGTTGTTGTGAAAACTTGCAGTACTTGTAGTCCTCAGAAGCCAAATTCATTTGAGGGGGTCTTCATCTTTTATCACAAAAGACAAAGAGAAAGCAATTATTCTTGAATATAGGTAGTCCTTGCTTAATCTAATTGGAACTGGCATTTTCACTGCTAAGTGAGGCAGTTGTTAGGTGAAAAGGCACAGGATATCACTGCTTAGCAATAATAGTTCCAATAGTCAGGGCAGGATTGTGCTCTTGTTAAATAAATACTTCACGCTTCTCCTGCCCTGCCACACTTGCCTCTGTTTCAGTCCCTCCCACCCCCACCCCCCCAATCTCTTTTGGCCTTTTGACCATTATATATTCTGCCACCACTCACTGTCACCACCCCCGAAAGTTGCTGGCTCTTTGCAAAGTTTTGGAAGAGAAATGCTTCTCTGAGAGTGAGCAGAGGATCTGCAGGTTGTTTCTGTTGATGCTGGAATCGCCTCCAGTCCATATAGAAGGCCACAAGCCATTTCTCTAGGAACACTTCCAGTGTGAACTACAGAGCCTATGCCGCAAACAGTCCTGGAGAACCTGTCTCTGGGCTTCAACATATTGGAAGCTGCTGGCGCTTTGCAAGGTTTTTCAGGAGGAAGGCTGGACTGAGAGTAAGAAGTGGGCTGTACTGGTGCTGGGTTCGCCTCCATACCTCATTGACGCCAGCAGGCTGGGTCTCCATGAGTGCTTCTGACACAAGCTGCAGAGAAGTGGAAGCCCTCATCCCTCTGCTGCCTCCAGTTCTGCCACTACCATGAATAGAATCTGCCACACGTGTTCTCCACCTTCACCTGGGAAGGCCCCGTCTCCTCTCCTGCCTCGCCCAGTGACAAAGAGTGCTACACCTTGCTGCCACATTGCCTTCTCCCTGGCTGGATCCATCAAGCTTTGGCTGATGAGGCTCTGCTGCCCTGTGATGAGCACTTGGGTTCTTGGCAAGCAGCATGAACAAGCCAGTCAGATGGTAGTGATGGGATGGAGGGGAGCAGGGCTCTGCGGTAGAATCCAGAGCAACAAAAAGGACAGAAATAGGGAGAAAAATAGGCATGTGGGAGATGAAGCTTCCCTGCAGTCCTCTGCATGCCTACTTCTAAATCTGCCACTGCCCATGCTAAAGTTGCAGTTTAAAACAACCATTAATCTTCTAATCTATCAGTGGTCTCAAGCATTTACTGCCCCAATTTCATTCTTTCCAATTCTATAGTGTTAGTGCTTCTCAGTGTCAGTGGTAGGATTTTATATTATTTCCCAAATTATTTAAAAACATCCACCCAAATGATCACATTTTTAATTATATGGTTCATTTCTGTTTTGTTAATGTCACTTGTATTAATTAACCAAAAATAATAATATGTGGTGTTAAATAAATTGAACAAGTATTATGGTGAGGTAATGACAGTGCAAAGTTTATCAGATCTTTTAAAATTTAGCTTTGGTTATGAAATCCATGTGAAGAAGGTTCACAAGGCCTGTTTCAAACCAAGTTGGGGTATTTTAGGCCTTTGGACAGAATGAAGCAGGGCTATTTCGTTCCAAGCAGAAGAGGTGTGGGAGGAGCGGGCAAACAGCTAAGGATGTTATCTGCTGAGATGGTAAGGCAGTGAAAAGAAGGAGTGTCAGATCCTTGGCAAGTGAGATGGTGAGAGATGCTGGGATGGGTGGCTGAAGGGATGGAAGGAGAAAAGATGCTGGGAAATCACAGGTAGGCAGGATGGCCCACTTGCTTGTGAGACATGCTGCACTGGGACATCAATGGCAATTACTGAGAGGAGGGGGAAGTTGCAGGGAAGACTAAGGGCAGATGGACCAATGAGATATCAGACATTGGTGAGAGATGAAGAAAGGAAGAGGAAGTGATAAGATTTAGAACAGGTAGGTTAGTGGAATATGTCCCACTGGGAATACTGAAAGAAAGAAGAGAGGGGGCAAAGCACAATAGACTTGACCTACTCAGCCCATCCAGATTTTGTTTCATGTGAAACAAAGTGTTCTGGATTTTGGTTCTGTCCGATCTGAAAGATTCAACAGAACCTATTGAATCCCACAGCGGTGGGGAACTATGGCCCTTTTATGACTTGTGGACATCAACTCCCAGAATTCCTTGCTCCTAGTTAATCAGTCAGATGATATGACCAAATATGAAACAGTTTTAAATGTTTTTTAAGAAGGGGGATATTTTTATCCTGTTAGTTTTGAGATTATAAAAACAGTGTAAGAATGTATTAATACAAGCTTTGTTTCCGATGTGTCTTTGATTATATCCTGGTTTCTATTATGCAGGCAGTGGGATGAGCAGTTGGATCCTAGGCTCAATGCAAAGCAGAAGGAGGCTGTTCTGGCCATCACAACGCCACTGTCAATTCAACTGCCTCCAGTCCTTATTATCGGTCCTTATGGGACGGGCAAAACCTTCACTTTGGCTCAGGCAGTCAAACAAATTCTCCAACAGCAGGACACTAGGTGAGATGGGATGATCTGCAGATTTTTAATTAGGAGGCAAATGCCTCTCTTTATTTAAAGGTTAGCAGAGTAGATTTTTCATCTGGCTTTACCCCTCCCCCCACTTCCCACCATCCCTCATTGTCTTATATAGAGATTTAGCAGAGTATTTGTGAGTCTAATCTCTCCCTTTGAATTAAAAGTGGCACCCTGTGAATAAAAGCACAGCATTTAGAAATCAGTGACATGTATAGCATTGTTAGTGATCTTTGTTTATAAAACCTTATTACTTTTTATTTATTTATTTACCCACATTTGTATGCCACTAATTCCTGTGATTCTAGGTGGCTTAAAATATATAAAACTAAAACATGGATAAAAATAGAATAAAAGCAATTAATCATAAATAAAACTTAAATACTCTAAAGGACATGAAGGTAGGGGCACATAGGATCTTGGGGCCATACTGTTCCAGGCAGAGGGGGCAGCGCCTGAGAATGTCTTCCTGCTAGGCCATGATAAAGGCAGGCAGGCAGGCAGATTCTGTCTGGAGAAGATGGCCCTGAAGTAATGGAAAGCAATTGGAAAGATTTTGTTGAAAGGATGTACATTCCCACAGAAGTTAGGAACATCATTAAATCATAAAATTTGCAGATTAATTTCATTGAAAGAAGTATGCAGAAAAGATGATCACTATTTTTTTGTAATTTTACTGCTTTGAATGATTTTCTGTTTCTTCATTGCTTTTTTATTTGCACCATTTATTCCAGCAGGATTCTCATTTGCACCCATTCTAATAGTGCTGCTGATCTCTACATAAAGGATTATTTACATCCATATGTAGAAGCAGGCAATCCCCAGGCGAGACCTCTCAGGTATTTTTTAAGGTTTATTATGTATCTATACAATATCTTAAGAAAAGGTGTCTGTTCCAAACAGTTTTGAAAAAAAACCATAGAGCTTTCACGTTTATTGGCATTTTAAAACGATGCTTTGGCATAACCTAGAGACTCTTAACATGCATAATGAAAGAATGTCATTTGTGAGCTCATTTCATGCATTAAAGATAAAGACATCCTTTTTTAAGTTGTTCTTATGTGTTTATTTGTGCTTTCCTAACTGAACAAATTTTGATATGGTCCTCTAAAAAGCTGCTAAAATATTTTAACAAAATATTGGTTGAATTTTGTTGGGAGTAAATAATGCTTCCTTAATTCAGAGCCAATGTAGAGTGAACAATTGTTTAAAAAGTTACATATCTGGGAAATCATAAAAAATTAGTTCAGTATCAACCTTTGTGTATTTAAATGAACTTGCTTCATGTATTCTCTCTAGAGTTAGCAAAATAAAATTAATTGGGAAATAAAATATACGTGGTTTTTGTGAGAAATGTGTGCATACTTACATATCTGGAATATGTAGTTCTTCTTAAAATGGATATGTATATAATGTAATAGTTCATTTAAGTCCTAAACCTGCTATGAAAACTTCATCACTGCATTCTATTGTCCTGATGTCAGGACAATAGTGGAGCATGGATAGAATATTTCAGCAAACAAATGTTTTATATTTAAAATGATACTAATGGGCATGTGAAGTGCCAGCTTTGCTCTAGTGTCACCTGTAACAAAGTTTACACCATTCATAGCAACCTGCAGTCTATTAAATAGCTCAATTTTGAACTGTCTCAAATTCAAAACGCTCCAAATGTGAGATATTTTGAATTTAAAATGTTTTTCATATCACCATGAGCTGTCCTGATTTCTCCTAGAATATTTCCTTTCTTACTCTGAGATAGCTTAGAATTAGAATTTCTATCTTTTACCCGTAAAAATAGAAAAGGATTGCATATATCAAAGATATTTTTCTGCAAGGAAAAATCCTACATGAGTGTTTGTTTTCAGAAGATTGGATAAATGGAATAGATTTTTAAGAGACTTCATGTTTAGAACAGGAAATGTTTGAGAACAAAAGAACATATCTCATTATTTTCATCTTATTCATTTGCAAACAAGATACTGGGTTGTATGAATAGATATTACTAGGGAAATTGATTCTGTTCATTGCTGATCATATTTGGATATAATCGTATTTGGAAATAGGATTTATTACTTGTTAGTATAATATAAGGATTAAGCTATTTGGCTGCAATGGAGTGGATCCAAATGCATCTCCCTTCACACAACCTCTGGGAGATTCTGGATCAGGTATTGTGTTTTCCTGAAAATAAGACCCAATCAGAAAATAAGCCCTAGCATAATTGTGCAGGATGTTCATAATGTAAGCCCTACCCATAAGTTAGGATCGACACATTTAGTACCATATTCCCCCTAAAAAAAGACCTAACCAGAAAATACGCTCTAATGCATCTTTTGGAGCAAAAATTAATATAAGACCCAGTCTTATTTTTGAGGAAACACAAGTATTCTGCTTCTTGCCCACTCCTGCTAGCTCTGCTATGGTCATTATTGTGCGAATAAAATCGGTAAGATTTCTATAGAAGTTTGAATCAACATAAAGATGGAAAATAAATGCAAAGACTGAAATGAAAAGTGATTAGGAAGAAGTCTTCCATAAAAATCACATTGCGTACATATTCTTACAATCTTTTAATTCCTCTGCAACATTGGCTTGGCTCACTGAAATAAACGATTTGTTACTGTTTGATGAACATTTAGCCTTTGGTGGCAAGAACTCAATATTACAGCTTTGCATGCAGTGGGTCGTAAATTCAGTTCTGACAATTCTAGTTGAAAAGGAAATCACAAAGTGGACTGGAAAACTAAGTTTTTGCTAATATAGACAGACAGTTCATCTAGGTCAGGGGTATCCAACTTTGGCAACTTTAAGACCTGTGGACTTCAACTGTGGTGGGCCCTACCCTCTGGAATGGCTTACCTCCCGATCTCCGTTCCATCACAGACCTCCGCTTGTTTCGCCGGCACTTAAAAACTTATTATTTTCATCTGGCTGGCCTAGCATGATCTACTCCACACCCATTGTTTTTATAACAAATCAAAATTTTAATTTATGGGTTTTAAATTTAAACTTATTTTAAGCAGGGTATTGATTTAATTTAGTTATTATTTAATAATATTTTGTATTTATGTATATTTATTTTAAATCTCTGTTCGCCGCCCCGAGTCCCTTTGTGGTGAGATGGGTGCGGGTTACAAATGTGAATAATAAATAAATAAATAACTCCCAGAATTCCCTAGCCAGCCCCATACCTTGTTGAAGAGTTGCCATTAAAAAAAAACATTTTTGCTTTTGATAGAAATTTTATAGATCTTATTTCTGTAATGGATTCTATTCCTTGCAAAGGCAAGGAAGCAACACAAACGCCTTCATGTAAGCCAAAATATCTGGTTCATATTGATCTCTTAGAACCGTGATGGCGAACCTATGGCACACATGCCCAAAGTGGCTCACAGAGCCATGTTGCCTGGCATGCATGGTGTCACCTGTTCCTATTCTGGGTTCCTGGTGCACATGTGTGCATGACAATCAGCTGGCTTTCGTACATACATCAGTGCAGGAAATTGGAAGAGCTGGTCTTCTGGTTTCTGGCATGAACATGCGCGCCGGCCAAATGATAGTCGCCCATGCATGCCCGCCAATAACTGGAAGATTAGCTGGTCAGTGTTCATGCACATGCTGGAAACAGAAGTTAATTTCCCTGCATGCGCATCCCCTCTGGGCAACTCCTCTTCCGGGTTGCATCCCTGACAAGCGTGCACTCGGTGCCGAAAAAGTTCACCATCACTGTCTTAGAACATGCTTAAGATGAAGATATCTCAACTGTTGCAAATGGGGAAGGCTAAATTCATCATGAAGTTGAGAAATCATTTATAGAGTATTTGTAATTTAAGTGTGGAGAATTTACTGAGGAGTATATAACAATTTGATATAGTCCACTGAAACCCAAGCTGCCATTTAATCATTTCAGATATAGCATGGGTGATTGTTTAAAAGCCATGCAGTTAGGAATTCTTTGAGATTTAAGTACTGAAAAATCTTCTACTTTAGCCCTTTGAAATTTAATTGATTTCAGAAACCTATTTAACACATTCAATAAAAAACTGTTTAAGCTTCCTGTTTAACAGAGGAATGGCCTCTGTTTGGAAAAGCAATAGCAAACATGTTAGTATTTCTATTTTTAGAGCTACTACAATTGCTTAAATGTTAATTTTTATGCTTACCATGGTCAGAGATTCACTGACATTTAGAAATGTTCAAGATTTTTATTTCACTTTATATAATTCTACCCTATCATTTTTATTCCTAATAGAGAAATGAAATTTATGTTCCTCATTTGCTCCTGTTCCATATAATTTGCCAAACAGAATTAGAATTAATAGTTTTAGGAATGAATCACAACAGAATTGTTTTCTTTTTTCATCTGCAAGAGAACAAGAAAGCTAATGGATCTAATCCATCTCCTTAGTTTCCATTTTTGTATTACTGACTAGACCAGGGGTCTGCAAAGTTGACTCTTTTAAGACTGGTAGACTTCAACTCCCAGAATTCCCCAGCCAGCCATGCGAAATCTGGGAGTTGAAGTCCACCAGTCTTAAAAGAGCCAACTTTGCAGACCCCTGGACTAGACTATGTTTATTATGAAACATGCTTTAAGTGGAAACAGTACATATATAGTACATACCACCCCAGGGACTTTTTCCATACTGTATAGGATACAGTATATCTTCTGTTGCCTTCTCATGTCTGCTATCTTGTCAGATAACAGAAGCATCTTTTCATACAGGACTCTAGTTCTTGTGCTAGAAACTGGGAACTCATGGCGAGGCATTTATAAAATAAATGTAATATTTTTCATTAGGGAAATTCTCTGTTTCCATCTTTTAGCATTTTTGCAGCAAAATATATCTTAGGTTTTGGAAAGTTGATTGCTGAGGATTTCATAAAAATAACCCCCCTAATCCAGTCTAGCTTGCTTTTTATTATTTTATCTCTTTTTATTTATTATTTGTTGATTATTTTATAATCAACTGCGCATGTGCGAAAGATGGCGGCTTGCCGCTGAGTTCCGTGCAGGCCGCGGTGTCCCATTGGCAAAAAGGAGGTGCTACCCGACCCCGTTTCATCTTAGGGGGTTGGGACCGGTAACCTTATATCCAACGTGGTCTCTGTATTACCTACGACCTAGCATGTACTCAAGGGCTGGCCTTATTTCGCTGCGAGAGTCCCCCCTCTCGCAGGTATGGCCCGCTGCATTATCAAGGGCACACTTCGATGAGGGACTAGTGAGTCATGAGAAGTGGAGAAAGCGCAGGTGTAGGTTTTTTAATTGTATTTTTAATTCCCTGTGCCCCGCCTCGAGTCCCTTGGGGGAGAGAGAGCGGGTTATAAATTAAAAGTTATTATTATCTTCCACAAGTAGATAAACAACTTTAATCATGATTAAAGATTATTAAATAGGTTAAAACAAATGTAGATGAGTGAGACTTCAAGAACTCCTATTGATCTGGGATTAGCATAATTCTTCCCCCCCTTTTTAAAGAATTGCCTTGAATTACATACATACATATTTCATTTATTTCATTTCATTTATTCAATTTATACCCCGCCCTTCTCCAACGGACTCAGGATAATACAGGATAATACAGATTTTATTATTTTATTTTTGATATGTTTTTCACATGTATCTAGTTGTATGCGTATAAGGCATTTTACTTTAACTAGATCAAAGCCCCAGTTTCTTTGAAGTATATTTATTTCGAAGTTTTGAAATGTTCGCAAATGCTTTCAAAATAGCTGTGAGAAATAGCAAGGCAATACAGTGAAAAGTGTTGCATAACTGCTAGTTGCAAGACATTTGTTATGATAGACCTGAAGTATAAAATCACCTTGCTTAAATCACTGTTGTCTCACCAAAGGGTTTGATTTTTCTTCACCATAAACCCAATTCAACTAAATTAAAGAAATGCAGTTTGAAAAGTTTTCTTATTTTCTTAAAATCTGAATTATAATAGCCCTGTGATTGGTCATTATTTTATAATACAATAATACAATAGCAGAGTTGGAAGGGACCTTGGAAGTCATCTAGTCCAACTCCCTGCCTAGGCAGGAAGCCCTATACCATTTCAGACAAATGGCTATCCAACATTTTCTTAAGGACTTGCAATGTTGGGGCATTCACAACTTCTGGAGGCAAGCTTTTCCAATGATTAATTGTTCTAACTGTGAGGAAATTTCTCCTCAGTTCTAAGTTGCTTCTCTCCTTGATTACTTTCCACCCATTGCTTCTTGTTCTACCCTCAGGTGCCTTGGAGAATAGTTTGACTCCCTCTTCTTTGTGGCAGCCCCTGTGATATTGAAAGACTGCTATCCTGTCTCCCCTAGTCCTTCTTTTTATTAAACTAGACATACCCAGTTCCTGCAACCATTCTTCATATGTTTTAGTCTCTAGTCCCTTAATCATCTTTGTTGCTCTTCTCTGCACTCTTTCTAGAGTCTCCACATCTTTTCTACATTATGGCGACCAAAACTGAATGCAGTATTCCAAGTGTGGCCTTACGAAGGCATTATAAAGTGGTATTAACACTTCACGTGATCTTGATTCTATCCCTCTGTTTATGCAGCCTAGAACTGTGTTGGCTTTTTTGGCAGCTGCTGCACATTGCTGGCTCATATTTAAATGGTTGTCCACTAGGACTCCAAATCCCTTT
Source organism: Rhabdophis nuchalis (assembly GCA_039707465.1). Taxonomy (NCBI): domain Eukaryota; kingdom Metazoa; phylum Chordata; class Lepidosauria; order Squamata; family Natricidae; genus Rhabdophis; species Rhabdophis nuchalis. Next base: position 156,880,574 of record CM077646.1, on the reverse strand, counting down.
CACAGTTACTACTATTGAGCAAAGTACCACCTATATTGTACCTGTGCATTTCATTTTTGTTGCCTAAATGTAGAACCTTAATCTTTTCGCCATTGAATTTCATTTTATTAGATAATGCCCAATGTTCAAGTTTGTCAAGATCCTTCTGTAATTAAGCCTATCTTCTGGAGTGTTGGCTATTCCTGCCAGTTTGGTGTTGTCTGCAAATTTGATGAGTTCCCCATTTATTCCCTCATCCAATTTGCTGATGAAGATGTTGAAGAGTACTGGGCCTAAAACAGAGCCTTGGGGTACTCCACTGCATACTTCCCTCCATGTAGATGCAGTTCCATTGAGGACTACACGTTGAGTGCGGTTGGTCAGCCAGTTACGAATCCATCTGGTGGTGATGATAAAGTTTTACCTAAAACTAAAAACAAATAAAAATGTTATGGAAAGTTTGCGAATAAATCAAGGATATTATATGGCTGGGCACTTTCACTGTGTTTGATATTACATTATTGATGCATGGTTCTGAGACGAGAAAATTCCTTTTACTTATCAAACATAAATAATAAACATACATACATGTCAGTGAACTTGTATAGTTCTGTGCCCCTCCCCCATTACTGTATGAAATTTCTCTGGATCCACATCCTTCATCAATTTAGGAAAATCCCATTGTTGTATAACCATATCTGGTCTGCTGAAGTACAGATAACAGTAGGTATTAAATATCCAACAAATGTAGTTGATAGTTTAAATTCTGAATAATGTTGCAACCATCCACAGTCAAATTACAATGCAATTTAATAGGAATGTTTTGTGATAATTTTGGGGGAGAAATTGAGTCACTGTGCATAGCTGTTAAATGCTTTGTGGACATGTTGATTGCTTACTTTCGTATATGAATGTGCTACTCTGTGTTACTGTTGTTTCCTTGGAGCGGGGTGATCTGAGTATTACAGATAGTCTTTGACTTACAATCATTCATTTAGTGACCATTCAAAGTTATGGCACTAAAAAGTGACTTATGACTGTTTTCACACGACCTTTGCAGCATCCCCATAGTCACGTGATCAAAATTTGGATGCTTGGCAACTGGCTCATATTTATGATGGTTGCAATGTCCCAGATTCAAGTGATCCCCTTTTGGAACCTTCTGTCAAGCAAACAAGGAAGCCAGATGCATTTAACAACCGTGTTACTAACTTAACAACTGCAGTGATTCATTTAACAGCTGTGGCAAAAATGGTGGTAAAATAAGGCAAAATTCACTTAACAACTGCCTCACCGACCAACAGAAATTTTGGACTCAGTTGTTTTCGTAAGTTGAGAACTACCTGTACAGGAGCAAAGACACCCAAATTTAAAGACAGGTAGCAATGTACCTGTCACAAGCTAGCCTGTCTGTAACAAGCTAGCCTGTCTTAAGCTGCTGAAATAAAGGGAAGCAAATTTAAGGTGTGCGGTGGGTTTTTCTGCGTGTTTGTCTTTTGCTTTCCATTTTGTGTCTTGCACTTCGTGTATTTGTCATGCAACCCTGTTCCTTCCTTCTTGTTCTGTATATCTGTCGACGACGAGTCTCCTGCTCATTGTCCTGCAAGCTGCTTGTGTCTCCTACATGGACCCTCTGCTTTATTTTCTAATTATTGTCTCCTTTGTTTTTTTTTTTTTTATATTGAAAAAGTTTTATTGGTTTTACATTTTTTAACAGGGTAGGGTAATGGTTACAAAGAAATTTTGAGAGCATTCACGTCAAGAGTCGTCGGACCTTCCGAGACCTCAAAATACACATTAAAAAAGTTAACATAGAAAACATTTTCCATACCACTACAAGATGAAAGCAAGTACATTTACCTAAATTCTCCCTTCCATGCTGTCAGACATTTACAAAAAGTCCGGATAGAAATATTATGCAAAATTGTTCAAGAAAAGTCAAGGCAAAGTTATTTTTTTGATCTAAGTCTTTTGGCTATTGTATCTTCTTTCTCTCCTCCCTGGCCCCCTGTAGGCGGGGCCGTGGCCCCCTCCGTTCCCCCTGGATCTTCCCCCAGGACAGAGGAATGTTTTTTAAAAAAGGCTTCCGCCTCAGCAACTGTTTTAATCCTCACTCTTCCTCCTTCCCAGAACACCAGCATCCCTTCAGGTGTCATCCACTTGAACCAAATCCCGTGATCAAACAAGGTTTTAGACAAGAAGGAAAATTTCCTTCTTGAATCTCTAATTTTTCTAGGGATCTGCTTCAAGATAGTGACCGTTTTTCGTTGATAAGTTAAAGGTTTCTCTCTCTGCACTTTCAGGATTTCCTCTCTGGTTGACCTTCTAACAAATTTCACATGTATCTCTCTAGGCACTTCATTCATCCTGGCATATGCAGAATTAATTCTATAGGCTAGGTCAATGTCCCCCCTGATCTCATCCTTAGGTTTTTGTAAATAGTCTGCTAAAATTGTACTCATAAGATCAGGCAGGCATTCACCAGATTCCTCAAGAACATTCTGAAATCTCAAAAAATATGTCATTCTTTCCATATCTATCCTAGACACATGCCCATTTATTTCCCCCACCTCATTAGAAACATTTTTAATCTCTCCCTTAGCCCCCTCCAACCCTCCTTCCAATTCTTCATTCTTCTGTGTGTTCTCCAACACTTGCTTCCGGGTATCCAATAGCTCCTTTTTGAAAGTACTATTTTCAGCCCTCTGGGCCTTTATTTCTGATATCAAAGTTTGCATAGAGGTTTCAAGAGAAGCCATCCTTTGTTCCAAATTTACAAGTGCTGCTTCTTGTGCCATGGTTAAAAGTTAGAGTCACTGCCACCAAGATGGCGTTTTCCGGGTGGGGCTGGTGGGGCAGATCAGGAGCTCAGTTCAGTTCAGGGCTGTGAAGTTGCAAACAATTCAGAAACCAAAAGAGACACAATTTCCCAAATCAACAAATAGTAATAACGAAGGTATTCCAAAGAAGAAATCACAAATCCATCAAGAGAAATTTTTTTTCAAAAATCCAGAGAGAGTCCTGCTTTCAAAGAGACGCTGGGAATTTTCCTTAGTTGAAATAATCAGGCAGGGACAAAGAGAAGCCACTTCCACCGCCCATCTCAGAGCCAGAGGGAGAGAGTAGCAAAATAAGAATTTTTTTTTACTCAGCCAGACCTAGAAACAATGTTGCAAAGAATCGCATTCCACTTTCCCTTGTTAAAGACCGTCCGGAGTGAAAGTTTCCGCTTTCTCTTTGCAGAGAAGCCATTTTAACGTGCCGCTTAAATCCGAGGGTTTTTTTTAAAAAAATAAACACCCCCCTCCCAGTCCGTTCAGCCTGGCTGGCAGCAGAAAAAAAAAGTTTTTTTAAAAACTCACTCTCTCCTCGCAGCTGAAGCCTCGGGAGTCCTTCCGACTGAGCCGATCAGCCCTCTTCATTATTGTGAATGGCGCCGTCTTCCTTAGGCGAAGGGAGAACCCCCCGCTAGCATGTTCTCCCTCACCTAAGCCGCGCCGGGAGCCACTTCCTCCACCGCCGTGGGGGGGGGGCGCCCCCCGACGAGCCGGCTTTACGGGAGACCCTCAAACAAGAGGAGTCTCGCCCCCGTGGGGGGGCAGAAGAAGAAACAAAGCGGCGAGCGAGCGCTAGGCTCGCCCGTCGCCGCAGGAGCCGGAACCGGAAGCCTCCTTTGTTTTTGAAGCACATTTTGCATGGCATGTACATATGTACTTCTAATCTTTGAAATTGTAGTTGTAGCCCGCAGCTTGATTTCACCACATTGATTTATTTGTTTAGTTTGGATTGAGTGTTCTCTGCTGTGGATTTATTTATTGCTTTGGGGACTATTCTCGCTTTGTATTCCTTACTCAGATGCATTTTTTTCTATGAGTAAAAAATACAGACTGAGAATAATCCTCAAAGCAATAAATAAAAGTTTTTCTTGAATGCTTCATTTATGTAAAATAGTTCTACATGTGTATGTGGTGTATTAGTGACTGTATACACCAGGGGTGTCAACTCAAGGCCCACGGGCCAGATCTGGCCCACAGGGTGCTTAGATCTTGCTTGCAGAGCCACTTTGGAAACAGTGAAGGACTGGCCCATGGTGCCTCTGCCAGCAAAAATGGAGCTCGGGAGAGCCGCATACTTTTTTGCTGGCAGACGGTTGCAGGAGGTGGTACCAGCTGAAAACGGAGCTCCTGAGGCCATGCATGGTACCCTCAAGCTCTGTTTTCAGCTGGCAGTTGGTTGCAGGAGACTGTCCCAGCCATTCAGAGTGCTCGGGCCACCACAGGCATTCCCGACATGAGTGATGTCAAGCTGGCCATGTCCACACTGGCTACACCCACCCCAGCCGCCCTGAGGTCAAACACAAGTCTGATGTGGCTCTCAATGAAATTGAGTTTGACACCCCTGGTATACACTGTGGTTGGTCTTCACTTGTAAGCTTCCTGTTCTATATGGATTACAGCAACAATCTGAATTATAATGAATTGACTTGTAGTTATCTCATATGTAATGTGATATTACTCAGCAGCAAGGAACTTTTAAACAATGCAATTGTTACATGCAGCCCATCAGCCTTCTCCATTTGAGTGCATTCATAGCTTGGAAGACACTTCTTAGTACATATCTGTGTGGCGGCCCATAGGCTGAAAGGTTGTTCTTTCAGGTAGTAGATCAAAAATTAACAAACCTTTGGTGGCTGGGTGTAGTTTCCAGTGTCAAAATCCATAATACAAAACAAGCACATTGGGCGCTTTCTGCTTTTTCATGGATCTGGGGAACAGAGATTTATTTTGTTTTTTAAAGAAATTATATTTAACTACAGGTTTTGTATATTCAAATTTAAATATAATTGTCAGAAAATTGTGAGAGTAATTTTCAATGGTTGAAGTTGGAGGGGCTCCAGGGGCTATATACCAAAAGAACTTCAGGCTAGCCTGGGAATGTGAGCTGCCTAATCTTCTAGTAGATGAACAAAATACCTTTTGGGGAATCTTCACTTGATTACCCAAATATCTACGAAGTTCACATGCCATTTTGTGGATACTTAGCTGCAAAATATGGAAGGTTAACATTAAGTAGCAGAACTGTTACTGGGTGATGCAACTGGTTTATGTTAATAATTGAGTCCAGCATGGGTAAAAGAAGAAACAGCAGCATAATGTGAAATTTAGTACATACTTGTAATCATATAAAACTCCTTGTTCTTGTTTCTTCATTGGATGAGGAACTGAAAGTGGTTGTTAGGATTCGTTATGCAAATATAGGTAAGCCTCGGTTAACGACCACTCATTCAGTGACCGTTCCAAGTTACAGTGGTGCTGAAGAAGTGATACTTAAGTCTCCTGTGCCTGGCAACAACCACTGCACAGTGCGCATCTTGCCCCATGTGACCATTTGTACACCTAACATGCCCTCCTTCTGGCAGGAACTATCCCACAGCTCTTGTGCTAGTGCCGCGCCACACCATACCCTTGTACCCCCACCCTGTCTTGCAGCAGCTACCCTGAGCCTTGATGTCCTTGTGTTGTGTGCTACACCGGAGCCTCACATGCTGTCCTCTGTGTGTTCCTGGCCATCTGTACACACCCCATCCCACAAGACACCAGTCACTTGCGACTTCCTGCTGGCTTCCCCACTGATTTTGATTATTGGAAGCCAGAAGGAAGTTCTTGCTTAATGACCACAAACTTCACCTAATGAGGGCAATAGGGATTGCTCTTGCTAAGCAATGCAGTCGCATGATGGAACATTTTACGACCACCTTGCTTAGTGATAGAAATTCCAGTCCCAATTACCATCATTAACCTGTAAAATAAGATTTGCTTAGCTTGGCTTTCATCCTCTTAAATCCAGGAGCCTTATTTCTGACATAAAATGATAGAAATACTGGTTTTAATTCTATGTCTTGCACAGGAAGTAAATTACAAAGGTAAAGAGTGGGACCTGGCTGTTTAGAGCAGGGTTGGGTTTTCCCACTGATATAGGCAGATGAAGCACAGGAAGTAAATTACAAAGGTAAAGAGTGGGACCTGGCTGTTTAGAGCAGGGTTGGGTTTTCCCACTGATATAGGCAGATGAAGCAAAAGAGCAAAATATAAATATTTTGCAAGTTTAAGGTAAGTCAGCCTTAGATGACTTAAGGCAATTGCAGTGAGTAAGAAGAGCTGAACCACTAAGGAAAGGGTTTCATAAACAATCACAGTGATTAGTAGCTATAAAAAAAACCCCAAAAGCTTGAACTATTACTTGGTTCACAGGAATTCTGTTTTACCTGGAAATATAGCAGCTCAAGGAGCAGAATTCAGAGCAGTTCCTTGAATACTTGAATGTTCAGATCTGCTCATGGACAATGATAATAACACTGTGGAATGTTCCAGATAAAACTGAACATAGTTTATAAGCTTTGGCCTTTTCAAAAATGATGATGATGATGAACACAAATAATCATCAATTGCCTTTATCAGTTATTAGGTCTTCAGATTCTATCTCTAAAAATTGCTTGAGAGTGCTTTTTCTGAAAAAAAGGCAGGGCTGCTTTATGGTGTTTCAGATAGGTGCTGCGTTCCAACTTCCACGCGCTCTGAAGCCCTCGTTGGAGATGGAATCTGAGCCTTTGCACAATCCTAGCCATTACCTCCTGCGCTAATAACTTGAGTCCAGTAACCTAGAGGTGGAGCTCTCGCCTCCCAATCAGGAGGTTGGGAGTTCAATCCTAGGTAGAGGCAGATGTAGGGTCTCCTGGTTGGGCAAGGGGTTGGACTAGATGACCTGCAAGGTCCCTTCCAACTCCGTTAATCTGTTATTAACCTTCTGGTGGAAATAAAATGTATTGTAATTGAAGCCAATTAAGGCTAGGTAATGATATGTTTGCATAAATGTAACCTGCTGGACTCTGATGATCTGTGACGCAGTCGTATCGGGGAGAGGGCAAATGAGTTTTACCCTGCAAAACAATGCATACAATATTAAGGAATTCAGTGTATAGTACATTACTTTATAGTTTACCTTGCTTAATAAATACTGTTCAAAAATCAGTAGAAAAGTTAAGAGTTCACTGCTGCAATATTTTGTTCAAAAATAAGATCTTTTCCTCTTTTTCCAGGGTTTATTTCAGAAATCGCTGGGTAAAAACTGTCCACCCAGTTGTGCATCAATACTGTTTGATTTCAAGCACACATTCCACCTTTCAGATGCCCCAGAAAGAAGACATTCTTAAACAACGAGTAGTAGTGGTTACTTTGAATACTTCACAATATCTGTGTCAGCTAGATCTCGAGCCTGGTGAGATAATGTTTTATAAGAAATGATTACTGCTCCTCCTTTTTCAGTACGAAGTTCTCGTGATCTTTTTCTACAAGAAGTGAAAGCTGTAACAGCTTTATTTTGTGTGACATTCTGTGTGAATTGAAAGCAGTGAGAAAGCAAGAGATATATTAACTCATTTTTTATCTACATAAAGTTATATGCGTATTAATTCATACTCAGACATGTTTTTATCGTGCAGCTTTTCTACAGACAGTTTAAAAAAAGATACTGTTAGCAATTTGAAAACCAGCCAAATCCTGACTTCTTTCCCCATAAATGAAATAATATTTTAGGATTTAAAGGGGCCTGACATTAAATTGGTATGGCAAAGATTATTTTTTTAGAAAGCTTGCAGCTGTGGGAGAGGGGGGTTAATTGATAACGTGGGAGAGGGGGGGAAAGTGTAGCTCCCAGCTTTATTTTCAGTTAGTTTGCATGAACTTGGCACAGCTTTGTTTATTCAGAACATTTGACATCAGAACTTCCACCATAAGTGGAATTGACTGTAAATCTGACTTTCTATATTGATCTCACTAAAAGATTTTCTTTAAGTGAACTGTGGGTTGTGAGAAACACAATGGTTTCTTTAAATGAATTGCAGGCAATGAAGAAGAGTTGGTATGATCTCCTTATGAACTACATTTAAATTTTAGATCATTTATATATACACCAGTATTTAATCTGTGAGCATTATGAATAAAGTGGACAGATTTGCTCTGGATTTTCATCCCTTCTCTATAGATTTTTATTAAATCTTTTAATCAGTTTTGTTTTTAATTAGTTCTTGTCTGAAGAGACCCAAATATTAACTAATTAGAATTATTCTACATGTCAGTTTCTCAATCTTAGTTGTTTGAAGGAACATAAAGCAGTTGTAATAAATAATAAAATAATGAATATATTCATGGGAAATAATCCATAGCTGTAAATATATTTATATAGGGGTTTGTTCAAGTTCTGTTCAATCTTTCTTTGCTGTAAAATCAACGCATATCTCTAATATATTCAATCTTATATATTTCTTGCCATATATTAAGAATTTAAAAATGGCTTTCATGCATTCCCATTTGATCAAGAAAGAACTTCAGTGTTGTCAGATTTGCTCTAATATTTTCGCAGCAGCTCTACCTTCTTCACTTTTCCATACATGAATAATATTATTTTTCATTTAAAAAAAATCATTCAGATATAATTAGCTATTCAAAAGGACCTTGTTCATAATAATAGTTGAAGTGCAAAAAGAGTTGAAAATTTAATTACAATATCCTTTAATCTATTTTTCATTTGTTATAAATATCAGAGGCAGTCTCTTCCAAACTGAGATTATCCATTTTCTGAATGAATATTTTGTATACTTTAGTTATACATTTTCTCTTTCTCATCAAAAATCTTCAAATTTTTAAATTTGAAAAGTGTTATTTTCTCCTATAACTGGATTTTATTATTTATCTGTATATAAATGAATCTGAGCTTTTTCAAACTCATTATTTGCATTCTGTTTTGGCCTAGATTATTTCTACCAAGTATTCTATTGATCAAAAAAGAACACACACACACACACACACACACACACACAAATAAAACTTGTCTGGAGAGTTAACAATTAAACATTAAAAATACAACATGCTATATATTTCATTTTAAGCCAGATAGCATCAGATTACAAAATCTGGAAAGATATCTGCTTGATATCATCAAGATTGAGAGATTAACAGGCAACCTTTCAAAATATTCCAGGGCACCCAGCAGTAAATGCAAACACTTCAGCAGCAATTTGAAAGCCTAGAGTGAAATGTGGAATCTCTATAGATCACTGCAACTCTTTATTCTCTACTTCCAATATTAACGCACACCAGCTTTTTAAAGGAGCATAGTTGGGATAGAGGACCATCTAATTATGGGAAGATACTCTTAAATATATCTCTCTCTTTTTCCAAAGATGGTCTTTTAATTTCTAATGCTATACTCTCCCCTCTCCTGCGGCACTAAAAAGGACAGTCACTTCCTTCCCAGAATAACAAGTCAAGATCTCCAATTGAAAACATTAAAAAAGCAAGCGGATGATAAGAGAGTTCAGACAGAGATGGCCCATATTATTCCTATATTCAATATCAGCTTCTATCTCTTTACTACGTCAAGATCAGGGAAAGCAGGAACTAGTTCTCGCATAAATAATGTGTTTTGTATATCTTGCTTTACTTCTTTGAGATTTGCTTGTGGATGAGAAAAAGGAATTGCGAGGGGGATACCTTTTGCTCGTCTAAAGATTTTAAATTTTTAACTTTTCTTTGCCCCCACCTTTGATAAAATAACAAGAAAGAGATATATTGACTTGAAATAATTTATCAAAATTAACGTATCAGAGACTTTGTGTTGATTAGAGCCAAGACTGAATCTCGTTGACAGGACCAAACTTAAATGTTTTCATAAGATTGTCACAGCTTTCATTGCTTGCTATTTAATATTTTATCCGTGTCTGCTTTGTAGGGTTTTTTACACATATTCTGTTGGATGAAGCTGCACAGGCAATGGAGTGTGAGACTATTATGCCTTTAGCACTAGCAAATAAAAGTACCAGAATTGTCTTGGCTGGAGACCATATGCAGGTAATGATGTCTATTTATGAACTCCCAATTTTTTTAAGAACATCTAGTTCTGTTTGCAAATTATAAAGTATAGAAGAATGATTACTTCAAGAATTATTTTGGTGTCGGGTTTAAGAGAATGAAACATAAATCAAGAAGCGCTTAGCTTAAAATCCTGCCATAAGTTTTTAGTTCAAAACTCTATTAAAAGCAATTGATAGGAATATAGTGATTTGTTAGACTCATTAAATCCTACATCTGTATTCAGGAAAGGTAGGATAATATTCTATAAGTGACAAAAGAAAGTCAGTGGTGGATACATATTTTAACAGAAGATTGAAACACAAACATTAAAATCTGGATCCAAGTGTGTGATCCATATTTGTGATTGTTTATGGTTGCCCCAACCATGCTTTTTTCAAAAGGCAACTAGGCTTTGTTTTTCTTTGAAGACATTTCACTTCTCATCCAAGAAGCTTCTTCAATTCTTCATCAGCTTCTTAGATGAAAAGTGAAACGTCTTAAAGGAAAAAATAAAGTTTAGTTGTCTTTTGAAAAAAAAACCACATCTTTGGGATTGCTTACATGGTGGTAATATCTTATCCAGATTCTAAGAGTTGCTGGATCCATTCTGGGTTGATCACCGGGGCCTGAGGTTTAATCTTCTTAGTCTCCCATGGGCCCAGTTTGAGTCCAAAAGCTTGGAAGACTAAATCTCTGGTCCCAGTGACCGATCCAGATTGGATCCTGTAATATTATACTGGAATATGTATATTTGCCTGAGAGACTATAAGAGTTTTTTTCATCCTAATCAATTTCCATAGAAATAAATCTTTATAAAATAAAATATTTGTTGCTCAACATTAGTAATAAAGACTGGAGATATATGATGGATGGATAGATAGATAGACGTAAATATTAAAACCTGTATTTCTTTTAAAAAGGAAGAAAACTTACTCTTTTACCATATCAGTGGCTAGTGGAGGAAGGTTGGCCCAATGAAGGAAATTATATAAAATAATAAAAAGGTTTTATTCAAAGCAAAAGGTATAAATGCAGGTGTGAATTCAGCATTGTATGTCCCCTTTGTTAATTAATTACTTAACAGTGGATTTTGAGGTAGGCAGTAGTCTGGTAGGAAATGTGCAGATTCCATTTTAAATACAGGCTTTTTCTGACTTTCCAATGGTTTCCTTATAAACTATTTTCTTCCTTGACTCTATTCACAATCTGAATGATGCTTGTTTTCCCACTGCTTCTGTTATTCAACTTCTGCTACTGTGGCAAGTAGCAACCAGTTCAGGTCTTTCAGTATCGCATTACATAATCCCCTTTATTGGCATAGGTTAGTAATCCCACGAACATTTTGCATCAACTGCAAATTCCAGAAGCATTTCAAGGATGACCCCAGACACACCATTAGTCAACATGGCGTGTAATTAACGTGTGGATAATCATCCTGAGTCCAGTCAGTTCAGGAAGAGGCATAGCTGACACACTAGATATAATTGTGGAAAAGGCAGGCATTTTACCAGTTTACCAAGTGAATTAGTGACAGCTGAGAATTAATAACCACTTCCCGACATCAAGCCTTCTCTAGCATGGTAAAATACATATCTCATGTAATATGGCATTGATTTATCTCTCAATGGAACAGTCCTACATGCACAATGTCATTAGCTCTGCTTACTACATGCTCACCCTTCCTGGCTGATAAAATTAGTATCCTTGGGATCCGCAAGTTGAAATTTTTATGGACCGTAGTATGAAAAATATCTCAGCCCATAGCAAAATATCTCCATTTTATGCAAAAGATAGCCTCTGTTAACTGATTTGGGCTCTGAACCACATAGAGAAAATACTGTAATACAGTTATTAAGCGAACAAGTGATAATCAAAACTGAAATCGCTACCTAAATTTGGTAAGATTTAAATAGAAAAGAGGATTTGGTATCAAAGACTTGATCTACAAAAAGTAGCAGAAGTGAAAATATGGATAATAATCTTTAATAACCTTTAAAAACAGGAAAAGCAATATATGTAAACAAGAGCAAAAGCTTAGAATCATTCCCTTTTTGTGATCTTGAATGGAGCAAGAAACAGTTTAGCTACCATGAGAAAAGAAGTGTCAGAGAAGAATAGATAATAATTATTTCAGTGAAAGTTAGAGAGAAAGTACTGGGGATAAGACCTTTATCACATTTAGAATGACAGTAATATAAAACACAATAGAAATTTTTAAAAAGAAAAGGCTTTTAGAGCTGTTAAAGCATTTATTTCAGACTGGGAAAAGTTCAGAGAAATAATTTGAGCTAAAAAACATACAGCTCAGTACTAGAGGAAAAGCAAAAGAGAAAAAGGCAGAAAGAAAATCCTAAGTGTCTGCATGATTAAGAGGAGGCAATTATATCTCGAAAATGATAACTCTGATTGACTATCTGTATATCCAATCAATGACATCTAAGTTGATTAGAAATTCTTTATTACATTCATCTGATTACCAGTTTGTGCATGTGATGAACTTTGTACAATAATTAAGATGTTGGTCAGAGCAGGTTCTTGCCACCCTCAACCATGAAAGCTTACTTGATTAATTTCGACCAATTACTTCCTGTCAGTCCAACCTATTTCATGAGGTTGTGGGAGGAGTAAAGACTGTGTTTGCTACCTTGAGCACCTGAAAAAAAGCTATCATGCCATTTTAAATAAATAAATAAATAAATGCATACAAGCTTATAGAGGTTTATGACATCCTTCCTCCATAGGCACTATATAATTCTTCGTTTTGGTGGGTTTTTTTTTTAGCAATGTAGGTTTCAGAAAAATATTGCTTGGTTTCAGCAGAGCTTTCCCACACAATACTTAACAAACATCCATCCATCCATCCACCCACCCACCCACCCACCCACCCACCCACCCACCCACCTACCTACCTACCTACCTACCTACCTACCTACCTGTATATATACACACACACACACCAGTGGTGGGTTGCAGGTGGTACACCCTATCTTTAAACTCTTTAAACTCTTTAAACTCTTCAGGGCTTCCGCGCACGTTCATGTTGCATACAGTGCCTGTGCAACACTCCCCCGAGCAGCTGGAGTGTTGCGGAGGCGCCCCTGGAGGGTAGGACGCATGTTCATGTGGAGGACACCAGGCCCCATTGCACCGTACCAGTTGCAATGGGATCCGGAACCCACCACTAACGTACGTGTGTGTGTGTGTTATAGTGCATATAGTGTATATAGTTAAATATATATAAAAATAGAACTCTAAGGTTAATCTCATGTAGGTTTATTTCCTTATGTAAGCATATAGCAGTAAAGGCAATCCAGAAAGTTTAGATGTGCCCTGCCTCTCTTGAAACTCTCTTTAGGGTTCATCATGGAGTATTCCTCTTGCTCTTCACTTTCCTGAAATAGAGAAAATCAGCCTACTTAAGAAAACTAGAATTTCAAAGGAATATCCCCATTTGTTTGTTCCCGATACATTGAAAGGAAGTGAAATTCAAACAATTAAATGGAGATTACTTGATATAATGTTATTCTTTTTCTTCCTCGCTGTACATAAATTTAATACAATTTTTACAGGTTGGTCATTAGTTTCTCTTGAGATAATGTTCTACACAAATAATTATAAAATAATATCATTCTTTTGATTTGTTTTCTTGGTTACAGCTTAGTCCTTTTGTGTACAGTGAATTTGCCAGAGAGAGAAATCTTCATGTTTCATTACTTGATCGTCTTTATGAACATTGTCCTGCAGAATTTCCATGCAGGATCTTGCTGTGTGAGAACTATCGCTCCCATGAAGCTATCATCAAGTAGGTGTGAACTTTTTCACTGTATCACACTCTGCTTGGCTGGTGCAAGTGTCTAACTGAAGCTTTTGCCATTACACTCCAAATTAGTTGAAAAGAGACGTGTAATAACCTACCACTATTATTAGCATAATAAGGCTACTGAGTTTTTTTGTATTGGAAATAAGTAAGAATACTGCATTATTCAGAGATTTAGTAGAATGGCCTACTTGGGCTTTTTAATTGTGGTTTACGCCACTGTAGACTGTAATTTGTTGTAATACGTATTAAAGCCGATCTTTTTCCAATATTACACAAGCAGACCTTTATTTTTACAGTGAAACTAGACTATGCTGTCCTTATAGAAACAAAATATTGAATAGAGTTTGTGTGACATTGCATGGACCAAATGCAAGACAATAGTTTGCAGTATGTAAGCTGGAAATGCACAAAATTGTACTTCCAGTTAAGTTCTTTTGCAATGTTAAAATGTCAATTCTGGGTAGAACGATTACAGTAGAACTACCTGATTATGTGTAACAGCACACTAGCCAAACTGGTTAGATAATTTTCAAGTATGTGGACTTGTTTCCTGGGTTGAAGGCTGTTGTTGCATGCTGACCTCAGTACATGTTCGGTTTGACATGGTGCAGTTGAGAAGGAGAATCTTTATGTGCTCTTTGTATAATCTGATAAAACAAGGCAATGTGAAAGCTGTTATCTAACAAATCCATTCTTGGGGTTTTGACTCTAAACTGACGCTTGAAATGATGCTCATGATTTAGGAATAAAGACATTGACGTAGGAAATAGGCAAATGAGAGAAAATGAAGATGGTGGCAAATATCTGTAGCTTGGGTGTAGGATGAGGGTGAAGGTTCATTCTCCAAGCTTGTGGGTTGGTTTCCTAATTCTTTGTTACCAGGCTATGTAACATCTTCAGTGAAGTTTTATTTCTACCCACACCAACACCCATTCGATTGGAGCAAGACAAAAATTGGCCATGCTCACCTGCCATGCTTGTGGCACTTCTGGCACTCCAGAAGCAATTCGATCAACAGACACATTGAGCTACAAACCAGCCTACGAACTCCTCAGAATCCAAATCAACCACACAGTCAACTAGAGACAGCACCGACCCTCAACCAACCCATTCAACCCCCCGCCCCCCCAGCAGTTCACCTTATCGCCTTCTCACAAGACTACTGATGACTCACAGCTGACCCATCACTAGATCCTCACTTAACACAACGTTTGGAGACCAATCCACAAGCTCGAAGAATGAATCTTCATGCTCAAAATACAGATGCTCAGACAAAATGGCAAAAATAATTGGTTAATTATCTGTTCAAAATTGGCAGAGGAACGCTACATAGATTACACCGAGACATCATGAATGCATTTTAAAAATAGGATCTTTGTGCCTATGCAGGCACAAGTTGCTACTGCTGATGTCACACCATCATTATTGTTAAATAACAGCGTGTAAAACAAGATTTTTTATATCCTGATGGCTAAATTAGAGGAGGATCTCCCTTCCCGTTCATAGGAAAGCAGAATTACATATTTCATCTTGTACTTCTGCTGTAAGAGATTTTTAGGAATATCTCTATTAACATAAACTTTCATAAATGGTCTGAAAAAAATAACTAGGCATATTACAGTATATTATCCTGAATAATTTTTTCCCCCTTAAAAGTGATTTTTAAAATGAATGCTCAGGTTTTAAAGGTTTATTATTTGAGCAAGCACAGAGGATGTGAGAAACAAAAAAATACATATATATTATTTTCTATCAGATTTTGTTTTTTAACATATGCAAGTTATCATTTGCATTGTAACAAATACTCCCAAATACAGTAGTTGCTTATAAAATGTTTCCTATTCTCATCTTGATGTTTTCCAGAAATGTTAGAGCTAGGCTTCTTAACTACTGAGCATTGTGATGGTAAATTCTAGGAGCAGTGATCTTAACACCTCTGTAGAATATTAGATTGAAGAAGATAGAATTAATCAAAGCATAAT
Source organism: Rhabdophis nuchalis (assembly GCA_039707465.1). Lineage (NCBI taxonomy): Eukaryota > Metazoa > Chordata > Lepidosauria > Squamata > Natricidae > Rhabdophis > Rhabdophis nuchalis. The sequence goes on along the minus strand of CM077646.1, from coordinate 156,864,885 downwards.
TAAATATCAGAACGATGCTAAAATCAGCATACGTGCTGAGGCATTCATTCACAACTCCTGGGCATTGCTATGTATTTACATAAAAACATACTGAAGTTGTAAAACTATGTCTGATTCACAGGTCAAAGCAATAACAAGCAGAATATTTACATAATGGTTCTCTTTGGTCTGATTATTCCTGCCTATCCAGCTTCAGCCCTTATATAATATTTCTACTTTTCATTTTTTTGTTTCTCTCCATTGCAGTTATACTTCTGAGCTTTTCTATGAGGGCAAATTGATGGCTAGTGGAAAACAGCCTGCACACAAAGATTTTTATCCTCTGACATTCTTCACAGCACGAGGAGAAGATGTACAAGAAAAGAACAGCACTGCTTTTTACAACAATGCAGAGGTAGTTGATTTGACTTCAATTAATTGCTGTTGTGATTTTATATATATATAGCCACAAACCATTGCCCCATCTGTGCCTTGCGTTTTTGGCCTCTGTGCCTCGCATTTTCAGCCTCTGAACGCTCCATTTCAAACCCGTTCAAGGCTGCAAGGATCAGTAGAGCACATTGCCATCGATAGCCGCCTCCGCGCATCGTGTTTTAGGCCTCCTCACGCCCCATTTTTTGCCTCTGCGTTGCGTTTTCGGGCAGCAATCAGCAGCAATGTGCTTTGGCGATCCTTGAACAGGTTTCAAATGGAGTGTTTGGAGGCTGAAAATGCGAGGCGCAGAGGTCAAAATGGCAACCTGAAACAACTGCTGCCTTGTCTGACTGGGTCAATGCTTCAATTGCTGTACTCACTGGAGCACTCTGCGACAATCAGCTGTGTTTTTGAACCTGCATATCAGCCCAAACATGGGCGCTCACAACCAGTGAACCTGTTGCTAAAGTTCACCTTTGGGAACAGCTGATTGGGGGTATTTCGGGAGGCTGATCCACCCGCCAATCAACTGCTCGTGCCGAATCAGGCTAATTGCTAAAGCTGACCAGGCTGTTTGCTAAGGATGCTAGCCAGATGAATACCGATGGATGCTGGTGGGTAGAGGCAGAATTTTTTTTCTACTTTCCTTCCCCAAAACTAAGGTGCGTCTTATACTTAGGAGCATCTTATACCTCGAAAAATACATTCCTGGTTATGAACTCGTCATTTTCTGATTGCCTTCTCCAACTGAGTATTTGGTTATCCTGTGCTAATGTAGAAGTCATTGGCAATGGCACGTTCCCAGGACTCGCCCATTTAAAGTATATACATAAATAAGCCATATCTTTTAGATATCAACCTTTTTTTTTAAAGCCAAGACACATAAAATTATCCATGTCTTAAATGCAATTATCGTGTTTTGTTCTACATATAAATTTGGCGTAATTGGTTCCTCAAAATATTTTGTGATAAAATACACAATTGTTATTTGTTGTTCTTAGTTTATGGCAAAACTAAACAAAAAAAAATCTGGTTTTTTTTTTAAATGATTCCATTGTGCAACTAGAACAGGGTTGTCAATTTGTTTTTAAAAATTGTGCATTATAAAGTAAGGAAGGTTATGTTCCCTTGAAAGTAATATAAGATAACAAACCTCGGTCCACGTGATCTTGGATTCAGTAGCCCTCAAGGTGTTCTTAGAAAAATTGTATAATGGGAGTCTTCATAAAGCAAGAGAAACAAAATAGCTGATTTTCTATTCTCCTTTGTTTAACTCATGATTATATGCTGTGAACTAGACTATGAAGTTGGGAAAAATCCTGGGAGAAAGGAGGGATGAACCGCTTATAGAGTGGTGTCAAGAAAACTGCATGATGCAGTCATCAGGAAATATATTTGCTTTGAGGATATCTGCATCTTTTCGTTCTCCTTTTGCCTCTTCTTGTTCATTATCACATACTAGTCACAACAGATGATTATAGAAATGTGTGGTTATCACAGGTTAAATAGCTCTGCTCTGAACATTTTCGTCATTCAGAGCGGAGCTATTTAACTTGTGATAAAACAATCCAGTAATAAAATGATTTGCTCTTGATTTAATGATCCTGATTTACACAAAAATTGGAATCCAACTTTTATCTATTTTGAAATTGGTTTTCATCAAAACCAAGGCTTCATCTAAAAGACTAAGGGAAAGTCTGGCAATATCAGACAAAATCAACCCACTGTTATGTATGTAGCTTGTCAGACAGCTGATCAGATGTTTAGATTGGATTTGGCATTTTTATCCAACTACAGGTAGTCCTTGATTTACAACAGTTCATTTAGTGACCGTTGAAAGTTACAACAGCACTGCAAAAAATAACTTATGACCGTTTTTCACACTTATGACAGTTGCAGCACCTGCAACCACTGTTGCAGCCCCCTAACATTTGTGTTGCACAAATTCTTAAAGTGGAAAGGAATTTACCTGCGTCTTAAAATATACATTTATTTCCCTGAAGAAACAATAAACTCATTTTATCATGCATACTATTTAATATTTCAGTTAATAATGTTGAATATATAAATTCTGTCATGAAATATGTAAAATGATTGTTATTGATGTTCATTAAGGCTTCCGCTCAGAGTTAGGTTTTTGTTTCTTATTGGTTGCATATGTAAGTCAATTATGCATGCAATGAAAATATGAATAATTGAAGTGACATGCTTACAGATTATAAAAATCATGCCAGCGTCATACAGAGGATGCTGCAGTAAATAACTATTTTTGAAAAGACTTAGATAATACTGTATGCTGGTGCTAAAACTGGCTTCTGCTAAAACTTGCATTGCTTTTCATCCAAGAATATAATGCAGAACATATATCAACAAAACTAGCAATTTCCTAAGCATGGTTTTCCCCTTTTAAGGTCTTTGAAGTAGTTGAACGTGTTGAAGAATTAAGGAGGAAGTGGCCAGTAGCCTGGGGAAAGTTGGATGATGGCAGCATAGGTGTTGTAACGCCATATGCTGATCAAGTGTTCCGAATTCGGGCAGAGCTTCGGAAAAAAAGATTGTCTGATGTCAGTGTTGAAAGAGTGTTAAATGTTCAGGGTAAGTAATACTTGATTTGATTTGATTGGGTGCCATAAAGTCAGGGTCAACTTTTAATGACCACATTGATAATATATATCTTTTAGAAGATTACTGGCATTTAAAAACATTTAAAACTTTAAATCTGAGAATTAAGCATCCTTATTTATTTTTTTAATCATGGAATGTCTTTTCAGACAAGACTCTGGCAATATTCAATAGCTGTGATCATTAAATGTTCAAGAACAATTAATATATCAAATTGGAAAGGAATATAGTTGAACTCTGCAAAAGAATTCTATGTGGAAACAGATTTTTTAAAAAAATACCACATCAATTATGATAATAGATTACATCATAAATTTAATTTTACTAAGATTATGAATCATAAAAGGTAAAGGTTCCCCTCGCATATATGTGCTAGTCGTTCCCGACTCTAGGGGGGAAGTGTTCATCTCTGTTTCAAAGCTGAAGAGCCAGTGCTGTCCAAAGACGTCTCCATGGACATTTGGCTGGCATGACTAAATGCCAAAGGCACACAGAACGCTGTTACCTTCCCATCAAGGTGGTTCCTATTTTTCTACTTGCATTTTTACATGCTTTCAAACTTCTAGGTTGGCAGAAGCTGTGGCAAGTAACGCGAGCTCACTCCGTTATGCGTCGCTAGGGATTTCAACCACCAAACTGCTGATCTTTCTGATCAACAAGCTCAGCAACTGAACCACTGCTTCCCTAATTTATGAATCATAGTAAAAGTCTTAATTTCTGTTTCTTGTTTCACCAGGAAAGTTGCCTTTCTTTCTGTTTTTCTTCTTTTGATGGCTTCAAATAGAATCTAGAGTTTTTAATATTCTTAGAAATAAAAAAAATCAAGGTTGCTTAATTCTTAGATTCAAATTTCATTTATATGCCTTTTCATCCAAGAATATAACACACACGTAGATATCCTTTTTCCAACCTGGATACCTACTTGTCTCCCACCTATCAATTCCCACCCATTCCCTTATTTAGTTAGTGCTTTTTCCTCAGGTTTACCTTAAGCCATTCAATTTTCCCAGCAATTCCCCATTTCTGCTCTTCTTTGTAAATTTAATTTCTGTTATCTTCCATTTGTAAGGATATGAGCAAATAGAAAATTACCTCCACTGGTACCTATAAAGTTGATAAACTACAGTAGTAAAATTAAAGCAGAAGTTCCCCAGTTCTTTCTTTCTTTCTTTCTTTCTTTCTTTCTTTCTTTCTTTCTTTCTTTCTTTCTTTCTTTCTTTCTTTCTTTCTTTCTTTCTTTCTTTCTTTCTTTCTTTCTTTCTTTCTTTCTTTCTTATCTATCTACCTACCTACCTACCTACCTACCTACCTACCTACCTACCTATCTATCTATCTATCTATCTATCTATCTATCTATCTATCTATCTATCTATCTATCCTGTTTCCCTGAAAATAAGACCTCCCTGGATAATAAGCCCAATCAGGCTTTTAAGCGCATGCGCTAAAATATGCCCTCCCCCAAAGATAAGCCCTCCCCAAAAATATTGCAATACAGCAGCAGCCATGAGGTGACCATGCTCGCCTCCTCCTGCACCTCAAAAATAATAAGACCTCCCCGAAAATAAGGCCAAGCACTTACTTTGAGAGTCAAAAGAAAATAAGACCCTGTCTTATTTATGGGGAGGCTATCTATCTATCTATCTATCTATCTATCTATCTATCTATCTATCTATCTATCATCCATCTATTCACACACACAAAAACACACGCACACACAATATGGCATTGCACGGATGTTTTTAATGCAAAAGAAATTTAACAGCACCAAAGATGTCAATGATTAAGCATAATTAATATTAATACCAAAGTAAATAATGTTCTTGTTATTTGTAATTATTCTAGAATATTTATTTTCTAATTATTGTAGCACAAATATTTTCAAGTGAACACTAGTTATTCACTTGCCAGACATTGATGTAAAAAGTCAATACATGTAGTTATGTGGTAGTGTTGCTAGCAAAAAAAAAAAAAGACAGGTTAACAGTATCCCATACTCTTCCTTCTTCAGGAAAGCAGTTTCGAGTGTTGTTTCTCAGCACAGTACGAACCCGACACACTTGCAAACACAAGCAAACAGCAATGAAACGGAAGGAACATTTATTGGAAGATTCAACAGAGGACTTAGATTATGGTTTTCTGTCCAATTACAAACTTCTCAACACAGCCATTACAAGAGCACAGTCCCTAGTAGCTGTGGTGGGCGACCCAATCGCTTTATGTTCCATTGGAAGATGCAGGTACAACCAATATGTGGTATGACCAAATAATAAATCATAACGATGAAAGGCTTACTGTGTTTTTAATAATTGATTCTCATTCCTGCTCTGCTTCACCTAGGCGGACCCTTTAGATGGGGTGTGGGGTGTGTGGGGTGTCCAATTGTGGCAACTTTAAGACTTGTGGATATCAATTCCTAGAGTTCTGAGAGTTGAAGTCCACACATTTTAAGGTTGCCACAGTTGGACATGCTTATTTTAGGCTTTCTCTCTTAATTTGAGATAGATGTGAACTTTAGGGGGAAATACTATTCATGTCTTCCTACATGCTATCGGTAATCCATACCTTGTGTTTATCATTTATCATTTCATTTTGTTTAAATCTACAGTATATTATAATATATTTACAGAATCTAAAACTGATAGTAGACTATGAAGATTTCTTCTAATAGGCTCAAATTAGCAACGCTGTTGTTGGATGTTTGCTTATTATATTTCACGTGCAGTGTAAAGGGGGAAACAAGGCTGATCTACAAAGGATTCATATTGTCAAATTTTCTCTTAGTGTTACAGGTAAAGATGGAAATGTTGTAATGTAGTGCTCACTTATGAAGAGGTTATTATGCTCATAAACAAAGTACAAAGAATCATTTAATACTTTCCAGGATACTAGTTTTATCTATTAATAGTGTATTGCTTTAAATGCATATTTGTGTCAGTTTTATTATTTTTTGAAATTATGTTTATAATAAATGAAGGAAGGGAGAAATGTTTAGAAATTTTGCTAGAGGAAAGCAAAGGTTTACGGAAATGTGAATAAGCCAATCTAGTTCTCGGATTAATCATTGAAATAGATTAGGATATACGGAAAGCAAAAACAGGGCTGAATTAGATACAATCTGCTGTATTTTTGTAACTGGTGAAAGTATCTGTTGTTATATTTATATATTTGTTATAATAGCAATGGGCAAAACCACATACTTTAATCTTTTCTGGTTTCCTTGTTGATAATCTAAACTTTGGAAGTTTGAAGTGGATAATTTTGTAATCTATTTTCAATCTAAATTTTTTAATATTTTAAAATGTAATAGTATGATTATTTGGTTTTAGCAGAAATATAATATTGTCTCCTTGAAGAAGTTGCTACTTATATATAATTTAATGAATGAATTATTGCAGAGAATGAATATATATGTCTATATCTCTATATATATGTGTGTGTGTGTGTATATAATATATATATATGTGTGTGTGTGTGTGTTAGTTTTATGAGCTGATCAATAAATAAATCAGGGAGACTAGTATAGATCTATTTCGAGCTTTTTAGCTCTCATCAGCTAGCCATACCCTTCCTAGGATTCAAACCGGGGCTATATTGCATGTCAGGCGAGAGCCTTAGCCATTAAGCCAGCCAGGTTCTCTTATTGCATCAGCTGAGACAGGAGGATTTTTATGGGTGTAGGTATGCTGGTCTTGTTGTATTTGGGTGTTTTCCCATGTAAGAATGACATTGTCTTTGCAACATTTTGGCGAGATCTCACTTGCCATCGTCAGGCTTCGGTCTGCGCAGCCACAGAACGTTGGCGAAACATTGCCAAGACAATCTCATTCATATACGGGAAAAGACCTAAACACAACAAGACCAGCATACCTACACCCATGAAAATCTACGAATGAGATTTCAGCAATAATCATCATGATAGCAATAGCATTTAGACTTATATACCGCTTCATAGTGCTTTACAGCCCTCTCTAAGCAGTTTTACAGTCAGCATGTTGCCCCCAACAATTTGGGTCCTCATTTTACTGATCTTGGAAGGATTGAAGGCTGAGTCAACCTTGAGCCGGTCAGGATTGAACCCCTGGCAGTCTGCAAAATTAGCCTGCAATACTGTACTCTAACCACTGTGCCACCATGGCTCTTATTTCTTTGAACTAGATCTTGCATGTAGAAGATAAAAATTTTGGATTTGTTTTAATTTCATAGCAACTGCATATGTACGTTAGATAAAAGAACTGGTTTATATTTCTGAATATGAGCCCCAGTCAGTCATATATAAGTGGAATATGATTTTATTTTTATGTAAACATGGACGTTTTTTTATGTGGGAAGCTACCATGGAGAATCTTGCTGGTCCTATTTTATTTTAAATCCCTTTGGTGATCTTCATCTGCTTGAAATTTATTACAAGAGAGCTTTGTTAATTTTGCTCTCGTGTTATGCTTTTCATAGCCATTTAGCCATTGGAAAAGTACTTGTGGTATGTCCCTCAGCAATCAGATGTGCAGGATAATCACAAATTGTTGCCATAGAGTGCAAGCAAAGACTTTACTAACAGTTTGGGGTGTGTTCTATGAGTAATCCGGGTGTAGTTAAAGCTAAACTCTAACCAGTAGTTGTAGAGCTTAGAGATATGTTCTTGTCCAAGTTTCATGTTAGGTAAAGCAATACATCTCTCTCTAGGGATTCAAATGCATAGGCATAAGCTCAGCAGTAGGAAGATTGAAGGACAAGATTCAGAGAAATAAGTTGCTTTTACTGCAAATGTGAAAGATTATGATGGAAATCATATAGAAAGTAGGAATATGGCAACTTCATGCTCTAACCCCCACGTTTGTTTCTTCCATCTATAAACAATACCGTGTTTCCCCGAAAATAAGACAGGTCTTATATTTTTTTAACACATGAATTATGCCTCTGGGTTTATTAGAGGGCTGATTAGTTTCTGGGGCAGGCGAGAAGTGAGGCATGCCTTTTAACTTTCCAGCTCCGTCGTATTCCTCGCCCTGTGTCCAGGGAAGCCGCAGGTTAAAAAAAAAAACCCTTCTGGTGAGTTCTATCAAATTTCTTGAACTCACGAGAAGGGTTTCTCTCTTTTTTTTAACCAGCGGCTTCCCTGGACACAATGGTGAGGACCACAGTGGAGCTGGAAAGGTAAGAGGCGCGCCTCGCATCACAATCCCGCCCCAATTCTCTTCCCTGCTGTCCCTTTACTGAGGAGTGACAGTTGGTGGGGGGGTGGGGGAAGAGCGAGGCGCCCCTCTTACCTGTCCTGTCATGCTACGTTCCTCGCTATTGTGTCCAGGGAAGCCCATGGAAAAAAACCCTCGAGTTCAACTCGCGAGATTTTTTTTACAAGGGGATTCAGTGGACGAAAGGGCAAGGAATGCAGCAGGGCTAAACACGTAAGAGGCGTGCCTCGCTTCTCCTTGCCGCTCTTTTTGCAGCAGGCTCTTTTTTACACGGGAGGGAATGGCGGGGATGGAAACACATTGGATTCTTTTTTACATGGGAGGGAAGAGCGGTGTGTGTGTGTGTGTGTGGAAGCACTTTGCTTGCCTTGCTGCTCTTTTTGCGGCAGGCTCTTTACACAGGAGGGAACGGGTTTCATGCCGCTCTATTTGTGGCGCGTGGGGCATGTCCCCCCTTCCCAGACTCCGGCTTTACCTTTGGTTGTTTGCATTTAAAGCAACCAGTGGTAATGGCGGGGACTGGTTGAGCGTGCGCTTAAATAGTTGAGGCAGGCTTATTTTCGGGGAGGGGTTTATTATGGCGAATGCTCTGAAAAGCCTGATTGGGCTTATTAGGAGGACATGTCGTAGTTTCGGGGAAACACGGTAGTGGCCTTTTTGTTGACTGGCTCTCAACCTTTGAGGTTGAGGGCATCTGCCCAGTGTTTTTTTTTAAAAATAATAATGTTCTTGGCTGTACTTCATTTTCAACCTTGCCAGCTTCATCCTTACTAATTCTTGTCTAACCAGAAATAAAAATTCAGACAAAACACTCCAGATATAATTGTTGATGAGAAAAACAAACAAAAATTGCAATACCTGTGGACAGCAGAAGAGAAGAGAAAGAACTGGAGAAAATTCACGCAATACAAAGACCTGCTAATAGAAATAGAATGATATGATAATAAAATCAATAAAAGATAAAGATAAAAGATAGCAAGCTCAATGAAGCAAGAGGTCTCACTGCCTCTCCCCAGAGGTCTGCTGGTTAAAGATCCAGGTTTTCACAGCTCTTCTAAACAACAGCTTGATTGTAAAACTCTTTGTTCTTCCAACATTTTGAGAACTATTGGCATTGTTTGACTTTAAAACAGTTAATGAAGTCTATAGAAATATGCGACATTTTCATTGATAATGCGAAATTCTAAAATGTAAATGTAATTTGAAGGTTGTTAAACTGAGTCAAGAATCTATTGCAATAACTATCAAGACCTTTTGAAATATGGCTGCAATACATATTTGTAAAATTGCAGCTATATCAGACAGAGCGGTGGCAATTTTTTATTTTAAATTCAACAGCATGTTACATATCAGAGCTGGCAGGATTTGATTCATTTTTCTTGCAGCCACATTTTAATGTGCCCTGTGTGAACAATCCGCCAGAGTGTTTTAAAAACAAAAAAGGTACTTTGCAGACATTCTAACACAAAGACAGATGTTTGTATGTGAAGTAGAGAACTTGGCTAATAAATCTTGCTATTGCTCAAACGTTAATGCTAAGTAGTTTAGAAGGTTTCAAATGATGTCTCATAATTAAATAATATTGAAAACAAAGGGATTGAGTTCAAGATTTACTTTATATTTTTTTAACCTAGAAAAACATTTTTGTGTTGTTCTTGTATTGGCTTTTAGGAAATTTTGGGAAAGATTTATTGCCCTGTGCCATGATAATGAAAGTCTTCACGGTATCACATTTGATCAGATCAAAGCTCAATTGGAAGCTCTGGAATTAAAGAAAACCTATGTATTGAATCCGCTGGCTCCTGAGTTTATTCCACGGGCTCTGCGACAGCAGCATTCATCAAACACTAATAAAATACAGCAATCGCCACCAAAGGTAACTTCTGAGAAAATGATTAAAAGGTTGCAAGAATTTGCTAAGAAATATCAGAAAAGCATATTAGCTGTTGTGCGTCCTCCCTAAAAACGTAGAATGGGAAAATATTAGGCTGAAAAGATAACATAGTTTTTACATATATTAAGATAGAGCTTTTTGTAAGCAGTAATTTTTTGGGTCCAGGAAGACAATATGTGTTCGAAAGAGATCATGATAGTCATGCCAGAATCTCCTAGAATGTCTGGGAAAACACAATATCTATACATTGTCTTTCTTTTTTCTCCCCTTAAAATTATACAGTCATATTTAGAGTGAGTGTAGGAAGAGGCCAGCAGGTGAGATACATAGGCAGGTAGCTGAGTGCTGAAAGCTGGCACTACAGTGAGTGGATGAGCCTGCAGGGGCCGTGAATGAATGCTATGGAGCATGGATAAGCCAGCATGGGCCGCAGTTGGGTGCTATCAAGCACAAGGTCCCTGGGATCTCATACTCCAGGGTGGGGATCTTTGGGAGCAAAACAGCAGGAGCAACTTACAATCATAACTGTTGACATGATCTTCCCTGCCAGCTTCCCTATTAACTTTGCTAATGGGAAGCAGGCTGGGAAGGTTGCAACTGGAGATCATATGACCACGGCTCACTGTAACGTTGTAATTGTGAGCCAAGCATTGAGCTCTCAGATTGCAATCATGTCACCACAGGGATGCTGTGACAACCACAATTTCACAGACTACAGTGGAACCTTGGGTCACAAACACTTCTGACTACAACCAAATCGGGTGCTGACCAAAAAATCTGCTAAATGTTTCATTCTGTTCACGAACACATCATCAGGTGGTGACCAATCACAGCCACATTTTCCTGCCACAGTGATTTCCACTTCCGCATTATTATTATTTTGTGTGCGCGCAGGTACAGTCAGTCTTGCTTCCAGTCACAACCAATCAGGTGCCGACTGAAGTCCTGGAATGGATTACGGTCATGTCCCGAGGTTCCACTGTATTCGGAAATTGCCCTTGTTCAGAGCCATCATAACAAGCAAACCTGAGGAATATCTGTAGTGATATTGTTCTTGTTGGTGTTTTGGTTTTTTTTTACCAGTTGTATTTTATGGATTTTATTTGTTTATGATGTAAACTACCTCTTATGTTCATTTGGAAGGAAGGCTGGGAATTTGCATATATAAAACTAGTATTTACTAGCAAATTAAATGAGTGTCAAGAAATCCTCAAGAAGCCCTCCTCAAGAAGCCCTCCCTGGACCCAGCATTATTGGCCAACTACCGTCCAGTCTCCAACCTTAGCTTTCTGGCTAAGGTTGTAGAGAGTGTGGTAGCTCAACAGTTCTCCCGACACTTGGAGGAAACCATCTCTTTAGACCCGCGCCAGTCCGGCTTCCATCCCGGGCACAGCACGGAGACGGCATTTGTCGCGTTGGTTGATGATCTCTGGAGGGCCCGAGACAGAGGTTGTTCCTCTGTCCTGGCCCTATTAGACCTCTCAGCGGCTTTTGATACCATCGACCATGGTATCCTCCTGCACCGGCTGGAGGGGCTGGGATTGAGAGGCACTGTATTGCAGTGGTTCTCTTCCTACCTCTCTGGCCGGTCGCAGTGTGTACTGACAGGAGGGCAGAGATTGACCTCGAGGCCCCTTTTATGTGGGGTACCTCAGGGTTCGGTTCTCTCACCCTTCCTGTTTAACATCTACATGAAGCCGTTGGGTGAGATCATCCGTGGCTTTGGGGTAGAATACCATCAGTACGCTGATGACACGCAGCTGTACATTTCTACCCCTGGCCACCCCAACGATGCCGTGGAAGTGCTGTCTCGGTGTCTAGAGGCTGTGCGGCTCTGGATGGGGAGGAACAAACTCAAACTCAACCCGTCCAAGACCGAGTGGCTGTGGTTTCCGGCATCTCGATATAGCCAACTAACTCCATCGCTGGCTATCGGGGGCGAGTCATTGGCTCCCGCAGAAAGGGCCCGCAACTTGGGCGTCCTCCTGGACTCACGGCTGTCCTTAGACGACCATGTGACGGCCGTGGCCAGGGGGGCCTTCTATCAGGTTTACCTTTCTAGATCGAGATGCCCTACACACGCCCCTTTCTAGATCGAGATGCCCTACACACGGTCACTCAAGCCCTCGTTATTTCCCGCCTAGACTACTGCAACGCCCTCTACATGGGGCTCCCCCTGAGGTGCACCCGGAGGCTCCAGCTAGTGCAGAATGCAGCCGCGCGGGGGATTCTGGGAGTCTCTCATTACTCCCATGTAACACCTCTCCTGCGCGAGCTGCACTGGCTGCCTGTGGTCTTCCGGGTGCGCTTCAAAGTCGTAGTTACCATCTTCAAAGCGCTCCATGGCTCGGGTCCTGGTTACTTGAGAGACCGCCTCCTACCACATTCCTCCCTTCAACCTGTCCGCTCTCACAGAGTTGGCCTTCTCAGGGTGCCGTCAGCCGGTCTTTGCCGACTGGCGACCCCCAGGGGAAGAGCCTTCTCTGTGGCAGGTCCGACACTCTGGAACGACCTCCCACCCGATATCCATACCATCACGGACCTATGACTCTTCCGTCGGATGGTAAAAACTCATTTCTTTCTTCTTGCCGGCCTGACATAGATTAGGGACTATTTTAGTTTGTTATTTATGGTTTTAACTATTTATTCAATTTTAGCACAGCTGTATGTGTTTAATTGTTTTTTAAATTTTGTATATTGTGGGGTTTTATCTTTCTGTGCACCGCCCTGAGTCCCTTTTTGGTGAAAAGGGCGGTATATAAATTGAAACTAAACTAAACTAAACTAAACTAAGAACTTGGTTTGGTGGGGTTGGAGATAAAAACAATAGCTGTAACTCCTTTAAAGTGCCATATTCTATTGGGGAGTGTGTGTGTGTGTGTGTGTGTGTGTGTGTGTGTGTGAATTATTGTAATCAATAGTGATAGCTCTTGTAGAAAGATTAAGAAAACGTTTATCTAACCCTAAATATGCGAAGAAGCTGAAATAGCCCCTAGCATTTTAAAATGTAATTTTTCTTTTGCAATGCAGAGGCTCTTATCTTTATAGAGTAACTAGTGAACCAGTTTGTCATTCTTTTTCATCCATGTTATTCATAGGTCAATATTTATTCAGGCTTTCTAAACAGACTGATTAATGTGTTCAGACTGCTGGAAAACGGCGTAGACCTTTCCCCTGAGGAAGTAATGTTCTTAAGCATCAGTGAGTTTTAAAACTTGGTGCTCGACAGCATATTGAAAAAGAGGCATTGGGAAAAATCACCATCTTTTGGTTTTCTCTTGTCTTCCTATTAGAGCTGTATGGTAAACCTAGTAGAGGGAGAATAAGAAACAGTGGATCTTTGGAGAAAGAATGCAAGATGTCCTAGGAGTAGAAGACAGTTCAGTAGAAGGCAGTGGCCATGCCTTCTACTGAACATTGGGAGAGAGAACTGTAACGGCTTCAGATGAAACTGTAACTGGCTAGAGTGAAATAGTGTTTTGACCTAAACAAGTTAGCCAGTTAGTTGTCCCCTGGGATCAGCGGTGGGCAACAATGGCTTCTTTATGGCCTATAGATTTCAACTCCCAAAATTCCTGAACCCACCAGACTGGCTCAGGAATTCTTGGAGTTGAAGTCCACATGTCATAAAGGGGCCATAGCTGCTCATCTCTGCCTTGGATCAATATATGTCTGTCTCGCTATATTTTTCTGTGTTTCCTTTTTCCTCTGTATATACCCAACCCATATTGCTGTATTGCACTTTGCTCCTCTGAAGGCCCTTCCATTCTAGATTGTATAGATGGGAGCCTTGCCATCATGGCAAGGTTAACTTCCTCTTGAAATTAATACAAGTTATCTCCTACATCTTGTGTCTGCCTGCTCCAATGGTTTTGTGGTTAGCAGTATTGTCTGGGTTAAGAAGCCAGAGCTTTAGTTAGATGCCTCTTTTTTAGTCAGATAAATAACCCTCAGAAGGTAGTCTTGATCTTGTGGGACACATGCTTATATTTCTTGGGGTAGATTCTTTTTCCAATGTTATTTACAGTACTGGTAGATTAATAGCAGTATCACAGTTTAAAGGTACAGTAAACTGAGATACTGACTTCTACTGTGAATCTACTATTATTAGTTTCCATTTTTCCAAGTTCCATAGGATTTCTCCTTCTTTCTTGCAAAGTATTTATTCCTCTTACAAAAGTAGGAGGACACATTTGCTGATGGTAGTGCCACATACATTGACTGTTTAAAACAGGATCTTGATAGTGATATTCTAACAGTTGTCCTTTGGCGGTGGCTATTGTTATATATTTTCTACAGTGAAATAGCTATGCTGTTAATTATACTACTAGATAAGAATACATTTGCAAGTTTGCAGTCTTATCTTGATTTTAAAATGACGTAGTGTACGTCAAACTGCCTGCAGATTCTTCACCTTAAATATCATATTTTTTTAATCGACCCAAGAAGGAATGGCGTACTTGCAGCTTGCTCTTTTTAAAAATTAAAATAACAAATTTTGTGTATGTCTTTTGTTTTAATCTTGATTTGCTCAAGACAAGACAATTAGTTAGGCAGGCAGGCAGGCAGACAGACAGACATTGTTTTCTTTTTTCAGTTTTCTATACGCCACATTGGTGTCTTGGTTGAGGTGCTGGACCAAATACTAGGAGAAAACCTAATTTACAAGATGTATTATATGATCAAAGTTGATTTGCCATGTGTACATTGTCAGCTGTAGAGTGTAAAACACTCAGAATTGTAAAAATAACCAATATAACAAGGATAATATTTTCAGTGCAACTGTTCAATTATATAGTTCTTTCATGTATTATTACAAGGATTAGGTTAAGTTTGTTCCCTTCTCTCTCTGAAATTGATCATATGGTATTTTCCACTGCATATCTAAAATTATTATAAGAATTGTTTTTTTTTAATTTGCTTTTTATTTATTCCCTTTTATTTATGCCACTTTGTTTCTGCGTGGTGCTGTACAAGGTCCCCTCCTCTCCATTTAATATTTTCAACAATCCCATTAATTACAGGGCCAGTCTTACCTTACAAGTATTCGAACATAGTATGCATTTATATTACACTGCAACATCTGATGTAATTAAACAAAAGCAGTATTTGTGTAGCATTGCAATTAGTAAGATGTAAACCTGACTCTGAGGCAGAGAAATCTTGGTTTGTGAAGGCTCACAAATTACTCTACGTTCCACGCCACAGGAATATCTTTTGGTCATTGAAAATAATAATAGTATTATCTTCTGTAATTTTCTGGAAATGTTCAGGCATCCTATAATGTTGGTAGTTCTGAAAACTTTCTTAACTTTCTTTGATGTTTGTATCAGCTTTAAAGGTAGAATAATTTAACTCCTGGCCAATCTTTTTTTAATAGGTAAAAAGCCATCATCATAACCATAGTGACCATTTTCATACTGATGGAATTGGTAAGTATTTGGAAGAGGGTGGGTGTTTTTTTGTTTGTTTGTTTTGAGAAAATGTGAAATAAGCTTCTTTTTGCAGTAAAACTAAATGTTTTCTAGGTAAAAATCATAGGCTATCAGAATCCATAGCCCTGTGTGGAGTCTGGACTTTCTTTCTCTAAAATTATTGAGGAAAGCATAAGGGAAGGGATCAAGAATGAGCAAAAGAGTGATCCTATGCTATTTAAATTTAGGAGCTCTTCTGATTTAGGGAAATAAAGTATTTTAAAACATATAGTCATGATTTGATCCAGAGTTCAAGAGAATTCTGAATATAGACAACAGACAAATATCTCTATTGTGGCCTTTGATCAGTCTTTACAGTAGGAAAAAAAGAAATAATTTGGTACAGCAATTCATTATTATTATGGGAAAAAAGCAACACAACTATAAAACCACAGATTAGTTAGACATTTTGTGAAATTGTACGACATGATAAAGATATTTGGCCACCTGGCATGCAAATGCAAAGTTAGCGTCACTTAAAAAATAATGAACATAAAAGTTATCAGAATTGGGGAGATAAAATATGTCTTGAGACATCATAAAAAGGACACTGTATAAAGACAGGAACAAGCGATTCTTCCTTTCTGAATCCACAAAGGCAAAGTTTCTGTAAGTAAGGAGTCCCGTGAAATCTTCCCACCAGCTGTACTGAAGGAAGGGCATCAAAGCAGGCTCTTTTGTATTTGCTTAGGCTTAGATTGTATATAGATCAGTGTTCACCAGTCACCGCGAGAAAACTTTGGTGGTCTGCAGAAAAATTGTTTGCATTTTTATATTGCAATAAATACTATTTATCTTTTTAAAAAATCATATTAGTGGTTCGTGGGATTTAAAATTATGAATTTATTGGTCCTTGAAAGGTTGGTGACCCCCTGGTATAGATAACCTGCAGTAGTGCTCACAGCTATCTAACATTTGAGAATAGAATTCAAGAGCACTGGTGATAGCATTTTGGTGATCAATGTCCTAGTTCAGGGGTCCCCAACCCCCGGTCCGTGGACCGGTGCCGGTCCATGGCTTGATAGGAACCGGGCCGCAGGGCCGGAGAGGAGGAGGAGGGAGCAGCCCCCTGGGCAGAGCGTGCACCGGATGTGGGAGAGCGCAGGCGCGGCCGTTCGCACCGTTGGAGGCCCTAGAGGGCTGAGTGAGCTGACTCCCCTCCCCCCTGTGTGCGCATGCACCGCCTGTTCCCCCCCTCCTGCTCCTCCTCTACGCCAGCTGGTCCGCAGAATTTTCTTTAAGATGAAACCGGTCCCTGGTGCAAAAAAGGTTGGGGACCCCTGTCCTAGTTCTTTCTTTTACGATTAATTTGCCCTTCCCAAGGTTTAATAGTCCTAAATATAAACCATAGAATCCTAGACTGCAAAGTTCTATGCAGGTTAGAGATTGCCAATGAGATTGGTTGCTGCCTGACAACAGCAGAGGCACCAGACCTGTAAGGTCTATCAAAGAAGACTGTGTGTAATTGAGGCACTCAATGAATCTGGCCAGGCTATCGTCTGTTCCTGGCCACAGCTGCCGTGAAATAAATGTCCTTTGAAGGCTGAGGAAAAAGTGAACGCTCGTAACTGTCACATTCATATTTTTTATGTAGTTCAGCCAACGTCTTCTGTCTTAATTGGAAATCCTGTCAGAGCGTATACCCCACCACCGCCACCCCCTCCACCTCCTCCTGGGCCTCACCCTAACCTGGGGAAGTCTCCCAGTCCTGTACAGCGGATAGATCCTCACACTGGGACAAGCATTCTTTATGTACCTGCTGTTTACGGAGGAAATATGGTCATGTCTGTGCCTTTACCTGTAAGTATTCATTGTTGCATTAACGAAGCACTCTCTCCATCTCCCACTTACTCAAAGAAAGTTGAAGATACTATTTTGTTTTTATCAGAAGAGCTATTTGCTAATAGAAGAAAAAAGCCACTGAAATAACTCTCCCAACTATTTAAATGTTTCAGCTGTATCAATTCAGATAATGCCCAATGAAATGTGCATGCTGAAATTCCAACCTGCAAAGCATGCCATTTTTTCATTCGTGGCAAATATATTTATCTGATGTACCAGTAACTTTAAATATTTTAAAGTTATTTTAGAGCACACATGGCTGAATGATAAAATGGAAGGGGGTAACTTTTTGTGATCAGGAAATACTTTTTTTTCATTTCCTAAACTGGAAAGCCATATTATCTATAGCGTTTCTTAAAGAAGAGCAGAGGTGGTATTCAGCAGGTTCACCAGTTCTGGAGAACCAGTAGTGGAAATTTTGAGTAGTTCAGAGAACCGCTAAATACCACCTCTGACTGGCCCCGCCCCCATCTATTCTCTGCCTCCTTTCCCTGGAGTGGGGTGGGGATTGAGACTTTATAGTATCCTTCCCCTGCCATGCCCACCAAGCCACACCCCACCCACCAAGTCCTGCCCATAGAACCAGTATTTTGGGCTTCATCGAGATCCACTGTACCTTTTTTTTAAACGGGAAAATAAGAATAGTTCAACAACTGTACTTTTTTTAGTCTTCAAAAGGTGACTTGTTTCTCTGAAAGATAAATAGATTTCAGTCAAAAAGATTTGCAGTTACTAAAATGAAATCTTTATCACAGTCACATAAAGCAGGTGTAAGAAAGCAGTGGCACCTTAAAAAAGATGACTCTGTTATCATCAGTAGACATTCTCAAAGATTGAATGTCAAGGATCTTTTGGAGTCCATAATGTTTGATTTATCATCAGACTTCAGTTTTTAACTCAGGAGGTTGTCATAGAATTGAGTCATCAAAAGCTATGAAAACTTAACATTTTTATTGTTAACACTTAATATTTTTTCTTCCTTTTCCTTTTTATTCATTTTTTTGTAAAAACAAACAAACACCAGAGTAATAAAATATGTCTATATTTGCATTTTTTTAAAAAGCCTATTCTGAATTTTTGTGTTGATATAAACAGTTTATGTTCTTTTTCCAGACTAGGGTCTTCCTACTCGCCTATCACAATTTATCTGAGGGATTTTAGCTTGTGTCCAATATTTTGGGCACTATCTAACAAAATGAAATTCAGTGGTGAAAAAAGTAAGGTTCTACATTTAGGCAAGAAAAAAAATGCACAGGTACAGTATAGGTGGTACCTTGCTCAATAGTAGCAACTGTGAAAGGGATCTTGGAGTCTTAGTGGACAACCATTTAAATATGAGCCAGCAGTGTGCAGCAGCTGCCAAAAAAGCCAACACAATTCTAGGCTGCATAAATAGAGGGATAGAATCAAGATCACGTGAGGTGATAATACCACTTTATAATGCCTTGGTAAGGCCACACTTGGAATACTGCATTCAGTTTTGGTCGCCACGATGTAAAAAAGATGTGGAGACTCTAGAAAGAGTGTAGAGAAGAGCAACAAAGATGATTAGGGGACTAGAGGCTAAAACATATGAAGAACGGTGCAGGAACTGGGTATGTCTAGTTTAATGAAAAGAAGGACTAGGGGAGACATGATAGTAATGTTCCACTATCTCAGGGGTTGCCACAAAGAAGAGGGAGTCAAACTATTCTCCAAAGCACCTGAGGGCAGAACAAGAAGCAATGGGTGGAAACTAATCAAGGAGAGAAGCAACTTAGAACTGAGGAGAAAATTTCCTGACAGTTAGAACAATTAATCAGTGGAACAGCTTGCCTCCAGAAGTTGTGAATGCCCCAACACTGGAAGTCTTTAAGAAGATGTTGCATAGTCATTTGTCTGGAATTGCATACTGTCTCCTGCCTACGCAGGGGGTTGGACTAGAAGACCTCCAAGGTCCCTTCCAACTCTGCTATTGTATTGTATTGTGTTTATATTCAATATTATTTGTATATTTTTTATCCTGCAACATGTCTTTATTCTCACACCTTGATTCCCAAGAGATTTCTTCAATCTGAAATTTACAATCGTACTGGTTCTTACTCAGAATACCTGGTTCCTCTTGTTGAGTAATTTACTTGTTTACAGAAAATGGCATAAACATTCTAATTTCATTGGTGCTCTAGACATCTTTTCACTGTTCAGATTAAAAATTGTAAATGATACTAGGTTTTATATCTTTATCGCATAGGTACCATGGACAGGGTATCAGAGTAGATTTGCAGTTGATCCTCGAATCATTACTCATCAAACAGCCATGGCATATAATGTGAATCTTTTACAAGCACATGGACGTGGGTCCCCCATTCCCTATGGTCTTGGACATCATTCACCAGTTAGTATAGGTCAACAGCAGCTTCATCATTCAGAGAAAGAACAACTTGAACTAAATCGAAACAGTGAGTTCAGTCTCTCTTTTTCTTAAGAGAATAAAAGTGTTTTGTTTTAAGTTAAAACCTAACGTTGATATGTGTGTTCTAAATGGTACTGAGAAATGTGTTTGTGAAAACTGGCTTCTTTTTATAAGGAATATATAAACAGTACATTTATCCGGTTTCTCCGAAAGTAAGATCCCCTCAGATAATAAGCCCAATCGGGCTTTTGAGTGCATGTGCTAAAATAAGCCATCCACTAAAAATAACCCCTCCCCAAAAATATTGCAACACAGCAGCAGCCATGAGGTGATCATGCTTGCCGCCTCCTGCACCTCAAAAATAATAAAACCTCCCCAAAAATAAGGACAAGCGCTTATTTCGGGGGTCAACGTGGAGAAATGCGGTACTACCTAGTCAGTGGGATGTGGATAAGAGTTTATTGGTTGGTCCAATAACCTCTAGAAGAAAAGTCATTAAATGGTAGGAGTATGCTTGGAGTAAAATTGGATTTTGGATGTTCTATTGGCATACTTTCCAAAACGTGCCAAAATTGGCCTGCCTTGTAGGAGAGAGCACTACATGTGGCACAAGTGCAACTCAGACTGAAAACAGCAGTAATAATTTATTAAAATTGTGTGCCACTCAACTCTTAATGATTCTGCCTTACAACAATCAGAAATTACAATAAAGTCAATTAAAGATAAATATAAAAGATGGTAAATGTAACAGATCAGATATTTCAAATATATGTGGGTTTTTTTTTTAATATCTTTCTCTTTTTGGAGACACTCCATCTAATGACTGATTTCTCAGACTTTCTCTTAGACTCTTCTCTGTTTATCAGTTCTTGGTAGATGACCAAACTACCTTGGTGTTCTGGTTAGAGGTTACTTGCTTTAAACAGTGATTCTTCTCTTTTGTTCCTTCGTTAATGCTGCTTGGCTTCTCCATTGTTATTTCCTTCATGGAAATGGAGTGCAGTGTTTATAATATGCTGCTATTCTTCTATTCTGTTAGTCAAGGAAATATTAAACAAAGGCATGCAATATAGTTTACAAGACAAAAGTCCTGGAATCTGCAATATCATATGGATATTTCAGAGTTCTCCAGGCGCAGGTACCATCTTTTTCTTGTTGGAAAGCACATCAAGTGAGCAGTAAGTGAATGCAGAATATTGTTTGGTATTTTAAGAGAGCAGAATGGATTTTGCTATTACAGACATTCTTTGGAGCATCAGAAGCTCCTATATATCCAGCACTATCTCTACTGTAGTACATAATGCATTGATGTGAAAAATATATAAATTATCTTAAATAGAAATGAGAAATTGGACTCTATGCTTATACTTGTAGCTTTATTACCTTTCAATCAGCAGTTTTCAGCTGAAATTGGAAAACAAATCCGACAGAACCATTAGGAAACAATAAGCATAGAATAAGCATAATCTCATTAGCATAAAATCTATTTCAGAGCAAGGCAGCTTTTTAATGCTGAAGGACTGACGACTGTATCAACACTGAAATTGCTCTGATTTCATTTGTGCTGTTTGAGTGACTTTCCTTAAAGCTGTGCTGTTCAAAATCTGCCTCATTAACTGCTTGAAAAGCAGAGTAATTACTGTGTACAGTATTGAGTGCCAAGATGAATTTCCCAATATTGTAGATGTATGAGCTGTCACCTTACTATGCCAGACGATGATGTCCTTCAAAAGTTAATTGGATGCAAATTAGTTCATGGATATCGCCCTGAAAGAAACCTACTTATTATATTCATGAGGGTTTGGGTAATTCCAAAAACAAATATGGCATCCGGTCCTTAATTTCTGCTAAAACCCTGAGAAGTGGGAGAGCGTGGAACATGCTAGAAATTCAATTTCTAGGACTTTTAATAATGTAACTGAAAGAGGACAAAGACAATGTTGTGAAATTCACTTAACATAATGTTCTATGTCTGAAGAAAAATAGGATGATTGGACTCGCCTGCGAAAGGTGCTGATACTTTCAATTTATTATAAAATAACCTATTTTCACAAGAGCCAAATTCAATCATGTATTAACTTAATGTGTCA
Organism: Rhabdophis nuchalis; assembly: GCA_039707465.1. NCBI lineage: Eukaryota > Metazoa > Chordata > Lepidosauria > Squamata > Natricidae > Rhabdophis > Rhabdophis nuchalis. Next base: position 156,842,968 of record CM077646.1, on the reverse strand, counting down.
TTAAGAAGGAAGATGAGCAATTAAACATTAAAGCTAGCTTTTCTTGTTGGTAGAAAATTACAGTGTGAAGTCATTATTGAATGAAAGATAATTGGTCACGGCAAAAAGAAAAAGACAACCCTTGAAGAAAAGACTTTGAGGAGCTTTTGTCTTTTAAGCCAGGGGTCCCCAACCTTTGCAACTTTAAGTCTGAAGGACTTCAGCGCCCAGAATTCTCCAGCCAGCTTTGCTTTGCTGGCTGGAGAAGTCTGGGA